>JACEVL010000335.1:165000-277500 GCA_020284085.1 Aporrectodea caliginosa | reverse complement strand
CTCTGTCATTTGTCAAGTTCGCTGATCCCCTTAGTGTTAGTCCAAATGATGTTATGTCCTGATTTCTATTATCTATCCAGCGCAGTTTTGGTCTGCCTTTGTTTCTTTTTCCTTCGAATCTTGAGTGTAGTGCTTTGTGTGAGATTCTGTCAGCTGGCATGGTCTCTACAGGTCCAAACCTTTGGAGTCTTCATTGAATGACTTTGTCTAGCAGAGTTGTTTGGGTATCTAATGATTGTCGTATGTCGTCGTTTCTTATTTTCTGTAGTCTTTAAATCCCTGCTATCTTCTGCAGCCAGCTCTAAGAATTCTGTTCTCATCTTGCTTTTGCATTGTCTAGCATTCCGATCCATATAGAAAAATCGGTTGTATCATCTTCTCCTATATGGGCCTCCTGTAGGATTACTTAAAGAGGTCTTTGTACTTTTGAAGCCATGCACATGTCACTGTCTCAGATTCAGCCTATGCCACTGCAGGCGTGGGCCTTTAGATCCAATAGTTATGTGACTTGTCCACTGTTAGATTGGAATCGTAATCTCTAAATTTTTTAAGCCATACTTGAAAGCTAAGCACAGAGTACCAGCTTATTGATGAATGCTGCACCCGTGTTAGAGGGGTTGGGTTGTTCAGGGTTTTCCAGTGATATAGTCATTCCTCTCTATTGATTCAGGATCCTTATCCCTAAATAGCCAGTGATGATCTTAATCGAGATAGCATGGAGACCAAGACATTTTTCAGGTTACCAGACCATCAGGCAGGCAGGCAGGCAGGCAGGCAGGCAGGCAGGCAGGCAGGCAGGCAGGCAGGCAGGCAGGCAGGCAGGCAGGCAGGCAGGCAGGCAGGCAGGCAGAAATATTATTGATGTGCAACAAATGTCCACATTTTATAATGAATAGTGGAATAGTCAGCATGTAATATGAGCATTAACATCAAAGTCAATAATGTCTAATTGCAGAAGGCTGCAGACATCCTGACAAGGTTGGGTCAAGCTTCCAAATGGCTCCAACAAGTGACAGCCGTAATGGTGATGACTGATGAGGTAATGACTTTGAAGGTGACTGCAGTGAAGCTATTGGCTTAATGGTGGAGAGATATGATTGGCAGTGGTGATGATGGTAGCTCTGCTGCTTTTCATCAGTGGTCCTAGATGGTTTAAATTCTGCTAATTGGAGTGAAAATTGGCAGGAACAACATCATCCTCAAGTCATATGTTCCACGTGGGAGTGGTCAGTAGGGGTGAGATTCACTTTACGCCCAAATGCAGTTTTCAGCCCTGCACCTGAAACCCCTTGGGGCATCTAGGGTCTGGGATTTGTAAGCTAGTAAATATGACTGTGTACTTTTCAGGCAGACTAGGAAAAACAAACATGATGGGTGCAGAAAACTCACACAGATCCAGATATTTAATGAGGCCATTTTTAGCCACATGTTTTTTAAAGCTTAGAAGCGCCGGAAGTTTACCCAGTTTAACTATGTCGTGGGGAAAAATTGTCGAAGAGAAAGTTATTGTCAATGGTGCAGATTGTGGCTTTGTAAAGTGGTTCTGCAGATTCTGTGTAGTACAGTGTGTAGGCCTATGTTTGATTCGGTTGCCTGCGATTGCAACTGGACCTGTGGGAAGCAGTTGGCCAAGTAGTTCAGAAACAAGTAGATGCAGCTATTGTCTTGAGAATTCCATTTCGGTTTATGCCTGAGAAGGCGACTGTAGAGGTGGCCTGAACTTTGCATTGTTGTCTTGTTGCCTGCATGCCTGCCTGTGTGGGCCCACAGAGCCACCATCTTCTAAGACCTCTTACTGAACAGAACTAGGTGTTGTGCAGAGGAGATGTATATTTCACACAGTAAATGTTATGGAGTTTAATGGACTTGTGAGAAAGAATCATAGTATACGTCCTTCTTGGCAAATTTATTGTTAGTTCTAATTGTTGTAAGTCAAAGCTGATGAAAAGAAACAGAGCTATCATCCTGAAGATCTCTTACCAAAACAGAACTAGGCATAGTGCAGGGGATAGGTATATTTCGCACAGTAAATGCTCCTTGTTTTCTTAGGTCTGTGTGAGAAATCTCTGGCCAATGTTGATGGCACTTGAACCAGACCAGACAGCTATGACTTATGACTGAAGTTAGGCAAAGCATTGTTGTAGCTTGTTTTATGTGCAGTTAATTTGTGGAGGAGGATTTGCCCTACTGGTATTCATTTAAATAAATAGAATGCTTAGTGAATAGTCCCTAAGCTATTTAAGATTATGAATGTTTTGATATGCATGCACAGCAAGTGGCCAGATGAAACTCCAAGGACTTAGGTAGTGAGGGACACAGTTTGTCAGGCCTATAATTATGAGACCTGAAGCGTGTAGTAAACTGTACTTAATTATGGGGATAGTCTTGGGTTAATCTTGGCGACAGGGTCGTTCAAGAAAGACTCCGATGGTTTGGAGAATGCCAGTTGACCGAATTCCACACAAAACGCTACATGCAAGATTCAAAGGAAAGAGAAACAAAGGCAGACCAAGGTTGCAGAGGATTAACAATATAATAGAACATAACACGGCTTGCACTAATGTAAGACGAACACCGGATTTGATTGATAATTGACCGAAGACAGTGGAGATAATTTATTCATACCCATTGCTGCCAAATGGCTTGGGTCAGGAACTAGTAGTGGTGGTGAATCTTGGGGTAATTTTTTTAACTTTTTGCCCATCTACAGTTCTGCACTGTAGTGCTAATAACCCCCTAGGCTACTTAAGCATACTGAACATGCAAGACACTTAGGAAATCTTTACCTTCATTGTAGTACTTTCAGAGGTGACCTTTCATGCTTGACCTATTGAACTCCATGGTTCATTGAATGTTCTAGAGAGGTCTGTGTCATTGTCTTTCTTTAGGCCCAGCATTGCATCAAGAATTCTAACCTCAGGCTATAGCTTGCAACCTGTCAGCCGTGTGGAGCGAATTCTTTTGTAGAAATTATTATCACCTAAGGAGAGGATACTGTGATGCAGTCCATGATGTTTAGCTGTGTAGTAATTACGAATTGTCTTTATGTCACGTACATTTGGGCGACCTTCACTTTTGCCTATGACAATTGTGTCAGTGCACTGCTCAACTTAGCACAACACGTTTCGAGATTCAGCCATGACCATATGAAGGTTCAATATGATTACAAGTAGTGTGATAACCACAGATTGAAGCGCAGCCACGCCCACCCAATGTTATAAGCCACGCCCACTCATTGTTATAAGCCATGCTATTGCACAACGCCGTGGTAATACTAGATTTACGCAGGGTTATTCCCAGCATCAGTCCGATATTGCCCAACAATGTGGAACAGCTGTATTTACACAAAGTAATTCGCCAACTCACGCTGCTATTGCACTACGCCGTGGTAATGCTAGATTTACGCAGGGTTATTCCCAACCTCAGACCGCTATTGTCCAACAATGTGGAACAGTTGTGTTTACACAAAGTAATTCAACAACTCACGCTGCTATTGCACGACGCCGTGGTAATGCTAGATTTATGCAGGGTAATTCCCAGTTAGACGTTTACAGTGTAAGCCAATTCTTTTTTGACGTTTCTACATACGCCCAATGAGCTTGCAACTCTGAGAATTATAGAATAAGGCACTCATTAGGACCAAATAGGCTTCACACACCGCGGCAAGCTCTAGTAGCCACCTCGAATTATAGAGAAAGGAGTCGAGTTGGCGTTCACGCTCATAAAACTAGCCTAAGTTGACTCTCATTATTGGAAGACTGAGCTTTTCTCATTGATTATTGAACTCAACTGCACACACACATACGACCATATGCATATAGCAATGTTTCAGCAGCGTTTTTAGAGCAATCCTGCCACATGCAATCCTCTGCAGTTCAGAATGTGAGGGTATATGAGTGTTTTCTGAACAGACTTTTTAAATTTTCTAGAAATAGGGTAGATTTAAGATGGGCATATACATAGCAAACCTAGGATTATCATCATTATATGGAGGTGTATTTTGAGAGATTGATGGTGCTCTTTCTCACGAGATGGAGTGCAATTACTCCACTGCAAGTTTTTCACAACCAAAAATACTGACAGCAAAGCTGACACGGTTGGTATGAAGTTTTCTAATTGAAATGAGATTGAATTGAGTGTTAAAAATGTTATTTTCTAGCCATGGGGAGGCTGAGACTGAGTTGACTCATTTTAGAAGACTAGGCATTTCTCAATGTATAGAGATTGGCATCGAGGCTAAGAAGCAGAGAGGCAGATAGCGGCTAAGAAGCGGAAAGATGCACAGAGCTTGCGTTTTCTCTAGACGTGAGGAGGCTGAGTCAACATATAACTTTGAAAGACAACACAGAGCTATTGGTATTCAACATTGCAAAGCACACGATAGGCTTTTCGCTTTTAAAGCAAGCGGAGTTTTCAAAACTTCTTGTTTGCAAATTTAAAATTTGAGAACTTGGCATTTACGAATTTAAAATTTCTGATCTTCTCATTTACAACTTTAAAATTTCTGATCTTTGCAAATTTAAAATTTCTGAACTTCGTCACTGCAACTTTAAAATTTCAGATCTTCTCGTTTGCAACTTTAAAATTTCAGAAGTCGTGGTTTTCAATCCTTTAGATTTCTGAAGTTGTGGTTTCCAACTTTAAAATTTCAGACACTCTGGTTTTCAATCTTTTAGATTTCAGACCTGGTGGTTTTCAAAATTTTAATTTCAGAACTTCTTGCTTGCTAATTTAAAATTTCAGAAGTCGATGTTTTCAATCATTTAGATTTCTGAAGTTGTGGTTTCCAACTTTAAAATTTCAGACACTTTGGTTTTCAATCTTTTAGATTTCAGACCTGGTGGTTTTCAAAATTTTAATTTCAGAACTTCATGCTTGCTAATTTAAAATTTCAGAAGTCGTGGTTTTCAATCCTTTAGATTTCTGAAGTTGTGGTTTCCAACTTTAAAATTTCAGACACTCGGGTTTTCAATCTTTTAGATTTCAGACCTGGTGGTTTTCAAAATTTTAATTTCAGAACTTCTTGCTTGCTAATTTAAAATTTCAGAAGTCGTGGTTTTCAATCCTTTAGATTTCTGAAGTTGTGGTTTCCAACTTTAAAATTTCAGACACTCTGGTTTTCAATCTTTTAGATTTCAGACCTGGTGGTTTTCAAAATTTTAATTTCAGAACTTCTTGCTTGCTAATTTAAAATTTCAGAAGTCGATGTTTTCAATCATTTAGATTTCTGAAGTTGTGGTTTCCAACTTTAAAATTTCAGACACTTTGGTTTTCAATCTTTTAGATTTCAGACCTGGTGGTTTTCAAAATTTTAATTTCAGAACTTCATGCTTGCTAATTTAAAATTTCAGAAGTCGTGGTTTTCAGACCACTGGTGGTTTTCAAAATTTTAATTTCAGAACTTCTTGCTTGCTAATTTAAAATTTCAGAAGTCGATGTTTTCAATCATTTAGATTTCTGAAGTTGTGGTTTCCAACTTTAAAATTTCAGACACTTTGGTTTTCAATCTTTTAGATTTCAGACCTGGTGGTTTTCAAAATTTTAATTTCAGAACTTCATGCTTGCTAATTTAAAATTTCAGAAGTCGTGGTTTTCAATCCTTTAGATTTCTGAAGTTGTGGTTTCCAACTTTAAAATTTCAGACACTCTGGTTTTCAATCTTTTAGATTTCAGACCTGGTGGTTTTCAAAATTTTAATTTCAGAACTTCTTGCTTGCTAATTTAAAATTTCAGAAGTCGATGTTTTCAATCATTTAGATTTCTGAAGTTGTGGTTTCCAACTTTCAAATTTCAGACACTTTGGTTTTCAATCTTTTAGATTTCAGACCTGGTGGTTTTCAAAATTTTAATTTCAGAACTTCTTGCTTGCTAATTTAAAATTTCAGAAGTCGTGGTTTTCAATCCTTTAGATTTCTGAAGTTGTGGTTTCCAACTTTAAAATTTCAGACACTCTGGTTTTCAATCTTTTAGATTTCAGACCTGGTGGTTTTCAAAATTTTAATTTCAGAACTTCTTGCTTGCTAATTTAAAATTTCAGAAGTCGATGTTTTCAATCATTTAGATTTCTGAAGTTGTGGTTTCCAACTTTAAAATTTCAGACACTTTGGTTTTCAATCTTTTAGATTTCAGACCTGGTGGTTTTCAAAATTTTAATTTCAGAACTTCATGCATGCTAATTTAAAATTTCAGAAGTCGTGGTTTTCAATCCTTTAGATTTCTGTGGTTTCCAACTTTAAAATTTCAGACACTCTGGTTTTCAATCTTTTAGATTTCAGACCTGGTGGTTTTCAAAATTTTAATTTCAGAACTTCTTGCTTGCTAATTTAAAATTTCAGAAGTCGTGGTTTTCAATCCTTTAGATTTCTGAAGTTGTGGTTTCCAACTTTAAAATTTCAGACACTCGGGTTTTCATTCTTTTAGATTTCAGACCTGGTGGTTTTCAAAATTTAATTTCAGAGCTTCTTGTTTGCAAATTTAAAATTTCTGAACTTCTGGTTTTCAATCCTTTAGATTTCAGATGGTGGCGTCGGCAAATTTAAAATTTCAGAACTTGAGGTTTTCAATTCATTAGATTTCTGGTGGTGTGGTTTACAACTTTAAAATTTCAGAACTTCAGGTTTCCAACTTTTAAAATTTCAGACATTCAGTTTTGCTTCTTTTAGATTTCAGACGTTGTGGTTTTCAACTTTTAAAGTTCAGATCGTGCGGTTTTCAATCCTTTACATTTCAGATGGTGTAGTTTTCAAATTTTAATTTCTGAACTTCTCGTTTGCAACTTTAAAATTTCAGCACTTGTGCTTTTCAATCCATTAGATTTCTGAAGTTGTGCTTTCCAACTTAAAAATTTCAGACATTCTGGTTTGCATCTTTTAGGTTTCAGACTTGGTGGTTTTCCAAATTTTAATTTTCAGGTTTGCATCTTTTAGATTTCAGTTGTTGTAGTTTCCAAACTGTAAAATTTCCGAACATCAGGTTTCAATCTTTAAAATTTCACACATTCTGGTTTGCATCTGTTAGGTTTCAGACCTGGTGGTTTTCCATCCTTTACATTTCAGACATTGTGGTTTGTAAATTTAAAATTTCAGAACTTCAGCTTTGCATCGTTTAGCTTTCAGACTTTTAGATATCTCAGTTTGGTAAGAGGGTGTCTTCTTTGAAAAGTTGCTGACTGTGAGTTAAAATGAGGGTAATGTTGCATCTCTTAGGTTGAGCAATGCTATTTTTCTTACTAAACCTCCAACTTGCACTGTTTCAAGTATTTCAAAAATGAGTGTTTTAATCGCTTTGCAGCTCGTTCTCTGCTTGTGCACAGAAGAGTGGCAACGAAGCTGCCACTCTGTTACTGCGGCGGAGGCGGCGGCGGCGGCGGCGACAGGACCTCCCCTGATCTTACCAGTAGGCCTATCCATGGGCATGGGCGCTGTATACAGGCTAATTGGATCATGTCCAAGTCTTTTAATTTTTGGAGTTTATAGTGCTAACCGAGTATCAAACTTGAAATTCTCTAAATCTCAGAAAGATGTCAACTGAGCGATGAGAACTGAGAGATGGGAAAGCTGAAACATTCAACTCTGAAAGATGCGAATGCAAAGTTGTGAAAGCGGAAAGATGGAAACATTTGCAACAGGTTTTAAATTTTGCAACTTCAAGTGGAGTTGGCATATCAGGCTTTGCAATCCAATGCATACAATTTAAAATGAACTTAACGAATTACAAATGACCAATAGAAATGGTACTCATTAATCCTTTTCCATTTGCAACTGGTTGGTTGTACTGAACTTTATGTCTATTTTTGCAACCATGTGCATACCCAAATTTTCATAGACTCTTCATTTTTGGAGCGAGTGCTCTAGCAGCAGATGTTGAAGCTGCAACTGTAGAAGCAGCAGCAGCATGAGCTTTCTGAATAGCAGCAGTAGCAGCAGCTGTAATGCAAGCGGAGCTTTGGCTCATTCGCCATTCAACTCAAAGCCGGTATCTGTTTTGGATGTGTATGGGTTGGTGGCTCCCATTAATCGATCGCGTTTATGCGAATGGTGTGCTCCACAACAGTGTATTGAGAAATTTTAAGAACTTTTTGTGTGTGTGTTTACGTGTAGCAGCTGAAGCTTGTGCCTATTCAGACGCAATGATAGAACGTCTAAGATGAAGAGTTTAGCATAGTGTTAATGTGCATATGCGAAGAAACGAGTTTATCAGATTAAAATTTTATTGAAGTTGTGGTCGTCTTGGTTTGTTCAGAACAAGTCAATCGCATACATTGTAGAATATTAAACCATGTATATTCTGAGGGTTTCGTCAACCCTTTCGCCACACACTGGGCAGTTATGTAAAATGGCTGCGCATCTTGGAACTTTGTGGGGCACACCCTTTACCTAAGTGCTTTCGATTGATGGCTGCTACCAGTTCACACACATCCAAAACTGATATCGACTTTGAGTTGAACGGCGAATGAGCCAAAGCTCCGCGGTTTACATGAAGTATTGGTCGTCTTGGTTTGTTCAGAACAAGTCAATCGCATACATTGTAGAATATTAAACCATGTAACCTGAGGAGCTTTTTTACATAACTGCCCAGTGTGTGGCGAAAGGGTTGACGAAACCAGATACCGGCTTTGAGTTGAATGGCGAATGAGCCAAAGCTCCGCTTGCATTACAGCTGCTGCTACTGCTGCTATTCAGAAAGCTCATGCTGCTGCTGCTTCTACAGTTGCAGCTTCAACATCTGCTGCTAGAGCACTCGCTCCAAAAATGAAGAGTCTATGAAAATTTGGGTATGCACATGGTTGCAAAAATAGACATAAAGTTCAGCACAACCAACCAGTTGCAAATGGAAAAGGATTAATGAGTACCATTTCTATTGGTCATTTGTAATTCGTTAAGTTCATTTTAAATTGTATGCATTGGATTGCAAAGCCTGATATGCCAACTCCACTTGAAGTTGCAAAATTTAAAACCTGTTGCAAATGTTTCCATCTTTCCGCTTTCACAACTTTGCATTCGCATCTTTCAGAGTTGAATGTTTCAGCTTTCCCATCTCTCAGTTCTCATCGCTCAGTTGACATCTTTCTGAGATTTAGAGAATTTCAAGTTTGATACTCGGTTAGCACTATAAACTCCAAAAATTAAAAGACTTGGACATGATCCAATTAGCCTGTATACAGCGCCCATGCCCATGGATAGGCCTACTGGTAAGATCAGGGGAGGTCCTGTCGCCGCCGCCGCCGCCGCCTCCGCCGCAGTAACAGAGTGGCAGCTTCGTTGCCACTCTTCTGTGCACAAGCAGAGAACGAGCTGCAAAGCGATTAAAACACTCATTTTTGAAATACTTGAAACAGTGCAAGTTGGAGGTTTAGTAAGAAAAATAGCATTGCTCAACCTAAGAGATGCAACATTACCCTCATTTTAACTCACAGTCAGCAACTTTTCAAAGAAGACACCCTCTTACCAAACTGAGATATCTAAACGTCTGAAAGCTAAACGATGCAAAGCTGAAGTTCTGAAATTTTAAATTTACAAACCACAATGTCTGAAATGTAAAGGATGGAAAACCACCAGGTCTGAAACCTAACAGATGCAAACCAGAATGTGTGAAATTTTAAAGATTGAAACCTGATGTTCGGAAATTTTACAGTTTGGAAACTACAACAACTGAAATCTAAAAGATGCAAACCTGAAAATTAAAATTTGGAAAACCACCAAGTCTGAAACCTAAAAGATGCAAACCAGAATGTCTGAAATTTTTAAGTTGGAAAGCACAACTTCAGAAATCTAATGGATTGAAAAGCACAAGTGCTGAAATTTTAAAGTTGCAAACGAGAAGTTCAGAAATTAAAATTTGAAAACTACACCATCTGAAATGTAAAGGATTGAAAACCGCACGATCTGAACTTTAAAAGTTGAAAACCACGACGTCTGAAATCTAAAAGAAGCAAAACTGAATGTCTGAAATTTTAAAAGTTGGAAACCTGAAGTTCTGAAATTTTAAAGTTGTAAACCACACCACCAGAAATCTAATGAATTGAAAACCTCAAGTTCTGAAATTTTAAATTTGCCGACGCCACCATCTGAAATCTAAAGGATTGAAAACCAGAAGTTCAGAAATTTTAAATTTGCAAACAAGAAGCTCTGAAATTAAATTTTGAAAACCACCAGGTCTGAAATCTAAAAGAATGAAAACCCGAGTGTCTGAAATTTTAAAGTTGGAAACCACAACTTCAGAAATCTAAAGGATTGAAAACCACGACTTCTGAAATTTTAAATTAGCAAGCAAGAAGTTCTGAAATTAAAATTTTGAAAACCACCAGGTCTGAAATCTAAAAGATTGAAAACCCGAGTGTCTGAAATTTTAAAGTTGGAAACCACAGAAATCTAAAGGATTGAAAACCACGACTTCTGAAATTTTAAATTAGCATGCATGAAGTTCTGAAATTAAAATTTTGAAAACCACCAGGTCTGAAATCTAAAAGATTGAAAACCAAAGTGTCTGAAATTTTAAAGTTGGAAACCACAACTTCAGAAATCTAAATGATTGAAAACATCGACTTCTGAAATTTTAAATTAGCAAGCAAGAAGTTCTGAAATTAAAATTTTGAAAACCACCAGGTCTGAAATCTAAAAGATTGAAAACCAGAGTGTCTGAAATTTTAAAGTTGGAAACCACAACTTCAGAAATCTAAAGGATTGAAAACCACGACTTCTGAAATTTTAAATTAGCAAGCAAGAAGTTCTGAAATTAAAATTTTGAAAACCACCAGGTCTGAAATCTAAAAGATTGAAAACCCGAGTGTCTGAAATTTGAAAGTTGGAAACCACAACTTCAGAAATCTAAAGGATTGAAAACCACGACTTCTGAAATTTTAAATTAGCAAGCATGAAGTTCTGAAATTAAAATTTTGAAAACCACCAGGTCTGAAATCTAAAAGATTGAAAACCAAAGTGTCTGAAATTTTAAAGTTGGAAACCACAACTTCAGAAATCTAAATGATTGAAAACATCGACTTCTGAAATTTTAAATTAGCAAGCAAGAAGTTCTGAAATTAAAATTTTGAAAACCACCAAGTCTGAAATCTAAAAGATTGAAAACCAGAGTGTCTGAAATTTTAAAGTTGGAAACCACAACTTCAGAAATCTAAAGGATTGAAAACCACGACTTCTGAAATTTTAAAGTTGCAAACGAGAAGATCTGAAATTTTAAAGTTGCAGTGACGAAGTTCAGAAATTTTAAATTCGCAAAGATCAGAAATTTTAAAGTTGTAAATGAGAAGATCAGAAATTTTAAATTCGTAAATGCCAAGTTCTCAAATTTTAAATTTGCAAACAAGAAGTTTTGAAAACTCCGCTTGCTTTAAAAGCGAAAAGCCTATCGTGTGCTTTGCAATGTTGAATACCAATAGCTCTGTGTTGTCTTTCAAAGTTA
The DNA here is from genome assembly GCA_020284085.1 of Aporrectodea caliginosa. Lineage (NCBI taxonomy): Eukaryota > Metazoa > Annelida > Clitellata > Crassiclitellata > Lumbricidae > Aporrectodea > Aporrectodea caliginosa. The sequence continues at coordinate 266,082 of JACEVL010000335.1, read as the reverse complement.
TATGTTGACTCAGCCTCCTCACGTCTAGAGAAAACGCAAGCTCTGTGCATCTTTCCGCTTCTTAGCCGCTATCTGCCTCTCTGCTTCTTAGCCTCGATGCCAATCTCTATACATTGAGAAATGCCTAGTCTTCTAAAATGAGTCAACTCAGTCTCAGCCTCCCCATGGCTAGAAAATAACATTTTTAACACTCAATTCAATCTCATTTCAATTAGAAAACTTCATACCAACCGTGTCAGCTTTGCTGTCAGTATTTTTGGTTGTGAAAAACTTGCAGTGGAGTAATTGCACTCCATCTCGTGAGAAAGAGCACCATCAATCTCTCAAAATACACCTCCATATAATGATGATAATCCTAGGTTTGCTATGTATATGCCCATCTTAAATCTACCCTATTTCTAGAAAATTTAAAAAGTCTGTTCAGAAAACACTCATATACCCTCACATTCTGAACTGCAGAGGATTGCATGTGGCAGGATTGCTCTAAAAACGCTGCTGAAACATTGCTATATGCATATGGTCGTATGTGTGTGTGCAGTTGAGTTCAATAATCAATGAGAAAAGCTCAGTCTTCCAATAATGAGAGTCAACTTAGGCTAGTTTTATGAGCGTGAACGCCAACTCGACTCCTTTCTCTATAATTCGAGGTGGCTACTAGAGCTTGCCGCGGTGTGTGAAGCCTATTTGGTCCTAATGAGTGCCTTATTCTATAATTCTCAGAGTTGCAAGCTCATTGGGCGTATGTAGAAACGTCAAAAAAGAATTGGCTTACACTGTAAACGTCTAACTGGGAATTACCCTGCATAAATCTAGCATTACCACGGCGTCGTGCAATAGCAGCGTGAGTTGTTGAATTACTTTGTGTAAACACAACTGTTCCACATTGTTGGACAATAGCGGTCTGAGGTTGGGAATAACCCTGCGTAAATCTAGCATTACCACGGCGTAGTGCAATAGCAGCGTGAGTTGGCGAATTACTTTGTGTAAATACAGCTGTTCCACATTGTTGGGCAATATCGGACTGATGCTGGGAATAACCCTGCGTAAATCTAGTATTACCACGGCGTTGTGCAATAGCATGGCTTATAACAATGAGTGGGCGTGGCTTATAACATTGGGTGGGCGTGGCTGCGCTTCAATCTGTGGTTATCACACTACTATTACAAGAGGAGAAAAATGTACATCTATTTGTTTATTAAAACCTGAGTGACAAACCGCAATCAGTGGCAATAGAGGTCATAATAGTGTCGAGACGTTAACATAAAACTGAGTTATCGTCTAAATAGTTTCCTAGGTATAAAGTTAGTGTAACATCTTTAGTTACAGTAGGACAATTATTGGCCTACAAAGAGTCAGAATGTGGCTCATGAGAAATGGCTAATGTTTGGTGTAGTAAATCTACTCTGTGACATTTTGCAATGCTTGTAGGTCAAAGTGTAGTGGCATACCTGAAGTAGTATCCACTTTCCGATTCCATGATATGTGCTTTGGTCCTGTTCCAGTCTCTGGAAAAATAGGACGTCTGGAGCGCCCTGGCATAGTTTTGTCTGTATGTGTGATGCCACAGAAGTTGTGATATAGCATCCGATTGGTTAGAGTTCTGTGTAGTTGTCGTTCACAATTGCTCGGTGCCATCCATGTTTTATCGTATGGTCACGTGTGCATTTCTGAACTATGGCAGGAAGACAGTATCAAATATGGAACCCTGTATAAGCTGTATTATTGTATATTGCAGCGGTTTTCAAACTTTATTTTTATTGTACCACCAGGTAAAAAATCGAATGTTGGCGTACCACCAACGGGAGCAGGACATTACCCCCCTAGACATTACCCCCCTGCCATTACCCCCCTGCCATTACCCCCCGGCCAATTACCCCCCGTAGGATATTACCCCCTGCCATTACCCCCCGGCATTTAGTATACATAGTCTATACATACATGTATATTACATGTATTATATTTATTATTTATTTATAATATATATATTATATTAATATATTTGTTAGCTTGTATCTTGTGTGCCTGCGCTTCTGTTTAAATCACTCTAAGTAGCTGACCCCTCGGCATTTAATATATATAGTTATAGTCTATACATTTATATACAATATGCATATATATTACATGTATTATAATTATTTATTATTTATTTATAATATTATATTAATATAATATTTTTTAGCGTCGACCTGAAATTAATTTACTTCATTTTTAGTGATTTTGATTGGATTTTCATCTGGCTATCGTGATGCGTATGACGATGGGGGTAGAATGGTTTATCCCCCCGGATACTCTACACCAGTTTATTCCATCCGGGGGATATGCTTTAGGGGGGATAGAATATCACGGGACACCGGCATGGAAAGATTAGGCTGTATAAACTAATAAGTAAACTGAAATTAAACTAAATAACAAGTTAATATTATTGAGCCAATTAACACTTATTATTTTATTTTTATAGTATCATGCTGGCTCGGTGCTGCAACCTACTGGCCCAAAATTAATTTAAGTGTAGGCCTACTTATTTGTGTCAGCTACTTCACAGTGATATAAACAAAAGTGCAGGCACACAAGATACAAGCTAACAAATATAATAATATAATATATATATATATATATATATAAATAAATAATAAATATAATACATGTAATATACATGTATGTATAGACTATGTATACTAAATGCCGGGGGTAATGGCAGGGGGGTAATATCCTACGGGGGGGTAATTGGCCGGGGGGGGGTAATGGCAGGGGGGTAATGTCCAGGGGGGTAATGTCCTAGACCCACCACCAACAAAGGTCACATCAAAAACAACAGGCGAGCGCAAAGTCCCCGTGCTGTAGCGTAGCTAATCAAAGAAAGATGGGCATAAAGTTAAACAGATAGAAAATTTAAAGAAACAGAAGCGCATGGTGGACGTAGAATAGCTAGCCAATCAACGAAAGACGACATAACCGCATAATCTCATAGAAAATTTATATTTTCGCATACTACTTAGCAACTTCTGGCTTACTAGTAGTGGTATGTGTACCTCCATTTGAAAACCGCTGTTATATTGTATAAAACTTTTCCAGTTTGGGCCAATCAGTGTCATGGGACTCATGGCCTTCTGTTTCATTGACTCTTAGTCTTAGACAGGAAATGGCATGAACTGAAATATTGCAAACGTGAGCATTAATTATTGTAGTCCTCTTTATGCTCCATTGACAGGATTCGGTTAAGGCATGTCTTGTATTGTGCAACTGCCAGACTTATATATTGTTTTGCTTGCATTTCTTTCAGGCATTCCATTCTGCGACCGGACCACTTGTGGAAATGGAATCTGCCGGACAGACTCATCTGGAGAATACTACTGCCAGTAAGCGGATCTCCTACACTTCCATTGACACATGGACACCCACATAGACAGACGAATATACTAGTATACATAGGCAGATGCATACATAGAAACAGACACACCTGTGAACACTTATGTATGAAGATGCACACAAACATCTATGCATCTCAGTGCGCACCTACATGCATGCACTCACAAATACACCACAAATGCAGTTCATTCACTCATGCACTAACATGCATGGGGTGCACGCACACACACACGCACACGCACACACACACACACACACACACACACACACACACACACACACACACACACACACACATGGACATGATGGACTCAAACACATGGACTCACGCACATGGACTCGCACGCATGCACACGTACACACACAAGCGCGCACACACGCACACACACATCCACACGCGCACACACACACACACACACACACACACACACACACACACACACACATGGACTCACACGCATGCACACATGCATGGACATACACACGCATAGATATAGGAGAGCATGGTGCCTGGAGAGTGATCTGATTCCTTGCATTGTCGTGTCATCGGGTTTGGGTCATACTGTGCCATAGTCTTTGTTTTCGATGTCTTTGTCTCAGCTTATCTGAGGGTTTCGTTTACCTGAGCATGTGTCTGTGAGTAAATCAGTGCCTGAGAAACATTCACAGGAGGGCTGAGGAGGAGGAGGAGGAGGAGGAGGAAGAGGAGGAGGAGGAGGAGGAGGAGGAGGAGGAAGAGGAGGAGGAAGAGGAGGAGAAGGAGGAGGAGGAGGAGGAGAAGGCATCTTCTTCCCTTTCCTACTCCTATCCCATCTTTTTCCGGTGCTGTTGACTGATGGGCATTCCGCTGTGCGTTGGTGTCTGCTCTGAGACTGCTGCATGCTGCCCGTATGGCAGAACAGTCATGCTCGTCAGCTGGCTACATACCTTGCATGTTATACTGACCTGTTGGAAGGGCAAGTCAGGGTCAAGGTCATATAGGCTTGTAGCCAAGGTATGAAGAAGAAGAAGTAGAAGGGCTGTCCCTTAAGCTGAACTGAGAGACAGCCATGTTATGAAGTGTTAGCCACTTAATTTTTGTTAGCCTTATTTTTGTTGGCCTGGGAATGTAAGAACGGGTGACAAGCCCTCTCCCCTGCCATCTGATCTTCCCACCTACGGTGTACTCATTATAGCTGAGCTGGCTAGGAGGCGTACGTATAGTAGAAATCTTGAAACAGATTTATGTCCTGGTGGGGGTTTGAACCCGTGCCAGGGCAGAAATTTAGTGGCTTCATTTTCTTAGCCTTAGAAGATCTGACCCTCTACCTTTCCGGCTGCTCTTCCGGCGACTTTTTTAGGTTTCTTTCTTCCTTCCTTTGTTTCATTTCCTCTAAATGGATAATTAAATATTGCCATGGATGTATTAACTTTACAATTTCTGTGGGCAACCTTTGCTGAAACCTGTTGTGGGGCGGGGGGGAGTAGCTTAATGGCGTGCTCGTGAGAGGCTGGGGTCATGGATTGACGCGAATGGACTTTTAAGCTCTTGGACATGATGATGATGATGATGATGGTGGTGGTGGTGGTGGTGGTGGTGATGATGATGATGGTGATGGTGATGGTGATGGTGATGGTGATGGTGATGATGGTGATGATAGGTGATAGATGATCGATTATAACAGACGATACTAGTAATAGTAATGACACTAATGATAATAAGATGATATTTATATAGCACTGTAAAACAACCGAAGCCGACGTGAAGGGCGAATGATGATGATGATAATTATGATGTTTTTATGATGCGTTGGGTTTCGCATAATTAGCGTGTAAGCGATAGGATCCTCGTTATTAGAATTGGAAAGGGTAGTTTTTAATTTTACAAACGATCCACATGTGCGCAGCGTCATCGCAAATAAATAACGATATCATAAGCTTTCCGACAAGCGACAGGCTCGCGTTTCTTTTTCAGGCATATCGTGTGTACGGAGGGGTCTAGACAGGGTAATGGGGTGTCATGATCTGGTCGTCACAGTGGCTGGCTTTTAATAGGTTTACTAGCCGCACATCTGCTGCGCGCTGGCCAACAACTCAATTGGTGTTTGGCTGTCGCGTGGGGGTCAGGTTGGTGGCCGGTGGGTTAGAGGGAGCGTGGGAACTCGACTGGCATTAATTTGTCGAAGGCTTCTCCGCCTGACTGCATGTAATCACTGTTATAACGTATAAAAGGCGAGCACGCGGCGGAGGGGAAGATGGGTGATGGCGGTCGAGGAGTGGGACGAAGTAGTAATTGGATGGGATGATATGCGTTGCTGCGCCGTCTGTGGTCGGGTTTGATCGGTTTGCTGGGTCCAAGAGGATTGTGGCCATTATAACGTTTTTTAAATAATAGTCTTCTGTATTATTTCAAACTAACAAGTACGCAGTATGATTGCAATTCATTGTATGAGCGGATGATCACAAGTTATTTCTGGAGTCGAATTTAACTGCATGGCAGCCATGCAAGGCGCCCATCACGTCCTACTACATATTTTCGCTCAACAAGCTCCCCTTATGCCCTAACACTACTCCGCCCTTCCGTCACCTCATCACTAAAATTTGCAAATCGCTCCATAGCCATAGCTGTTCTACCTCTTTGGAACAAACTCCCGCCAGTATTGCGACAAATAACCGATTCATCCTACGAACTCACCAAAACCTCCCCTCTTGCTAACTATCCTCAAGTCTTTCACTCAAAACTGCTTTTACAAACGTAGTGGATCCGTTCACGCCCCGGACGTGAGCGGAATCCAAGCAACTACATTCACGTCCGCGACGCTATTGGCTAAAGCATGTCATGTGAACTTGTTAACTAACGTCGGGATTTTCGGACATCTTGAGGGTCATTCAGGGTCAGGTTCGGCGCCGTGAGGGTCGGTTAGGGTCAGGGTTTGTGTCGTCATTAGAAAACATAGTCAACAATCTTCCACCGCTTTCGGGAGTGTTTATCCATCGGCTCCTATCACGTCCACAAAATCATGTGACATGCATTGACCAATTGTGTAGCGGGCGTTATTCGAGTCCCGGGTATACACTATACAATCACGTCGGGCGTGACTGTATCCAGTACGTCGATCATCGTCGATATGACGGCGTCGTTAAATAAACGATATTAACTAACTGTATCCACGACCTTTCACAAATCCTTTCCCGATTCCTCCTATTCCCCTCACCTTCCTCTCCATTTCAACTCTAAACACCATCCACCTTAGCCGTCTGATTGTCTGCCTGTTTGACTCTCTGGATTTTGACCCCCCCCGCCTATCGATTTTCTTTTGATTAAGCGCCTGTTGAAAGCTGGTTCCCGCGACTTCGCTTTTGTGGACGCTCTAGAAACTTGGTTACATTTGACGCAGAGGCGAGTGCGCGGCCGCGAGAGGGCCGAGTTTCGTGTTCATTTGCTATTGTAGTGAGTCCATGGATTGGTTGTGTGGGCGGGGCCTTGGCGCTATTAAAACTTCAGCGGCAAAAGTTAGGGCAGTTATTTAAGGATTGCAGACAAGTCCTTTTAACCCCGCGGCTGCCGCTTTCGGATGGTGCCAGTCCTAAGCCTGGATAAAGGAGGAGGGCGACGGCGACAGCTCTGACAGTCATGTGATGTCGTTAATTAAACTCTGGAAACTAGCAGCTCCTAGTCTGGGAGCTTTGCATTTCATTTCGTTTCTTGCTCCGTACCTCCATCCCAGCCTTTTTTCTAACTTTCTCCCGTTGAATTCTTTTGTTGCTAGATTTTCAGAAGGAAATCGGGCTACTTCCTGCAATAAAAACACGGACCAGTTTAAGCTGGTTGACTGGATCAAGCCAGTTAAACGTATTTTGAATTATGAAATTTACATCCAGCAGCATATGAAATTCGTATTTTATGCGATGCTGTCCGCACATAAGTTAATGTTGTTAAAGTTAATGTTTGCACACAGAGTATTGACTAAGGGCAAGGGCAAAATCCAAGTGTTCAAGAGCCAAATTAAATAATTTCAAACTGAAACTTAGAAATTGGGAATAACCAAGGAATGCTTTGAAACAGACTTAAGGACCTAATTCTCAGCTGGTTAAAACCTACAAATTGTAGAATAATAATGTTACATGACTTTGGAGGGATGTTAGTGATAAACAGGGCGTTTCGATTAACTTAACAATATTATATCTAGTTGAACTAATAAACAGGATGGAATTTGTAATCGTGATAGTAGGCTAAATTAAAAATTTTGAAAGCGAAACTGGTAGGCTAAGCGTAGGGTATTTTGATTAACTTAATATTATATCTAATTGAACTAATAAACAGGATGGAATTTGTAATCGTGATAGTAAATTAAAAATTTCGAAAGCGATACTGGTAGGCTAAGCGTAGGGCACTGGCTGATTTAATTGACCAGTGCTGCTTCGTGTTATAAGAGGGGTTGTCCAGATATGCAAAGAGATACAGATTGCTGGGAGGCAATAAATTACGAGATTGTGTTAACATGTGCATTTTAATTCAACGACATAACTGTGCACAGTAATGTAGGCTACAGGGACATTTACGTAATGCAGGTCTACATATAGCAAGACCGTTTAAATGTTGGTAATGCAGTAATGTTTACATTGGACCTACGCATTGCAAGAACTTACAAGTAAGTGTAACACAAGAACACTTACAGTATTATAGAACATACGAGATTACGAGTGCGCATTAAGAGTGTATGAAATTGTATCGAGTGATTTCCACACCAAACACGGGATACTGATAATTCTCCCCACAATGTGCCCCTTTGCCCGGGAGATTCGCTTCCCACATTTCGCCCCCTTATACTATACGAAATGTGGGGAGCGAATCTTCCAGAGGCAAATTGTGGGAGCAAAAATCATCAAACCACCAAACATAACTGAGAAAAATATTTCACTGAGAAAAATTTCAGCTGAGAAAAATAGATCCTCAGGCCATATCTGCTGACTTCCCTAACTTTGTCTTCTCGACGTCTGTCCGCAATTTAGGGGTTGTTCTTGATCAGGAGCTTACCTTCTCTGAACACCTAAATCTTTTATGCCGTGCTTGCTTTTTTCAGTTGCGGCAATGGCGGGTAATTTCCCGTTCACTTTCACCAAATGCTGCACTTACTGTTGTTCATGCTTTTGTTTTTAGTAGGATTGACTACTGCAGCACCATCTATGCTGGCCTCCCATTGGTGCGCATTGCTCAGGTTGAGCGTGTGCTTCGTGCAGCTGCTAGTCTTGTTGGTCGTTTTTCTAAATTTGACCATATCTCGCATTATATGCGTGACGTACTCCATTGGCTTCCTGTTTCTCAGCGCATTCAATTTAGGATTTCGGTCTGGGTCTGGCGGTGCCAATTAGGGAGCGCCCCAGCCTACTTGCGTGAGTTCTGTCGCCCTACCTCAGGTTTAGCTACCCGCAGAAATCTTCGCTCTGCATCCCGAGGTGAACTTGCTATTCCCTTTGCATGCACTTCAAAGATGCAACTTCGTGCCTTCTCAGTGGTTGGGCCGACCATCTGGAATAATCTTCCTTCAGATCTGCGTGTTCTTCTAGCTGGAGACTCTGCATACACCTTTACAAGAATTTGAAAACTATTCTCTATCGCCGTAGTTGGGCTGGGAGCGCCTCTGAGTAGGTTATCTTGGAGGGGCGCTATATAAGTCCTCTGAATGAATGAATGAATGAATAACGGCAGTCAAATGTACAAGTGAAATACAAATCAGTCAATCAATCAATCAGTCAATCAATCAATCAATCAATCAATCAATCAATCAATCAATCATACATAGTAGTAGTAAATAATAATATAAGGTGTATTATTATGCCAATGAAATTTGTAATATTTATGCTTAGGTCATTTGTTGCACTATGCGATTTGTTGGTATACTGCTTAAGAGAAGTGTATCGGTGAAAGTTGGAGCGTGTCTGTGCATGTGGGCACGCGCGATTGTGTACCTAGAATTCAGTCGTCGATTTGTTTAAAGTTGGCACTTGTTTGTTTGTGCAAGTCCGGAAGAATTCAACTGACCACGGTGCCTGTGGTTTATGGTGCTGTAGTGGCACGGTTAGTTAAAACAACTTTCGTAGATGTATCTGTTCGTCGATGACGGCTACTTTCATATTCGATCGAATAGCAATTCATTTAACCTCTGGCGCCCCCTCTCGCTCCAATCGTCCGACCAAAAGCCGTCTGCCATCGGCGGAGGGGAGCGCTGTTTGGAAATTAGAGGTCGCCCCCTCCGACCGATAGATTTATCGGCGGCGGCGCTGAGCATCTTCCTGGCTGGCGTTGATAAGGTTGTTAAGTAGGTGTCGAAACGTTCCGAACATTCTATGTATTTCATGGGAAAGCCGGTCCGTCCGTTCGGCCTGACGCTGGGTCAGTTCCCACGAACCGTCCTCCGTCCGTCCGTCTGTCCGTCCATCCGTCGGCTCCTCACTATGCATAACCTCGCAGCATCGTTTTGTCTGCCTCTATAATGTCTGAGTGCAGGCACGCGTCTTATGGGCAACGCCTGTCAGCTTCATAATTTATTTTCTCTGCTACTCTGAATGTAAGGGTTGGAGGGTTAAGCGTAACCTACCCCTTTGCATACGGTTTTTACTGATACCTTTCATTGCCGTCTTAAGACTGTCCTATTCAGCCAGGGCTGGGTCGGGATGCCCTGAGTATTACCTTGAAGGGGCGCTATATAAATCTATGCAATGAATGAATGAATGCATAGCTGCAATTATGCTGGACGTGCTGAGAAGTAGTTTTGCTGGAATGATAATGACGACGACGACGATGATGATGATTATGACCAGCATGATGACGATGATAGCAAATATAGTCTGGGATGCAGATGACATTATAATGGTGATGTGAGGATACTACATGTAAATACCTTGTAATAATGTGACAGTCGTCTTTACTTTTACTTTACACCATTGAAGATGCATCATATACAGGCATTAGGCATGCTAAGTATACTTTGACATTTATATAGCATATTCTAAGTAGATTACCTTTCAGATTCTGGTGATCAACGTGATCAACAGCATGGATCCTGAATTAATTCAGTTTCAGAACAGAGTCTTAGTATGAGGCAGCCACATTGTAAGAAGCATTTGGTATACGCAGCGGTTAAAGTGGTCTGGGTGAGCAGTGGGAACTCCGAAGAAGAGTTTAATTGGAACGCATGTGCTATCATGGTCCCATTGCATGATGAGCAGTGGTAACGCAAGCAAACAATTTCGAGAGCAGTGGAAACACCGTTCCCACGGTTCCCACACCACTTTAAACACTGGGTATACGTAGCTCCCAAAGAAAGTTCCAACGGTTCTAGTGTGTGTTAAAAGTATCGGTGGAGGTCCTGAAGCATTGCCAAGGAGGCTCAAGGTCACCTGTAGTTTAAGACGTCAGTTTTTCCAGCATGATGCATCTGTGTTCTAAGTAGGGATGTTAAACGATAATCGGAAATCCGATTATCGGTTTTGAAAACGATAATCGGTTTTCATTATTGACAAAACGATTATCGAATTCTGCCTCTTATATATAAAAAATGGAGACTTCCACAGCCAACGAGGATATAGTAGAACCCCACAGCGACGTATTATTGCCTCTTATCATATATAACGGGATTCTTCCACAGCCAAGGGGCCGTCCATAAAGTACGTCACGCTCCAGGGGAGGGGGTTTAAGAAAGTGTGACAGTTTGTGACAGGGGAGGGGGTCAGGCCATGTGTGACGTCACACATTTATTTATTTTTTATTGAACCCCACACTGTATGTACATTACGGTACGGTACGTAGCGATTATCGGTTTTCAGTAACCTGTATTATATGATAATATTTTAAATTTTTTAGGAAGGCCAATAAAAAAAACGATAATCGGTTTAAAATCTGATTTCTAAAACCGATAATCGGTTTGCCAAAAAACCCGATATTAACAACCCTAGTTGTAAGAATTTAAGAATTTCTGTAGTACCGTCATAGTAATTCACAAGACGTCAGTAGGTGGCGTGTCTAACTAAGCATGATGTCATATACTAACCCTGGCTTAGGGTTTCACAGGGCTTCTCATTTGAAAATAGAAGGCGATTCCCGTATGATTTGTGCTACATTCTCCTATTCTTCAGTTGGCTGTGTCATGAGGAGCACATGAGGTGTACATTCGGTTCATGACATGAGCACACGAGGTGTGCACTGGTTCATGACATGAGCACATCATGAGGTGTACACTCGGATGATGATGTGAGCACGTGAAGTGTAAATTTGGTATACGAGTAGGTGGCATGAGTAAATGCAGTGTAAATTGCGTTTGTTTTACGTGCATCATGAATGTACATTGTAATTGTAATAATGATCTCTAGTGTGTAATATAATGTAACGTAATGTAATGTAATCGAACAATGAGTGTGGTTGAGGAGTTGTCTCCTTGCTGATGGTGTTTGCCAACTGTGTCCTGCATGATTGTGATAGAGTATTGTTTATTTGATTTGATATTTAAAATCAAACAGATTAATTACAATTGCAAATTTGATGATGAGACTGATATATTGCACAGTCATTAATCAAACTTGTAATTGGTGGGAAAAAGACTGTATGTGTACCCCAAACAACTTTTGCTGTTAGTTTACATTTGCCAATGGAAAACAGTGTGAGCAAAAATAAATATAGTCTTGCATGCGTTTTTTGAATCATGCCATATGTCTGTTTTTGCTGGAGTTTTTTTTCATGCAGTTGTAAAATGCGCACTTTGCTTCCGCCGTGTTTATAACAATAAAATTGGAATGATGCTGAGGAGATTAGCAAGGTCCCTGGATGATGTGCAAATTCGTTCCATCTACATGGGTGGTGGGGAGTGTGTGTTTAATATTCTAGCCAAGTGGTTAGTATATGCTCAAATCCAGCTCCATGGCATAGCAGAGAAATATTTCAAGATGATTCTCTTCTCACTTGTGCCCCTGGTGGCAAACCGTGGGGTATAGTATGAGTACCTCGACCGTACAATGGTGGTGGAAAGACCAGACGTCGAGGGAGAGATCTGTCCACCTGCCCTCACATACCAAGGCTAAGAAAATGAAGTTACACTTAGGGTTTTTAAAATCGGGTTTTTTTGGCAATCCGAATTTCGGTTTTAGAAATCCGATTTTAAACCAAATTTCGTTTTTATTGGCCTTCATAGAAAATTTAATATATTATTATATAACGCAAGTTATTTTATGTATTAGGTACCGTAACGTACATTAAATAAACACCTTCTTATCTGCCGGCTATTATTCGATGAAAACAATCGTAAACACTAAAAGAAATGCATGAATTAATTCTTTCTGGCATTTCTTGAAATTTTCACTATGAAAATGATTTTTTAAAATTCGATTTTCGTTTTGTCAATAATAAAAACCGAATTTCGTTTTCAGAACCGAAATTCGGATTTCCGAATTTCGTTTAACATCCCTAGTTACACTTCACTCATAGTCATACCCACGGCAGGCTGCGTCAGACAATGGCTCTTATATATATATATATATATATATATATATATATATATATATATATATATATATATAATCTGTTCTTCTATATGTGTTGTATATACTTATGTATAAAAATTGTTACGACTTGACAAATGACCGAGGAGAGTGGAGATTATTTATTCGTACCCATCGACGCCAAATGGCTGGCATATTTAACTGATGATGATGATGATGATATGCATTGAGTGTTTATGATATGCATTCAGTTTTTATGTGTTGCTGACCTCACTGTTTCTGACTTCGGTTTCGAATTTCGATAATTTTGGTGAGTTATCTACAGCGTTAATGTTGGAGCTAGAGCTTAAGGGACTGCTATTCACATATGTAGCGTTAGTGTTGGAGCTAGCTTAAGGCATGGCTCTTCTCTTCTGTAGTGTTAGTGTTGGAGCTAGCTTAAAGCACTTTAACTGCTAGGGACTTGTTAACACGTCCCTTATTGCACGTGTTTAGATACTAGGTTCAGCGGTCAAAGTGTTTTTTAACGGAAGGCCTATTCTCTTCTATAGTGTTGTTAGTGTTGGAGCTAGTTTAAGGGATGACTGTTCTATAGTGTTAGGCCGAGTAGTCTGGGTTGAACTGTGGGCATGACTATTTAGGCCTCTTTAGGCTATTATACAGTTAATGCACGTTATGAGCACATATTGGGTGATAAGAGTTCATGCTAATTAGGTGCAATTCAACGGGTATTGAATGTCACCGGATGAAGTAGGGGAGATAAAGCAGGGACGAGAGCAGATGGCGGTCATGTTGTTTGATCTTATTCGTATCCTAAACATTCGCTGAACATTCAAAAAGCCCAGCTGCTAATAAGCTACTCCTCGGCTTCATACATTCGTCTTGTTATATTGTCATAATTGCCGATAATTTGGACCATTTGATGTTAGACTCGACCTAATTACGACGCAGTATGTATGACCTATAAGAGGAAGTTGTTGTACTGGAAGTTTATAAACAGGATCATCCCTTCGCTCTCAAATTTAGTCTAAAATTAGGGAGTTAGGAAGAGTGGTTTAGTGGTTAGTGGATTTGTATTTCAGAAGTTAGAGGTTCTAATCCCTGTCAGAGAGGTTTCTAATATTTCTAAGTTTTTGTTGCACTGGCATCCATCCCATAGGGAGATCAGAGTATACTACGAGATGTGGGGCGCGGTGGTGTAGGGGTATGTTCGGTGCCTTGCAGCCGTAGGGTTGCGGGTTCGAATCCACCTCAAGCCGCCGCGTAGGGACCCTGGGCAAGTCCTTCACTCGCAATTGCTCATGCGCTTCGGCGTGAAACTCCGATTCAGTGTCCGCGCTGTAGTCGGGACTCGGGAGCGCCTCTGAGTAGAAATCTTGAAGGGGCGCTATAACAAGTGCTCATACATACATACATACATAAATACATACATACATACATACATACATACATACATACATATATACATACATACATACATACATACATGTGTGCATTGTCTATGCATTGTAGGTTGTGAGCACAGAGAGGTAGGAATGTGCTGCCCCATGGGCGTAGCCAGGAAAAATGTCGGAGGGTTTAAGATTTCGGGGGGGGGGGGTTTCCGTTGGAGATGGTCGCAAAAATTAAGGTTTTTGGGTATTTCCCATGTAAAAGCATATAAAAAATTGTGGGAAACTTATTTGGGGGGGTTGAACCCGTAAAACCACCCCTAAATACGCCCATGTGCTGCCCACCTGATCTCCTGTAGTGAGTCTGTAGTGTTTCACTAATGTCTTAGTTTTGGCCATTTTGGGGTTGGTTTAAAGGAAAGACTGATTTTTACCCAAATTACTGCACCTTCATTTGGCCCATAGTTGGACTGCGTTGAGCCACTGTGGCCCAATGTGGGCCCAGTAAACGTGGCAATCAGTGTACCTATTACCTAAGACGCTTGGTTCAATGAGCAGAGACAGCTAGACAGGCTTTTGCTTGTGCTGTTGCTGTACTGGCAGATGAAGAGCAGTTCCTTCATTTTCTTAGCCTCGGCATATGAGGGCGGATGGTCAGTCCTCTCCCTCGCTGTCTCATCTTCCCACCGACAGAGTACGGTCAGTGTACACATTATGGCAGAGTTGGCTATACTGAATTCGGGGAATAATGATGGTCAGGACGCCTCTCTGTTGAATGACGACTGAGGTCTTGTGTTTCTGTGATTGTAGGTGGCATGTTAGTTTCTGGTCTTTTATATAGCTTCTTTTTTAATGGAACATTTTGTAAATTTTTATAGCTGGCTGTCTTCATAGACCAGTAAAAAATTCATATGTAGCTGAGATGGAGTGTTTCCTGAATGGATGCATGTCACTATAAATGGAAGGATGAAAGAAATAAGCAATGCTAGAACACGGCATAGCTACTATGGCCTCTGTTTAAGCTGACTGAAAATTACAAGGATTCAGTTTATAATGACTTGGTTGAGGAGAACTTGGTTTATAAGGACTTGGTTTGTGAGAACTTAATTTACAAGGATTTGCTTTGCGGGGGTTGGCTTACAAGGATTTAGCGTAGGTGTGATTTAATAGTGTGAATAATTATATCAGATGCGTAATGACAGTAAGCATATTCTGTGCACTTGTGGTATGTTTAAGCTGAAGGATGTTTGATTTGAACTCCCTTTTCAAATAAGGGTGCGCCTATTTGCTGGTCAACAGGCTGTGTAAACTACGGTGGTGCTTTTTGGCTGTGTCATCTGTTAACTTAACTGTTTTTGTTTGTATATGAATGTTAGGACCACAGTGGGAGTGAACAGGTCTTCAAGTGCGTCGGGTTTTTTCTTAGTGCAATTTCATTTGCTGATTGAGACAAAACCTTAGAAGTGCATTAAAATTCTCTGTGGTCTGGGACTTGTCAGATCAGTTCAAAACCATTTCTTTAATCAACTACAATAGGACTAGATAGTAATGCTGTAATTGTAACATTTCATGCTGTTTTATACTCAAATGGTTATCCATAAGGGACAAAAGTCCTGCTGCAAAAAGCATTACCCTGTTAATTATTATTATTATTATTATTTTTGTGTGTGTGTGCCCGAGGTAGTTCTATTCCCTCAGGCTATTAAAACTATGTCCGAAGACGTGCGGTCTGTGTTATTATTATTATTATTTATTTATTATTATTATTATTGTTATTATTCGTAATCGTAATTGTAATCGAACATTTATATAGCGCCACTTAAAACAGAGGCGCTCCCGACCTGGGCCAGTGTCTTCATTGGTAAAGAGAGGTTTTCAGGCGCTGACGGAACTACTACTATTAGGATAACCGTTACTATTTCTATTACTGTTTCTAGTTCAAATCTTGCCAGTCTGTTTGACCCTGGATCAAATCTTGTCATTCTGAATGATCCATGCCCAACTCTTGCCAGTTAATTACCCTGGTTTATGAGACAAACGGTGGTCTAAGATCAGATCAGCTTAGGTGGGAAAAGGGGCAGCTGACACTTGACCAAGGCTCGCTATGATCAGGTCCTTTGTAGTACTTGTCTGCTGAGGGAGAGAGAGAGCCCTCTCCTCAAATGGGTTGAAGTGCTCAATTTCTTAGGGGAGTCTTGTGAAATATTGGTTCCAGTTTGACAGGTTTTGGACGTGGTCTTAAATTTGGTTTTGAAGGCAGAGACATGAAAGTGCTTTTAATGGGAGAGGGAATAATATAGGATGATGCCAAGAGGGAAAAATAAACGGATGCCATGGGTCTGGTTTCAGGTGATGGGATAGGACAGCTGCTGCAGCTGACACGAGGAGCAGAGGGAGGGAAGAGAGGTCGAAGGTCACAGTTATCTTCTGTCTGGTACTGATGGCCAGTGGTACAATGTCCAAACTACCGACAGGTGTCTGCGGTCAGGAGGAGTGAATGCCTTTCAGTCATTTCCTGGTTTCCTGAATTCCTTCCAGCATGACACTTCCTTGGCATTTCCTTCCTAAGCAGAGCTCTTGAAGATCCCTGCTGTGTGGCAACTATCTGTTCTGTTTCAGAAACAGGAACAGGAGCTTGTAGGGTATGACGTAGTTTACAAATCGTAATCATATAGAATTGTGGTTTAAGTTTGAGGTTAGAATGGACTATTTGGCAGTGATGTAGTTGGGTCCATCTAAGCCAAGTCCAGAGGTGTTTGAGACTTTGAGTCCGAGTTTGAGTCACTAAAGATCAAGTCCATCTACATCAAAATCCACTGAAACATGCAGTTCAATGGCATAAAAAATAACAGCTCCATTTATGCAGAAAGAATAAAATTGTTAATGTAATTTATCCAAATTACACTTTAAAAACACTAAATTAGATTAAGTTTTATTCGATAATCTGGCACGATGAAGATGTATAAATTCATCCACTGCTATTACACACTTTCAACAGGTGCACTCGTAGTAGGAACAGCTAAAACCGTAACTGCAACTAATTGTAGCTGTGTCAAAACAGTTGCATGTTCTGCCTAGAAACTATGAAACAGGAAACAGAAAACCGAGTCAGAGAGTCAAATGCAAGTCCAGGGCTTCCAGTGTGAGTTCAAGTTTGAGTCCGTCCTTGGCCGGACTCGAGTACTACATCACTGGTAGCTGGTGTACAGTACATCAATTAGCTGCTGTCATAGTTAATGAGAGAAGTTCACTAGTTGAATAATGAGCAAGCCTCCACTTTCACAGGCACCTGATGTTGACGAATGCCCTCTTCATTGAGACCCATGGATGAGGTGATATGGAAATGACTTAGCTTTTCATCACGGCATCTGGATTTTGAATGCTTATGGCAGGGCCAGGCTTGTGCAACTTTTTTTGTTTGAACCATTGAGGTCATTTATATCTTCCCTCGGGCTATCCGTCTGTCAACGGGCTTATCTCGCTTAGGTTGCTTCCCTGTCAGTGGACTGACCCTGATTAAGAATCCATTTTTTAGCTAGGCTGTGGCATATGTCAGATAGATAAGGGCTCAATGGAAGTCATTAGATTAGATAAGATTGACAGATTAGGCAGATATAGCTGTCAGTTTCTGGTAGCTCTACTCTTCCAGATGGACAGATATTCGGCCAGCTTCCTCTTTCCCTGTGAGTGATGGTAATGATTTGTTCTGTTGTAAACTGACCATCTGCTGGGCTTCCCTGTTTTTATAACAGGTGTTAGCAAGTTCAACAGGAAATAACATCCAACAGTTTAATCATGCTGTCCGAATCTATTTGGATCTAAATTCATTCATTCATTCATTCGGGAATTTATATAGCGCCCCTTCAAGGAAACTACTCAGAGGCGCTCCCGACTCCAACGCGCCCAAAAAGAACAGTTTTGAGTTTAGTAAGGAAAGTTTAGCTGAGTTAATGAGTTAATCTGTTTAGATCTGTTTTACTGGCATAGTGTAATCATGTAATGACAACAGTTTCTATAGCATTGTCAGTAGCAAGCTACTTCTAGGATCCGCTTTAGTTTGCACACACTGTCAAATGTGACTGTACATAGTGAGTGCCTCAGATTTGTTTCTCTGTAAGAGGTGCTATATAAATTGCGATTACAATTACACATAATTTATTATTATGTTATCCAGGCTATAATTATATCTTGCAAAATTGTCTCAGTAATTCTACCGTTTCTCCCAGTTCACCTTTAGAAGGCAGTTTTCGATTCTGCCATGGGCGTTATAGTATGGTTGTGTATGGAGCGTAGAAACTTGGCAATCAGAACCCTACCACTATTTGGAGTGGGTCTCGTAACTCGATAGCGTGGTTAGTCCCAAACCATTTGGAAAGTGTTAAGCCAGGATGCATACAAGGGCGCTGTACATCACGGACTTAGTGGCATGAGCCACATGGAAATGTGCTGCATCTATTTAATTTAACTGTTGTTACTTCTTATCCTCTAATGCAACTCAGACCAGGATCTCAGGATATTGTGCCAACCGTGTCAACCATTGACAGGTTTCTTTATTATAGAATCCTGTACTCCGGGTTGTGACCCCGATCGCTTGAGAAAAACGGATGAAAACCCGTTTTGGCGATCGCGCTTTCTCAGCGGCTGGCCCCAGATGCTGGAACGGTCTTCCTCCTGCCCTGCGAGAGGCTAACACAATTGACTCCTTCAAATCTGGACTCAAGACTTATTTGATCTCTAAGGTCTACCCTGCTGTTAGTTGACTGTGAGGCGCCCTTGTAACGGCATGGCTGTGTTACGGCGCCATATTAAATTGTCACTGTTTATTATTATTATTATATTATTATTATTATTATTATTATTATTATTATTATTATTATTATTATTATTATTATTATTATTATTATTATTATTATTATTATTATTATTATTATTATTATGGGGTACCATCTAATGCCTATGGGGATGGTGCTGGATAGTGTAGTGGTTAGCGTGCCGGACTGTCAATCGAGAGGTCGGGGTTCAAAGCCTCACTAGGGCAGAAATTTGTTTCGAGATTTTTGCTCCACCTGTGCCCCCTAGCCAACTCAGCTACAGTGAGTACACTGACAATACACTGTCGGTGGGAAGATGAGACGACAAGGGCGAGGACCGGCCCCCTCCCTCGTATGTCAAGACTAAGAAACTGAAGTCGCCAACACTTCATACCCATGACCGCCTCAGGGTTAGCTTAAGTGCTGCTCTTCTGCTTCTGTGGAAATGCTGGTAGGGACGATATGGACGGTGGCAGTGGAGCTGCTCTTCAAGCATCGTTTACCTGGGAGAAGTGGTTGTTGTTAATGATCTCTCAATCGTTTAGGTTAGGGATTAAGTGCCTTCGAGAGGTCCTTAGAACCGTGTTTCCCAGACGGATGGTCGAAACCGTATAGCGTCTGTTGATTCATGAAGTCATATAGAAGAATAAATATTATGATATGCATAATGTAGAGTCAAAATGAAGGTTTAGCGCGTTTTATTTTGTCTAAGGAGTCCTCAGTTGACTCCGAGGGAAACAAATACAAAACAATGGCAACAAAATACAAAACAATGTCCATAAAATACAAAACAACGTCCAAAGAGCAAATCTTCGCCAGGGCAGAGCAAGCTGGGAACTGCTTGGCAACTGTTTTAGTATGTTTTCTGTGAATGTCCAGGGGTCCATGGAATGTCCCAACACAAATACATGTGCATGGAATTGTGTGTATACATTCCTTAAATGCTGCCTGGATGATTTGATTATGTGCTCCAAACGGGACACTGGAATGCAATCTAAGACCGCAGTGGGAATTTCGGCAACTAACTGCCCGATAGAGGTCAGATTTCGTCGGCTGTGGAGAAGTTTTCGACATGGGAAAGAGTCTGGGAATATAATGCAGGTCACTGCTAGATTTAATGATATCAGGTCAAGGGGAAAGATAACTGGATCTGTGGGTAAATTATATGAAGCAATGATGGATTTAATTATAATTACCTATCAAGAGTCTAAAAGGAGGTCCAGTAATGGCCGGTTGTATTGAGTGACGAAGTACAAATCAATCAAAAGAAATATATATCGGCCCTTCAAGATTCCTTCTTAGAGGCACTCCTGATCCAGGCCATGCGCCCATGCGGACAAGTAGTATATTACACTAGTGATAGTCTAGTGGTAAGGGTGCTGGAATGTCAATCGAGAGGTGAGAGGTTCAAATCCCGCCACCAAGGCAGAAATTTGTTCTAGAATTCTGCTCCATCTGCGATCCCCCCCCCCGTAGCCAACTTAACTATAATGAGTACACTGACCATACACTGTTGGTGGGAAGATGAAAGGTTGGGAGAGAGGACTGGCCACCCGCCCTCCAGTGCCGGCGCCAGGATTTCAGGTTTGGGGGCTAAAGCTCCAAAAACCTTCGTTTTTGTCCCCTCCTCCCTGTGATTTGCAGTGATTTCCCACCTTTTGGGGGGGCTGAGCCGCAGTTAGGCGGGGGCTTAGCCCCTAGCCCACTCCTGGCGCCGCCTCTGACGCCCTCATATGCCGAGGCTGAGAAAATGAAGCTGGTAACACTTCATACTCATGGCTGCCTCTCAGGCTGGCTCAAGAGACTTCTTCTTCCACATTGAGCGAGTGAGTCAGTGAGTGAGTAATCTATGTTAGGGTGAGGCCAAGCTGTACAAACAACAATGCATACAAAAGAGTGAAGTAGGAGCATAGAGTAGAACCCAATTATGCTAATTAACTGCTTAACAAAGTGTCATAATGTCGTAACGGTGAAGTAGGAGCATAGAACCCAATTATGCTAATTAACTGCTTAACAAAGTGTCATAATGTCGTAACGGTGAAGTAGGAGCATAGAACCCAATTACGCTAATTAATTGCTTAATGAGGTGTTGTAATGCTCTATTGTCATTTGTACTTTGTTTCGTTTTGTGTGTGTGCTTCTGCAAATGGACAATGTTGTGTTGGCAGGACTTGGAGAAAACATCCTGGGCATGGCAAAAAAAATAATATCTGGTGTATTTGGAATTTTTGGTTGGAACTGGGTTCCTGTTTTGTCTAGACGTAAATTCGTAGACGGCCAGTTTAAGTTTTATTTATTGCGTTTGGCCTCTCATCGGCGGCGGGTGCATTGATGATATCCATGGCTGGAGGTTTCCGCAGTCTCGGTGAGGGAATCGGAAGGATGACAGATACTGGGATAGGTGGAGTGAAGGAAGAACCCGGGAGAGAGGAGGCTCGGAAGAAGGAGGAGGACTGGAGGAACCTTGAACCCGTGGGAATGTTGTTGGCAGACTGCTTGTGAATATAAAATGTGATAGCCTTGTTCGGAGGAAGGGCTTTGATCCTCCGGTATGCTCTCGAAACTTACAAATTGCTCCATGTACCTATTGATGGGGCGTTATGCTCACGCAGGCTTTTGTCTGTACTTACCTATGTTATAGGTAGCTTGTGAGCTTCAGCCGGCTAAAATTAATTGCTCTGCCAATGCGTTCAGCGCCGTCAGCGGAATGGCTGTTGTTATGCTGTGTGCAATATTTTTACTCAAATTAATCTGTAAAATCATACACACATGGCTGTCTCTCAGGCTCTTCTTCTTTTAAGTATCAACCACACTGATCATGAGTGATGTTGGTATAATTGAGTGACGCATCAAAAGAAACTTCTTGTATAGTGTTACAGGGTAAGGTTCAGAGACAAGGACTCATTTCTACTACACCGCTTACACCTATATATAGTAACAGCGCATGACATGATCATTGGGATAAGCAACTGTCCTGTGTAAGTTCATTCCGGTGTGGACAGTGTCAATTGTGTGTAATGAATAACTAATGATCCTGTGTTTGTCACTCCTCTCATTAGCCTACATTTGCCACTTGCATGTGACGCATCACGGATTCAATTACATGCAGAGGGAAGGATAGCAGCAACGGAAACAGCGGGCTACTATAGGAATCTTCCCTAGATTATGCTGGTAGCTTTGAAATCCAAAAATCCGGCTTTTGCACAACTGTCTTAAACAACATGTCGGACAGACATTGTTGTTTGACTTGGCTGATCTTTTGGAAAATTGTGTTTCATTATCTTATCTACTTTAGCTAGTTAGTTAGTTATGTAGGGCTGGGGATGCTCGATAGTGTAGTGGTTAGAATGCTGGACTGTCAATCGAGAGGTCGGGGGTTCAAATCCCCACCAGAGCAGAAACCTAAGCCCCCTAGCCAACTCAACTATAATGAGTACACTGACCGTACACTGTTGGTGGGAAGATGAGAGGCCCTCATATGCAGAGGCTAAGAAAATGAAATGAGCGGCCATGACTTCATCGTCATGGCTGCCTCAGGGCTAGCTTAACGGACTGCTCTTCTTCTTAGTTATCTAGTTGTTTTGATGAGGTTCCTGAAATGCACTATATCAGTAATTGGATACATATGCACACTTAATAAATTAATTAACTTATTGCACCTTTATATACCTTGCAAAATGGCTGCCTATGCATACCAAAATGATGTTACCTTCATTATTTATCCTCCCTTGGCTTGTCGGTGTGTCTTCCCCCCGCCCCAACCCCAATCCTCTTCCTGTTAAACATTTTTGGTAACAGATAACTTACTTTATCTGATTGAGTTAGTATATATCTGTCTAGACCACGTAACTTAAGTGGTGCCAACTTCTGTCTTATTTCTTGTTTTATTGAAAATAATTCATGCTTTGGGAAAAGTTTTAATGGAACGCAAACATGTTAGGTAGGACATCTGGACAATAGGGATGTGTAACTTTAGGGCAATAGAGGGATGTGAGGGGCAGCACAGGTTTTTTCTCAGTATTCTGTGTTGATAAATATAACTTAATGATGAGTGTATCTGTTCAGCACAGAAGGGAATCAAGTGGGGGACACTGGGGGTATTTGGGAAAAGACTATCCCTGCACTGGTTGAGGAATATTCCTGGGTCAGGGTTTAATCAGATGATTAAGTGATTGCTTGGAATTGGTATCAGTGATGAATGCATTGCGTATAAAGGACTCCCCAGTGAACTGTTATCAGCGATGAGTGCATGCTTTCTTTTACATTTATAGCCATCCTATAATTATAACGAAACGACTACGACTACGTAAGACATGTTCATCTTACACACAGACACACATACACACACACAGACACACACATACAGACACACACATACAGACACACACATACAGACACACACAGACACAGACACACACAAATACAGACACACACACAGACACACATGCACACACACACACAGACACACACACACATACAGACACACACACACAGACACACACACACAGACACACACATACAGACACACACATACAGACACACACATACAGACACACACACATACAGACACACACACAGACACACATGCACACACACACACAGACACACACACACACATACAGACACACACACACAGACACACACACACACACAGACACACACATACAGACACACACACACAGACACACACACACACACACACAGACACACACACCCACACACACAGAGACACACACACACACAGAGACAGACACGCACATATATGCAGACACACAGGTACAGAGTATACGTGGGAATGTGTTAATGTTTATTTATGATACTTCACGCAAGAGTTCATGGAGCATGGAGAGAGTCAGTCAAAATCATCCTGGCATAGATTTGTATCGTTGACTTATTGGATCCCATCTGGCTCCTCTGACTGTTTTCCAACCTGTATTCAATTTCCCTGTTCAGCTTTACAACCTGCCTTCCATTTCCTGATTCCTGCTTGCAACCTCCTGCCTTCCATTTCCCGATTCCAAGTGTGATTTCCTGCAAGGTGATGATTTGACTGGGTTGTTCCAAATTTTTGTATTTACGTGTATCTCGCATTCAGATGACTACTGGCTGGGGTATGTTTGTTCTGTTTGGCCTCTGCTGCTTGAAATGTTAAAGGGCATGCACTGTAAAAAGTTCTACTACAACGTAAAGACTTGTTTTTATGCATTGTGAAATGTTCTCATGTACATCTGTGGGAATTGTTCTAGTGCATTGTGAAATGTTCTACAACTGAAGTGTTCTAGTGCATTGTGAAATGTTCTACAACTGAAGTGTTCTAGTGCATTGTGAAATGTTCTACAACTGAAGTGTTCTAGTGCATTGTGAAATGTTCTACAACTGAAGTGTTCTAGTGCATTGTGAAATGTTCTACAACTGAAGTGTTCTAGTGCATTGTGAAATGTTCTACAACTGAAGTGTTCTAGTGCATTGTGAAATGTTCTTTGAAGTGTTCTGTGATTTGATTTGATTTGAAATGTTCTTATTCCTTACTGGAAGATGTTTAATGCATTGTGAAATGTTCTCATGTACATCTGTGGGAATTGTTCTAGTGCATTGTGAAATGTTCTACAACTAATGGACGATACTTAGTGCACTGGAAATGTTCTTATGCCCCTAATGGATAATGTTTAGTGCATTGTGAAATGACTTATATAACTCCCTGACCCCATCATTATCTTGTTCATGTAGCATTGCCAAGGTGGTATCATATTTCATTTGTGTGTAAGTTTTGATGAATATTGTTATATGACTTCTGATGTGACCTACTATGTTTCCCCATTGTTACTTCTCTCTTTCGCCGTTGTATCTGACTGTTTTGGACGGTCTTCAGATGTTTGTTATCGAGGTCTCATGACGAACTTGTCCATGCTGAGATAAATTATGTGGGAATGCTACCTGGTGGTGGATACAGTTGGGCTCCAGTTGGAAAGGCCAAGGGAGTGTGTGGTTTGGTGCTGAACGTTCTACTGCTGTGACGATCTACGATCAGTTACACGCTACGAAGAATGTTTCTCCTCCACAAACCACCCGGTGGTGGTGGCGAAGGGATGCCCAGACGCAACGTCTTCTACCGTCTGGATAGGGACTGGCTGGGTGTTGGAGTTATAAGTAGTCCAGTTTAACGACACTTTGTGATAACAAAGATCATTTGTGTCGCCCTCCTCCTTCATCCAGGCATGGGACTGGCACTGTCAGAGTATGAGTAGTGGCGGAGTTGGTGTTGGAGTTTGTTTGTGGCGACTGGCGAGCCTCTTATACTCTGTGGTGGTTCCTCTTCTTTGGCACTAAGTAGTCCAAGAACTCTTAAGAATAGTGTTTACTGTTAGTCCTGGTTGGGAATCCTTTGATTGAGTTTTCCCGTATCTGCTGGAGCTCGCCAGTGGTGACTTATGCTTACTTACTTACTTTACTGACTTACTCTTCTAGTTTTCTGACAGTTGACAGTGTAAGTCATCCTAGAAGTAGCTTGCTACTGACGATGCTAAAGAAATTGTCGTAGTTGCAATTACACTATTCGCTTTTTGATTCACTTTTTTGTTCGTAATGAATTAAGATTAATTATCTGGTCTGGAGTGGGCAGCTCTTTCGTGAAGTATTTAAAGTCACTACACATTCAATACAATACAACTGCATTTGATATTACTCTTTATCCAAAGTTTAGAAGTGCACATGCCTCAATGGCGCAGATGCAATTATAGTGCAGAGCAATTATGCGCCGCTAAGGACTTGCTTATGATCCCTACACAGAAACCACCTCGGACGAGGATCGAACCTGTACTCTCCAAGTTACAGGCCGACTGCTCTAACCAATTAGCCACTGTACCACATTCTGAACGCTGCCGCCCGCCTCATAGGGGGCATTGCAAAGTTTGACCATATCTCCTATTTTATCCGTGACTCCCTTCACTGGCTCCCCATCCGCCAGCGCATCCAATTCAAGATCTGTTCCCTCATGCGTAGCTGTCTTGCTGGGTCTGCACCTCACTATCTTAGGGCCTTTTGTACCCCAGTATCTTCTCTGCACAGTCGTTCCTCCCTTCGGTCCTCGGCCCGTGGTTACTTGGTTGTCCCGCGGGTGCGTACTTCTACGGCCCAGTCTAGGAGTTTCGCTATTGTTGGTCCCAATAGCTGGAACCAGTTACCTCAGTCCCTCAGGACGGACCTTTTTCTATTTCTTTTGACCAGTTCCGCAAGCGCCTGAAAACCTCCCTTTACCAGTGAAGAGACTGGCTCGGGTCGGGAGCGCCTCTGTTTTGAGTGGCGCTATATAAATGCTTGATTACGATTACGATTACGATTACATGCACATTCATACCTACATACATACACGCACAATATACATACGTGCACACACATATATATTACTGAAAGAATTGTATTAGTGCTTTGTGAAATGTTCTCCTACAACTAAAAGAAATGTTATGGTGCACTGTGAAAAATATTCTCCATATGTTATGACTACAGGCAATTTTAGTGCATTACAAAAATTTTCTTTGTGTGCAGATGCCCTAGTGATGCCGTCGGTGACTACTGCCAATTCCGGAACCCATGTAACGTCGGTCCTTCCGCTTCGGTGTGTGTCAACGGTGGTACCTGTCGGGTTAACGTGACTACCTCAGCTGCCAAAGCATACTGCATATGTACAGTTGGTAAGTAACTTGTCATCTGTTGTCACCTGTTGACAACCTGACTCAAAAATGCTTCCTTGCCCATATGCTATACAAATAAACTATGTTTTCCCTAGATCTGGCTATTTAAACCTTTCATTTTCCCCCTATAACTAGCCCTAGATCTTCTTCCTCTATGTTCCCCTGATGTACAATAAAGCCTCTCATTCAATTCTTTGGTTGTATATATCAATTTTTGTTTATTTGTTTGAATGTATTAATCTTGCCATGTACATTGCTGTGCGTTTGCTAGTGCTTCTCAATAAAGGATATACTTACTTACTTACTTACTTACTTACTTTCTACAGCCATTGATTATTACCTTCAGAAACTTCATTATAACAGTGTCTGTAATGGAAATGTAAATCTGTGAAATTTCTCAGCGCCACACAAAAGCCGCGTCAGGGACCAGCTTATTCACCGGTGCTACGTCAATTCATCAAATGAAGTCCGCAATAGCCAGGCTTTTTGGTGCATTCCAGTGCCAGGCCAGAACCTAGGGAGGTCAAGCCATGGAGACAACAGTTGTAATTGGTTGCCAAACCAGGAGCTGCCATGTAACGTTGTAAGTGGTGGTGTTAATTGACAAGATTAGTCCTGCGCCTCTGATTGGTGTGCACTGCGAGAGGCGCTATATAAATCGATAGATACAATACAATACAATAACCACTACCTTATATCTTTTAAATATGTTATGCTGCTGTTAAATTTTCAGGTTATGTTGGATCGCTTTGTGAGATTTCCAGACGTCAGACCTCTTCCTGCTTTCCCAACCCTTGTATCAATGGTGATTGTGTGGTGCAGAATGTTTTCTCCGACTTCACATGTCTCTGTCGACCTGGTTATACAGGTAGGTACTAAGGTACAGGTATATACAAAACAATACAATTAGGTAGGTACATCACAGTGATGACTCATGTATGTAATTTATCCTCTCCTAAGTTCTACAGTCATAGATCTATGCATTCGGTATCAATCACTGTCAAACTGAATCATGGGCACAAAAGATCACTTGAAATTGGGAATGGCATATATATTCTAGCCCCGAGGAAACACAAAGGCTGGCTTTGAAGATGCTAAGAGTTTTTATCGAGGACTATTGAAACCACAAGTTCTGCCTTTTATCTTTGAAGTGATAAGTACTCTACAGCAGCAGCAGTAGCAGCCGCACTTCATAATATTATAATGAGTTCCTATACCTGGCCAACTACATACGACAACAAAATCTTCAGGGTTTCATTAAGTCACACTGCCAACGCCCCAGCCAAGCCGCCTGAAACGTTCGCCCTATGGGAATTTACGTCTTCCCACATTTGTTCATCGTAACCTGTTAAATGCGTGCAGACATGATTTTTTATTTTCGTTGACTGATGTGCAACCAATTTGCTCCAATTAAGAGGTATCAGGGTCGCTGCCAAACCTTAAATTTCAGATTGTGTTTCAAGGTAAAAACAGTATCTAGGGTTTGCAAGAGAGATTATTTGGAGGGGTATCAGGATTATGCCATTCCATCAATCAATCAATCATTCATTCAATTCTTTTTATTTGAACCAGCAATAGTCTATTGCTGGTTCAAATAAAAGAAAATTGAATGATTGATTGATTGATTGACATAGCAGTAGTAACATGAAATAACTTGTTATGGCTACAAAAAGTGGGCCCTGAAGGGATCTTAGATCCTGCTAAATAGGGACACCTAATTACCATGTCATATTGTATAATGAGCGATGGCAGCTAGTTAAGTCCTTAATCAGTGTTCTCATATAGCCGGATGAGTGATGTCCATGAAAGTACTAAGTTATATATATATATATATATATATATATATATATATATATATATAAGGTTCATTTAGTATTTATTTATATATACACTAAATGAACCTTAACTAACAATCACACAAAAAGAGAGGAATAAACACCAATGAGGAAAGTCCGTCATCAACGTTCAGCTAGTGTTCTTCTGGTCAGCTAGTTATATCCTTCATCAGTCTACATGCGTATATGCACAGATGATGATGAATTCAAAGGAATACCATTTTTATCTGAATACAGTTTTGCGTAAAGCAATCATACATGTAGATTGATGCCTTAAACATTATGATAACTTCGTCATGGAAGTCATTAGTTTAGATTGGATTACGATAACACGTCCAATGCAATATAATGGGCGTGTGTGCACAAGTCAGGACATTTAAAAGTACC
Organism: Aporrectodea caliginosa; assembly: GCA_020284085.1. Taxonomy (NCBI): domain Eukaryota; kingdom Metazoa; phylum Annelida; class Clitellata; order Crassiclitellata; family Lumbricidae; genus Aporrectodea; species Aporrectodea caliginosa. The sequence continues at coordinate 237,133 of JACEVL010000335.1, read as the reverse complement.
TTGTAAAGACAAAGGAGAACTTTTTGAATGTGTTGAAAAACGACCATATATTATCTGGTTTAGATGTTACCATTCCATCATCTCCCCGCCCTAGATGCTCTGATATTCAAACAGTGTCCAAACTGTCCTTGGAATAAAACAGGCTTGAGCATTTTGGCAAAATCAGTGTGTGCTGTCACAGTTCATTGCTTTTAAGAGACCCACCCGATGGGGGCATACAGTACATCTAAGGGCATCTTCTTAGTAAGGGTGTTATAAAACTCCAGTGGACATTTAAAGTGTCCTGGAGTCCTGTACAGTGATTTCTTCATTGCATAAACTCTCTGCAATCAGGTTGTAGTTTGTGTGCCCTGACCCCTGTGTAACCAATATGTTAAATTTTAAGTACAGCAACTTTTTGTAGCGGATTGTATTTGTTGAAATACATGCACTCTCTGTCTGACCAGATTTGGAACTGGGTTGTAATGTATGTATGAGCACTTGTTAGAGCGCCCCTTCAAGATTTCTACTCAGAGGCGCTCCAGACTACAGCGCGGACACTGAATCGGAGTTTCACGCCGAAACGCATGAGCAATTGTGAGTGAAGGACTTGTCCAGGGTCCCTACGCGGCGGCTTGAGGTGGATTCGAACCCGCAACCCTCTGGCTGCAACTGCAAGGCACCGAACATACCCCTACACCACCACGACCGACAAGTCTCCAATGTCTCTAATGTCTCAATGTCAGTTGCTCTCTCTAACTGGCTTGTTAATTCTGATTCGCAGGAACTCTGTGTGATCAGATTGACTACTGTGCTGGTTATCCTTGCAAGAACGGAGGCCAGTGTTATCCTAAAGCGAAAGGATTTACGTGTGACTGTCCGCCAGGTTATAGGAATACTGACTGTTCAGAGGATGTGAATGAGTGCTTATCCGATCCTTGCCACAATGGAGCAACTTGTGAAAACACCATTGGGAGTTTCAGGTAACGAGTTCCAACTCACTTCCTAAAGCGATGCCGATTTGTACTCCTGCAAAAGGACGAGCATTCTTCAGGAATTCTGTCTTGTAATTGTAATTGTAACTGCTAATTTATATAGCGCCACTTCAAGAGACACAAACCAGAGTCGCTCCTCTGGACCTGACAAAACAAAACTACAATCATGTGGTTCTGAAGCGCTTATACAAATGAGACAAAGAAACAATAAGAAGCTCAAGTTACAGAATGAGCCATGTGGCTGATGATTGCATTGTTTCTCATCCCTTGGTGATGTTTTGGTTTCTTGGCCCCATTAGACGACTTGAGCGCAGCGTGATTTACAGCGTATTGGACTGTAGTTCTGAAATGGTTTTCCAACTTCTTTTGTGTTTTTATGCTTGACACAGCTCATGATATAATTTCAGCTTGTTGTTAGTGTTGCTGTGTTGACTCACTGAGTTACAATGCATTGAAATTAATACATGCTGTTCGCAGTGTTTAATTTGTTTGTAGGATGAGGGAGTTTAAGAATAATTATGAATAATTAAGTTATTAGAAATTATATCATGAGCTGTGTCAATTAAATGACCTTTACGAACATTTTCGCAGTCTGTGCGTTTGACTTCATGTTTGTTCAGATTTGTGTATGTATGTTGTGACGTCTGATTTGTTTCTGCCTTTGGGCGTAATAAAGTACTGAATTAAGTTCACTTTCTGTTGGTGTTATAATTGAAGATGTGGTATTTTTCCTGACAAATTGAACTGGCAAATATTAATCAGTTGCAGATCCAGATGAATAAAATAATTATGTAATTAAGAACTTCTGATATCCTAATTAGACTAAATTGCTCATGGACGAAAGTGTGGGGAATGGGTTAGGGTTAGAGGTAGCCAATCTTGAAGGTTAGTCTTTTTGTTGTGACTTGTCATCACAATTGGTTTCCTTCTCAGAATGAACTTCTGTTTGCTGTCCAAGAGCTGCTGAGTTTTAGGCTGTAGTTAGGGGTAAGTGATCGAGTATTGTGAGGCAGGCAGAGGCAGTGTGAGCAGGTGTAGAGACATCTGTAAATGTAGCTTTCAAGAGATTCCTTTTGAGAGCTTCCTGTATAGACGTTCAGGTGCCAAACAGCAGGAATATGCTTACGGTATTTTGGTATCTATCAGCAGATCAGTAATATTATTATTGTGACTGAATGACAGGTATGCATATGACAGGTATGCATAATGACAGGTATGCATGTGAGTGATCTTAGCTATTGAATTCTATTGTAACTTTGTGATATACTGCACAAGTGAAACAATGCTATATAAATTGTCGTTCTTATAATTACAATTACAATTATGATTTGGAGAATACTGTTGAAGTTGTTGAATAATGGTTGCTTAAATGGTTTTGCAATTTGCAGATGCCGATGTCCAGCGGGTTACGTGGGTGGTAGGTGTGAGTCGCTGTACTTGCCCTGTTCCCCGGATCCATGTAGGAACTATGGAACCTGTGTCCAGACCAGCCAACAGAACTATACCTGTCAGTGCAGACCAGGTAACCAGTCCATTTATTTTGCTTTTCTCTTCAAGGGACTTTGTCAAATTGCTAAGTTTAATAGAAGATTGATACAGGAGTTCTTCTTCAGGTGGTGATGGAGAGAACTGCCCATCATCTGTCGTATGCCTGGGCTTAAAAACTGAAATACTAATACTTCATACTCTTTTTATTTTTTTCCATCTTCATCTTCCCCTTCTTTATAGTAGTAGTGTTTTTGCTATTTTGTGAAGGTGACTCATGGCTGTTGGCTGCATGTGCTTATGGAAATGTAGGGCATATTTTATGGTGGTTTGAAACAGTGATTCGTTTTATCCAGGTATGTTGTGTCCTTTACCTGGAATGGCCTTCCTCTGGGCTGCATGTCCTACGTGCCAGGGACACTATGTGTGCCTTTCGCCATATGGTTGAAAAGTGTTCACTTTCGTTACGGCTGGAGCTAAGACCACTATGAGATAGAATGAATGAGTGAATGAATGATTGAATGAGTGAATGAATGATTGAATGAGTGAATGATTGAATAAGCACTTATTTGTCCCTCTATTTCACAACCTTGCATGAACTAAATTGTTTATCAGCTTCCAGAACTCTTAACATCTTCTCTGTCCACCATGCTGCCTACATTTACTGCCTATTCAGTTTTAAGATCATCTACTTTGGAATTGTCATTCTATAAGTATGGAGCTCATTCTTGTCATCTGTGGATGCATTTACTTTCCAGCATATCCTAAACACTTCTCTCTTGCCAGGGCTGGAATGGGAGAGCTTCTGAGTCTTAGGTATCTTCAGTAAAATGCTATGAATGGATGGATGAATGAATGAATGATCAAATGGATGGATGGACAACTACATGAAAGAGCGATTGAACAAATGAATAAGTTAATAGCAAGCTGCAAACCTAGTTACAAGATGCCCAGGATTTCATGGAGAATAAATTTCTTTATGAAAGGTTGTTGAGGTTCACTTCTCTGAGCAAATATGATTAGAACTTCTAAAGAGCGACAATGTTTCGTCGTTCTGCTGAGTAGCAAAATGTTACTATTGCCTTTTCATAGCGAAACAGAAGCAGCATACCTATTAACCTATTTCTTCTCTCGGGGTTCTCGCACTGGGAGCGCTACTGAATGGCCTCGGCTGTGAGCGGCGCTATATAAATTACTACTAATTACATTACAACATACAGGTTTTCAGTTGAGGTCTAATGACAAACACTTGGGAGAGGGAGGATATGAACAGCACTCGAAAGAAAATTGTCGTCATAAACTGTGCATGTCGTAGCTGAGCATTTCTAGTTGAAGAAGTATAGAGTTCAGAGCGGGGTGTCAATTCTTTTCTAATTGTGGGCCAGTGGCAATATTTTCCATCAAGTGGTGGGCCAGTAAAGAGTGTCTGGCTGTAAATTATATCTATTGAAGTTGCTTTTGCAGCCCTTACATTTCAGGAACATCTGTTCATACAGTTCTGGGTTTGATTTGAAAATCGTCTGTTCATCACTGAGGAAACTTTTTACCAAATGTTCTCCTGGCATTTCTTCCGCCTTCTGTTCCTTTTTAATCTCATTTTCTCCATCTGGTAGTGATTCCCTCCGCCGCCGCTGCCGCCGCCTGGCATTATGGGTCGTATCATGCGGAAGGTGTGATGATGATGCTCCTTGGGTCATTTCCTGGATTCGTTTTGCTTCTCCTCCGAATTCACAGTTGTAATTGATCAAGTCTTTCAGTTGGTTATTTGGGCATTGGGTTCTTCCTGTTATCCACTGACATGTGTGTGTGTATGTGTGTGTGTGTTTGTGTGTGTGTGTGTGTTTGTGTGTGTGTGTGTGTGTGTGTGTGTGTGTGTGTGTGTGTGTGTGTGTGTGTGTGTGTGTGTGTGTGTGTGTGTGTGTGTGTGTGTGTGCATGTGTGTGTATGTGTGTGCATGTGTGTGTATGTGTGTGCATGTGTGTGTGTGTGTTCGATGCTACAGTGGAAACATGCTGGAATCTAATTAATTGTCTGCGACTCTTCTGGAACTTGTAATAATGTTTTCAGTGTCTTCCAGCACCGACATATCCTCTCCATATCTTTATCTGATGCAATTCAGGAAATTTGTATGCTTTGTGTATGGTTTGTGTTTTGATCCTGTGGTGGCATAACTTAAGATTTTGGACGTCATGCAGAATCACACATAGATAAATGCATCTTTAATGAACTTTATGAACTACAATTTGACCACTGACAGAGTACCCTGTAAATTAGACGAAGTTTGGTTAGATTAGATGAGGTTTGATTAAGATGAGAGAAGTCTAGCCGAAATCTTAACGAGAAGAGATGAAGCTTTACGAAACAGTCTAATATAAACACTTAAGACACTTGCTAGCCTCTTGATGGTTCATCAAGAGATTCTTCGTGAAGCATGAGTGGTCCCCTACCAGCCATTGACTGCTGTGCAAAGGCCACAAATGTGTTCAGACTACAAATTTTTATTTATTTGAGCACTTGAGACTTTGTTACTAGCTGTCTGAAAGAATTGAGTGCTGAGGGCGTGATCATTGTTTTAACAGTCAAAGTGTTGTACACTCGTAATCGCAATCTCCACATTTCTAAAGCAATATTCTAAAGCTAAGCGCAGGGCACCAGTGCTTATTCACAAGCACTGTGTCGTGTTCAGAGATGTCAAGTGCACATTTGATGCCAGACATTTGGCGTAGATGGGTACGAATAAATGACCTCCATTGTGATTGTGAGAGTTGTGATGATGATGATGATGATGATGATGATGATGATGATGATGATGATGATGATGATGATGATGATGATGATGATGATGATGATGATGATGATGATGATGATGATGATGATGATGATGATGATGATGATGATGATGATGATGATGATGATGATGATGATGATGATGAGGATGATGATGATGATGATGATGATGATGATGAGGATGATGATGATGATGATGATGATGATGATGATGATGATGATGACTACACTGTAGAGAAGAAACTGAAAAGTGCACCCAGAACAAAAAAGTAAAAGTTAATGCTTTGTTTAGGGTCAATTCAGTTGAAATTTAATGGGGTAATGGAAGCTTAATTCTGGCTAGATATGCAAGTCGTTTTGAAAGTAAATTTTTTTATTAGTTTAGAAATTGAATGCTTTTTATGACGATCTGAACAGAAAATTAGGCACTTGAACATTTTTTGGTTTCATTTTCATGACAAATAGGTCTATGAGGGTGAGCAATTAAAATGATGAAGCAGGAAGAGACGTAGGGTGTGGCGTTGGTGGCAATTAGGAGTGAAGGGTCTTTTCAAGGCAGCTATTTGTTACCCCATTTATACCAGGGTGAACTGTTTTACACTTGCAGTACTGGAAATGAAAAGCAACATTGTGTGGCTTTTATAAACATGGCTTTGTTTGAATAAGATTAATGTGATTGTTTGAAAAATACACAAATATGTCTGGCCTCTTTTCGTCAAGCAGGGCTATATGGGTTTCAGAGGGTTGTAAATGATTTATTATTGTATATGGGTGACTTCTCAAAGAGTAAATTTATATTGGGTCAGGCTAATGGGTCCATCCCAGATCCGTTTGGCTTTCAGCTGAAGGTTTTAATGAAGTTGATTGGAAGATGTTGGACTTGCATCTTTCCACTATTAACATGGTCATTATTAGTTGGCCATTGTTATTGGTCTTTATTCATTCAGGCAGGTATTTTTTTATAATAGTATAGGATCCCATATAAAGCTGTCATATACTCCTTTAGTACCTCCTCTCCTCCTCTCCTCCTCCACCACCTCTTCCTCCTCCTCTTCCTCCTTCTCTTCCTCCTCCTCCTCTTCCTCCTCGTCGTTGTCCTTGTCCTCCTCCTCCTCGTAACTTGCTAGAAATTAAAGTGCTATTATTTTGTGCGAAATTTCTCCCCTGGATGAAAATAATTTCGAAGGTTGTTAGTAGTGCGTAGGGACTGTTGAGGTATTATTGAACAACTTTTTCATTACCACGAAATATCAGTTTTGGCAGGTTGTTATTGGCTACTTCCTACCATTGCATTAGTCGATAAATGCCTATATAGACCTCCTGTATACACATATTCATAATGCAGTATATGTACTGAAAGTAATCATAGATATACATGCATATATGGAGATGTATACTACATGCATGTGTTCATAAGCAAAGCATTAGAAATATATTGAAATGTGTGAATGAGCTCGTTCTCATGGACCTTATACCTCGTTCTGTGTGTGGCTCCATCTAATGGCCCAGTTGCACTTTGCAGATTCATTATATTATATCGAATTACAGATGATTTCGCCTAATTCAGTTGGTTTTCTACAACTAGGCCCTGGTCCCATTTCCCTCTTAGTCCCATAGCTCCCTGGTTTCTCCACTCCCCTTTCTGCCATGAGCTGTTTCCAGGTCTCTGGGGGAGTGGTGTGCCTTCTGGATTTTAGCCGGACTGACCCTAGATTTTTGTTTGCACATCAATCTCACTTCCAAGGTCATTACCTTTGTGTACTTTGTGTAACCTGGTCCTCCATTTGTGACTTCTCATCCTCCTTCTCCTTCTCATCCTTCTCCTCATCCTTCTCGTATTCCTCCATCTCCTCATGTCCCTGCTCCTCTTCCTCCTTCTCCTCTTCCTGCTCCTTCTCTTCCTCCTCCTGCTCTTGCTCCTCCTGCTCCTGATTCTTCTGTTCCTCCTGCTCTTGCTCCTCCTTCTTCTGTTCCCGCTCCTCCTGCTCCTTCTCCTTCTCCTGCTCCTGCTCCTGCTCCTCATCCTCCTTCTCCTGCTCCTGCTCCTCATCCTCATTCTTCTCCTTCTTCTCCTCCTCCTCCTTCTCCTTCTCCTCCTTCTTCTCTTCCTCCTGCTGCTGCTCCTGCTTCCTCTGCTCTCTTCCTCCTGCTCCTTCTCCTTCTCCTTATTCTCCTTCTTCTCCTTCTCTTCCTGCTGCTGCTGCTCCTCTTCCTTCTGCTCTTCTCCTCTCCTCCTCGTCTTCATCCTCTTCCTCCTTCTGTGGCATTGTAGAAGCCTTCTATCGAATTATATGGATATCTATAAGAGTAATACTGGTTTCATGGCTTTTCAAGCCTGCGTTCTCTTCTCTTACGACAAGAATTCGGTTTGTCTATAGACTCGATTATGTAAAACTCACGTTTTCCTTTCTAAGAACACCTTCGCTAACTTTGCGCTTGCTTTTTTCCTTGATTGGTTGGATAGTTAATAACTTACTGTGTGCCTGTTTTTAATTTTTATGATTGCCTATGCAGTTACTTACTTATTGTCGTACCTTGCTAATGTGGCCTATTTGCAGTGCACTTAGGGCTTTGAAATGTTGTTTGAAGTATAAGTTTACTTGTCCCTTCATTTTATAATTGACTTTGTCCCTGCTTTAAGGTTGTGTATACATACATACATACATTACATACATGCATACATACGTACATATATACATACATACATACATACATATATTTAGCATGTGCTTGGTCAGTTTTGTGGGGTTGGGGCCTGCTCCTTTGAAGGATGCCCTGGATGATGCTGTCTGAGAATTATTACCTGAGCCAGATCCAGGGACATGGGACATGATTCACCAGCTGACTGATCTTTTTCATCAGAGCCACATGACACCATGTATCTGTTTTCATCCCATCTACTACTCTCTCTCTACCCCCATTCCTCCATCTGTTCCTACTCCACCTCCACCCTCTCATCCATCCATCTCCTCCTCCTCCTCCTCCTCCACCTCCTCCTCGTCGTCCTCCTCCTCCTCCTCCTCCTCTTATCTTGTGTTTGTTTATTCTTTAAAAGTCCTGCCCCTCCTGATTCTTCTCCAAGGCTTCCTCCTTCTACCAATCCTTCTCCTCCGCCTCTGTCCAAATCCGTCTCCTTCTAAATCCTCCTCCTCTGCCTCATCCCTCCCTTCTCCTCTCCTCCTCGTCTTCATCCTCATCTTCCTCTTCCTCCTCCTCCTCCTCCTTCTCCTCCATTTCTCTGTATTCATCTACCTTGCTTTATAGCCCCATATCCTATTCTCGCCCCTTCTGACGAGACGGAGCAAAACGTAGTTGAACACTGAATGCCTCACCCCTTGGTGCAGACACATCTTAATTTTAGGCTGATTTCCACAAGGACATCAGTATACTTGACTAAAGTTCAGAGTTGAACTGTTCTATAGACTCCCTCTAGCACAGCGACTGGACTGGTTTTATACACTGCGGGCATACTTCACAGGCAGTTTAGCCGGAGTAATTGCACGGTGTGGTGTAACATCTGCTTTCAACCATAAACTTGCATTCTTGTCTGCCTTGTTGAGTCAATCCTAACCGTTCTTCAGTTCATCCTATATCTCTGGCTTTCGGAGGTTTCCCACAAATCTTTCCGTGGGTACTGGAAAAGTGCTACGTTTTATGAGTGTATCTACATTTGTAGTGACCAGAAGAGCTTTGGATCACGTTACGAATGATTGGCAGTTTTCGTTTCGAATTATCGTCAAACCTGGTGTTAAGAGACAGGGTATTAAAATGCGTTTGCAATGGAATAGGAAGATGCCCTTAACGGTCATCTCCCATGTGGCATCTAGGCCGCTTCCATTGTGAAATATGACAGTAGTAAAATGGTGGCGCCAACCGCGCCAAGCCCTGCTGAATAAAGTTGTCCTTTGCTTTTGTGGGGTCTTGAGAAATGTATGTACTTTGTCTCCACTAGAGTGCGGATGACTAAATTAGTCTTTGAGCTTCTTCTCCTCATGAGTCGAATTATCCTATTACTTTGAACGTCCATTTTTCACAATAAAACAGGACATTGTCTGGTATTAATTAGTACTTGCATAACCTGTGAGGTCCTATTTGACAATTTTACAATTTTCTTCTGAAAAAAGACGGAAAAGCAAAAAAAGGTCATTAGAAATGTTTAAAAGTAATAAACAATGGTTTTTCTGCAAATCTGGAAAAAAAATTTGCATGGCTTTCCGGTTAGGGCTCCCGGATGTCTTAACCCGGCCCTTGGCTTAGGGCCCCCGAAAGTCTTAATCCGGCCCTGCCTGTGAACTTTATAATACTAGCATCATACCCTGTGCATTGTGAATTTAATGTGAATTTGTCAATTACTGAATCAATTCCAATAAATTTGATTTGATTTGATGAGATATGCTAGGCATTAATTAATTACTAGCAGAATAATCTCTAAATCTGGTTATTCTCCTTTGTGTGAATGATTATTCGTCTGAATGCATGAATGAATGAATAAGAGGAGGAGAATAGTTCTTCGATGTGATTATTCTCTCTGTGGTTAAATGTAGCTATATTCGTTTTTCTATGACGACCGTTTTCTCATCATTTTTCAGAATTTATATCTGCTCAGTAGTGTAGTGGTTAGTGTGCTGGACTGTCAATTGAGTTCAGGGTTCAAATCTCTGCCAGGGAAGAAATCTGTAAGATTTCTGCTCCACCTGTGCCCATAGCGAACTCAGCTAGACTTCCCATGCACTGTTAGTTTATGTAGCTCTAGTGTTGGTAGATGCTGTAACTTCTATCCAACTCAGCTATAATGAGTACACTTGCCGTACACTGTCGCTTTATGTAGCTCCAGTGTGGGTGGATGCTGTGAATTCTGTCTGTTCCATGTTTTCCTTATAAGCTTATTTCCTTTGTTCTGCTCCTCATCTCCTCTTTCTCTTCCTCCTCTTCTAATTTTTCTCATCCTCTTATTCCCACTTTCCCTGTTGCTCTTCCTTCATATTTCTCCTCTTCCTCTTACTCCTCCTCTCCCTCTTCATCCTCTTCCTTCAGATTTTCCTCATCCTTTTACTCCTCCTTTCCCTCTTCAATTTCATCCTCTTCTTTCTTATTCCTCCTATTCCTGCTCTTTTCCTTTGTCCAGCAATTCTTCTTACTCCATCTCTCCATTTCAGCTGCCATGTTTTTGATGTATTGATCAACCTTCCTTCTGCCTGATAGATTTCGATTTCAATTTGTTAGGATTTACTGGTGTCGAATGTGAGATAAATATCGACGACTGTCGGGAGAGACCTTGTGCCAACGGTGGAACTTGCTTGGATGGAATCGAGTCGTACTGGTGTCAGTGCCGACCACAGTGGACAGGTATACGTGAAGATTCTTCTGTTGTTATGCTGTTTTTGTTGTTTTTTTATATTGAAATTCATATGTTGTTTAATCATCATCTGGTGATTTCCAGATTTTGGGTGAAAAAGATGGCGTTGAACACTGGTACAGCAGAGCTATGAAATGTGTGTTGATATTAATGCATTGGAATTGGTTTATTAAACAGTTACAGAAGCCAGGTATACAAGAAGAAGAGCATTCCATTAAGCTAGCCCCAAGAGGTTGTCATGTGTATGAAGTGTTAGTTAGCCTCGGCACATGAGGACAAGTGAGGTGACCAGCTAGCCCTTTCCTATTCTGTCTCTCTGTATGTCTGTCTGTCTCTGTTTGTCTGTGGCTGTCTGTCTGTCTGTCTCTGTCTGTCTATGGCTGTCTGTCTGTCTGTCTCTGTCTGTCTCTGTCTGTCTGTTTGTCTCGCTGTCTCAATCTTTATTTCTGTCTGTCTGTCTCTTTGTCTGTCTTGCTGTCTCTGTCTCTATCTCTGTCTGTCTGTCTCTCTTCATGTATCTCTGTCTGTCTGTATCTCTCTGTCTGTCTCTATGTCTGTCTGTCTGTCTGTCTGTCTGTCTGTCTGTCTGTCTGTCTGTCTGTCTGTCTGTCTGTCTGTCTGTCTGTCTGTCTGTCTGTCTGTCTGTCTGTCTCTCTCAGTTGATGCACTATGCAGTATATTCCAGTGCTATAAAATTGATAATTATTGTAATTATGTTGACTATTATTATGACCTTCAGTAGAGACTTCAGATTTTTATGATCAGATGGGAGGATCCTTCAGCAAATATCAGGGTGAACCCGTACATTTGACCCTAACTGGGGTTCCCAAGTTAGAGAAGGCAAAGAACTTACAGAAAAAGAGGAAAGCACCATATACTATAGCTAGTATTTAGGAGTGATATTCCAGTGATTAATCCGATTTTGCAAAATTACAAATGACTAGTTGTGCAAACTTGAGGCTCCAAGATCAATTTGGGCAGTTTTCTATTAATTCTTGATTGTGACAGGCATCGTCGTCGTCCTCATCATCATCATCAATTGCAATCATCATCATCATCATCGTCGTCATCATCATCGTCGTCGTCGTCATCATCATCATCATCATCATCAATCACAATCATCATCATCATCATTACCTTCATTCTCTTTGTAAGCATCAGCAGGACACTTGAGATGTGCATCTTTTTAAGTGCCTCACAAAAGTGCTTTGTTATCATCATTGCAAATAGTAACATCATGATCATCGTTGTTATCATCATTAACATCATCATCAGTCAGCTTAATCATCATTTTCATCCTCATCCTCATCATCATGATCATCAGACATCGCCATAATTGTAACTGTGGTCGGCCTTTTTTGGAGGAACTGAATTAATGTTGGCGGATGACCTGGGGTGATCGACTGGCATTGTCCGGATAGTTGTGTGTTTAAGTGGACACAATTATCAACTTCATCACCGGCGAATCGCCATAGTCATAATCGTCATCATCATCATCATCATCATCACCATGACTCGAGGGGCTTTTCATTGTTAGGCAGTCCGTAACTGGAGTCGTCCTCGACCGCCGCCGCCGCTACGTTGGCCCGCAGGGGTCATGTAAGATGCCGGGTCAAGCCGAGTGACAAGAGTCAGAAATGGCATCTGTCGGGCGCATTGTTAATCAGTAATTCATGCGTCGCTGGCCCGTTGCCACGTTAGTTAGGCCGCCGAGACCGCGCGAGGCTAGGCGGACATGGCAGCAATTGCCTCGGGATTGGACCATGTTGCTATGCGGCCCCACAATGCCGACCCCGGTCCGCTGCCTGCATTCATTGGCTGGTTGCGGTTGGCTGTGGACACCCCCAGCGCAACAGCATTGGATGCCTTCAGGCCCGCTGGCTCGGTCCGTCGCGCGCGCCGCCGCTCTGTGCCCTATGTCACCGGCAGCTGAGAAGAAGCGCCGAGACTACTGTTTATCGAGACTTCAAACGGCCTACAGAGTTTAGACTTGGACAGCGACGGCGCTCTGGTGCTCTGCGCAAACTTCAGACTTCGATACCTGCTGAGCCCTTTCGATAACTATCGAAGACCCGGATTAGATATGCCACTGGCTGCGTAGCCTCCTCTTCCAATTTGGAAATGAAGGATTATCTGTAGAAAGATGACAGCAACTCGGGATTTAGGATTTAACCGGCGTTTGTTACGTTCTGCCTTCTTCTTCTTCGTCATTCTCTTCAACCTTTTCGGTAAGGTTTCGTCGTTGAACAGTTCGAAAGAAGTTCATTAAAGCAAGAGGCAGAGTTTTATGATTTATTTATTGTTGTTCTTGGCCGTTTGGTTGAGTTGTTTTAGGTCGGCAACGCCTCTGATGAGTATCTTGAAGTGGCACGCTATAAATTTGTTATTACAATAACAATTACGATTACAAAATAATGGTCTTAGTCATTCCAATCATGTAATCATTATCATAATCTCAAAATTTCTACAGCACCCACAAAAGCAGAGTCATGGGAACCAGCTTATTCACAGGCGCTCATTCAAAACAATTGATAGGCGGGGTAAGAAATCGGTGCCAGATCAAAATCCAAAGAGGTCATCAGTGCCAAGTACAAGCCTTGTAGTAATTTCTTATCAAAACTTAGTGTTCGATTGTTCGTTGTAATTTAACTTGGCAAGGTTTAGGATCCCCTTAACAGTGGCGTACCGTACGGGGGCAGTGGGGGGGGCGAGTCGCCCCGGGCGGCACTTGAGCAGAGGCGGCAAAATAGGGTAGAAGAAAAATAAAAGAAGGAGTGAATGCAGAAAAAATTGGAAAAGTATAAGAAAAACTACTAAAAGTAGACAAAGAAGGGAGGAAAGGAAGAAAAATAATCCAATAAATAGCATACAGTGGTGTAATGAGGGGCGGCATTCGGGCGCAGGACAGGGCGGCTTCTGACGACCCAATGATGGTATAGTAAAAGCTCCGTGCGCCACTGCCCCTTAATGAACAACAGTTTGAAACAGTGAAACAACGCCACTGTTCGTACTCTAACAGTGCCAGTCTCAAGCCTGGAGAAAGGAGGAGAGCGACACTAATCATTGTTATGACACGGTGTTGTTAAACATCAACTAACCAACCACTGCAACCAGTGAAAGTAGAGGGGGCAGAACACAATGGGTGTGTGCGTCGACCTATGGAGTGGTAGCTCCAGAGAGGAAATCTCATCCACCCTGAAATGCAAATACGGTTACCATAGACTGTATTTGCATTTAAGCGCAGCATTTCTGCTCACAGTCTGTCTCGGAAGTTGACAGCTATTGATAGGTAGGACGTTCTTGCAGGGAATGGCTGACACTGGCGCATCAGACACTGTGTGTTTGTTTTGACGGAAAACAAACAATCCATGTCTTAATTAGCTGACAGGCACTGCGTTGATTGACAACCTAATGGTGCTTTGGGCACTTGAGATTAAGTGCATTATGAGTTGTTTGGTTTAATGTATTGTCTGTTGGTGTTTTTACTGGATTGGCCTTTTTTCTATTTCACTCTTCTATTGTATTGTATTGTATTGTATTTGATCATTTATAAAGTGCTTTTCATAGCATAAGCCTTTCAGAAGCGCTCCCAGTGCGAGGTACTCCAAGGAAAAAGGAAGGTTTTAAGGTGAGAGAAAGAGGTAGAGATGCTACTAGAGAGGATTGTAGAGCGTTGTTGTATTGTTGTATTGTTGTATTGTTGTATTGTAGTGTACTGGATTCTATTGTGTTATTTTAGTGTATTTTATTCTATTTTACTGTACTTTAACGACTGTACACAACTGATTTTTTTGTACTGTGACCTATTGCACTGTACTGTATTGTTCTGTACTGTTATGTATGCTATTGTACTTTGTTTACTAGATTGTATTGTACTGTACTATATTGTAATGTATTGTGATTGTACTGTATCGTATTGTATTACAATGTGCCTTGTTTTGCTGTACTGTGTTGTACTGCACTGCATTCTGTTGTTATATTTTATCATATTATATTGTTTTATTGTGCTAAAGTCTATTGTTTTGTGCTTCATTGTATTTTACTATAATGACTGTATTGTAATTGGTCTTTTTGCGATGTAACACATTGTGCTGTATTTTGCTTTATTTATTTCACTTTGTTGTACTGTAATTCATGTTACCATATTTTCTCTTATAATGTAATACTATGGGACGGAAAGAAGGCAATATATGTAGCGCAGTGACTGATTCGAAGAAGGCTGGTGTAGTATGTCAGTAGCCATGTTTTGTGATTGTTTTAGAAATGTATAGGCTTAAGAAAGAGGACACTGGGCCAGCGGGGTTCATCCTCTGTGCCTGGGGACAAAGGCTGGTTAGAATGTCTGCACCATTTACAAAGTCTCAACTAAACGGTGACAAGTAGAACATCTAACTGAACATTATCTAATGTTACTGTCTTGCTCCCTTAGTTCGCTCCCCCATTAAGCCCTCAGCCTGTAGACAGCAGTCCCCTCTGCACCCCTCGCCAAGCCCCTCCTCTGGGTGCTGGGAGTCTCAGTGCTCTGCATTGTATTAGATGGTGTTGTGTTCGGCTTTATTATGTCATATTCCGTTGTATGTGTCTGTTCTTTCTTTACTGTCATTCTTTTGTTACTGGATTATATCACTGTCATGCTGTACTCTGCTACATTCTATTGTGTTGTCTTGTGTTACGTGTATTTGTATATGTATCTATGTATGTATGTATGTATGTATGTGTGTATGTGTGTGTATGTGTGTTTGTCTGTGTGCATAGGTGTATGTATGTATGTGTGTATGTATGTGTGTGTGTATGTTTGTTTGTCTGTGTGTATGTATGTATGTATATATATTTGTCTGTGTGTGTGTGCATGCATGTGTGTATGTATGTATGTATGTATGCATGTGTGTTTGTGTATGGATGTGTGTGTGTGTGTGTGTATGAATGTGTGTGTATGTGTGTTTGTCTGTGTGTATGGGTGTTTGTATGTGTGTGTGTATGTTTGTATGTATGTGTGTGTGCATGCATATGTGTATGTATGCATGTGTTTATGATGGATGTGTGTGTGTATGGATGTGTGTGTATGTGTGTTTGTCCGTGTTATGGGTGTATGTATATGTGTATGTATGTGTGTGTATGAAAGTATGTTTGTTTGTTTGTCTGTATGTATGGGTATGTATGTATTTATGTATGTTTGCTTGTGTGTGTAGGTCGCTACTGCACTGAAGATGCGGACGAGTGCCAACAGACTCCATGTGCGAATGGTGGCACGTGTCTCAATCGCAATGGAACATTCATGTGTATCTGTATGAATGGATGGACGGGAAAAAGGTGCGACATCAACATCGACGACTGCGTCGATAATCCCTGCAAGTATGGCGGAACTTGCGTCGATCGAGTGGGATCTTACCTGTGTAGATGTCCGGAGAATAAAACAGGTGAGAAATGGTTTAATTCTGGAGGTCTAAACTTGTCAGTCTTCTGTGTCAACTGGCTTACCCCTCTACTTCAATAGCTCACCCCTTGAGCTCTCCACTCAAAACTGAAGTCTTGTCTTTTCAAGAATTCTAGATTCGTCTGATCCTCCACCTTCCAATTCTTGACGTAAACGGCACCCACCTTAACAGCTACTCTGCTCCACTAGTAACTGGACTACACGATTGGAAACCCCTCTGACTTGAGTTACTTGACGCCGGTGCCCTGCACTTGGCTTTTGAAGTTTGGAGTTTACGATTACGATTATGGTTACAATAGCTTGACTTCTCCGATCTGAATCCTACCTGAACTATGATTTTTTATTGCAATTTCAGTTGAATTGATGATTTTTTACCAGAAGTTATCAGTTGATGTATGGTAATGGTGCTATAGACGTCGTTAGATTATATTGGATCACCTAGTTTCTCAGAGGGGATGGAACCTTTAATGGCTGGGAATGGAGTCAATAAGACAGTTATAACCAGGAGCTGCGTTGTTTACCGAAGTGGCTTTTTTACTTTTTCACACGCTTGCTGTCGTTAAAGTGTTAAGTTTATTGTAGTGTATTGTACTTGGACATTTGTTAAGTGCCTTTTACAGTAGAAACTATTCAGAGGCTCTCTCGGCATGGGGGAAATAGTGACGTCTTCATGTAGTGCACAGATGTGGAGAGACCCTGTCAGTATCTTAGAACGGGTGGAGCAGGGAAGGTGATTCCAAGAGGATCATCAATTTATGGTGGAAGAATGACAGAAGACAGAGGAGGAGGAGGAGGAAGAAGAGGAGGAAGAGGAGACTTCTTCAGGATAAGGAATCAAGAAGATTAAGAGGCAGCCATTGGTTGAAAGAGCTAGCAACAACATTTAATTTAAATTTGACAGTTAATTAGATGCGTAAAACTGTCATCACTAGGATGATATATAAGGTCTGATGAAGATTGGCTGACTTTCCTAGATATATGCGGGGCTATATTGATTGTACACCAAGTTGTGGCAATTGGTTTATTAAGGGATATTCTCACTTATTTACTTGATGCCAAAAAAGTTTATTGTCAGGATGCTATATTCTTTTTAACTGTGTTTATAAGATGTCTGTACACCCAAGTGCGATTAGCAACTGTTAATAAAGAATATACTTACTTACTTCTCCAGCTTCAGTGTATGATGGATGGTGTCCAATCCTTTGACCTCACGACCTGATCATCCTACCATCAGTGGATAGCATCATTCTACACATTGCATACAGTTGGCTTGCTAGATGGTGCTAGCAGAACATAACTCTTTAAAAATCTGTTTGTCCTGGTGGGAATTTGAACTTCTGACCTTTGAGCTGGCAGGCCAGCAGACTAACCAATGGGTCTTCAGAAAGGCAATACATTACAATTTGTTATACACCAGGGTTAGATTAGACTGTGTGGCTGTTTAAGTAATATACAAACATATACATAATATATTTAACTCAAGTAATACACAATATATATATATATATATACATATATATATACATATATATATATATATACATATATATACATATATATGTTTATATTTGTATATACATACACATATGTATGTATTTGTCGATAGTAGATAGGTGGATTTGTTTAACTTTTAGAGAAAAAAATGTGTAAGTTATTAGATGAGTGCTTTTATAGTTTTACTGAAGCACTCGTTGGTTAAGTTCATTTTGAAAACAGCAGTTTAAGACTTTAAGTCGAGCTACTTCTTGTGGAAGTTTTTTAAACGATGATCCAGTTTTAGACAAGGCAGTTTTAAAATGTCAGCTTAAAACACACGTGGGTTTTTGTGCAGGGGTCGGTTGTAGGTGAACCGGGTTTTGATTAGCGATCGTTGGTCTTTTAATTGGCCCCGTTAGCTTCTGAAAGGGTGTTGTTCAGCTGATGTCACATCTTTGCTGCCACAGTAAATATTCCCGTCAGACGTTGGAACTTGGAACGGGCCAAAGATAAGTCAGCTGGAAAAAATAGCTCTCAGTCTAGACATAGCGATACCATGTGGGACGCTTCTCAACTAGGATAGCAGCGAATAGGATAGCAGTGACTAGGATAGCAGTAAATAGAATAATAGCGAATAGGATCACAGCAAATAGGATCACAATGAATAGGATCACAGTGAATAGGATAGCAGCAAATAAGATAGGAGTAACTAGGATTATGTAATGTAATGTAATGTAAATCTTTGAAAATTTCTCAGCGCCCACAAAAGCCACGTCAGGGAGACCAGCTTATTCACCGGCGCTATATCAAATCAAGTCCGCAATAGCCAAACTCCTCTGTTCGTTTCGGTGCCAGGTCAAAATCCGTGGAGGTCAAGCCGAGGAGACAGCGTGGTGCTACGGTGGCAATCGGTGATGATGGTGGATTACAGCGAAGACGCAGATAAATATTATTGAGACGGGGTTAAGGGAATTTGGAGCACTTAAACTTGTCACAGACAGAGTGTCTGCCTGGGTGCCTAGGGCTTTAACTGTCCCTGTTGGAAAGACAAGTGTGAAAGTATTCAAGGATCTTGTGGGAGAAGGGACTAGGTGGAATTGGCCAGAGATAAAAGAAGGATGGCAAGCGTGGCGGTTGGAACGTTGATTACTCTCAGCCAAGATCAAAGGCAGCAGCTAGTATATATAACAACCCGTACAGGACTGGACGGGGTTTTGAGAGGAAGATTTATGGCTGTGAGATTTAGAAGGATAGGATGTTGAAGTGAATTTGAAAGGACATGGAAGGATCACTTACCGGAGCCTGTCTCAGACTTTGAACCTGGTAATTGGATGTAGGATCATTTCGTTAATCGAGTTTGTGTTTGCGGATTGTGTAATGATTGCTCGAGACCTGTTTGGTAAGATCTAATCTGTGAATTAATTGCGTAATTGTCATCGAATTAATTGCATAATTGTCGTCGTTTCTCTTATTTATGTTCTGTTTGACTTGCTGTATTATATTGGCTTTGTGATTAGTATAATTGGCTGGATATGACACCTCTATGTAGGCAGAAGACTCTGCTTAGGGGAAAAGGCAGGGTTTTGATTTTTGGGAATTTTATTGAATCTGGTTAACAGGTTAGTTGTGTGGCTTTTGAGAATGAAAATGACTACAATTATGTTGCAATTCGGGCCCCCCAAGTCTTCTTGGGGGGGGGGGCCCGATAGCGCATTGGATAACATCTGGCGTAGAGAGCGAGAGGTACCGAGTTCGAGCCCGTAGGCGGACGTGCTTTGTGTTTGCAGGCTGTCTATTCTGTTAGTAGTTAAGATTTATGTCTTCTGTCATTTGCGTTCTTGTGAAATGTTTCAATTGCATAACAGTAAACTGTACCGGTTGTGATGTGTCAACCGGATTGTTTCAATAAAGGAAGAATTATTATTATTATTAATTCAGACTTACAAAGTGTCAATGTAAACACTTGTCACATAACTTACAAAGTGTCAATGTAAACACTTGTCACATAACTTACAAAGTGTCAATGTAAACACTTGTCACATAACTTACAAAGTGTCAATGTAAACACTTGTCACATAACTTACAAAGTGTCAATGTAAACACTTGTCACATAACTTACAAAGTGTCAATGTAAACACTTGTCACATAACTTACAAAGTGTCAGTGTAAACACTTGTCACATAACTTACAAAGTGTCAATGTAAACACTTGTCACATAACTTACAAAGTGTCAATGTAAACACTTGTCACATAACTTACAAAGTGTCAATGTAAACACTTGTCACATAACTTACAAAGTGTCAATGTTGATACATGTCACATAACGTTAGCGTAATGTACAGATGAAGTATTCTTCACGGAAACTGGTTTAGTCTCTGACGTTGTTCAGTAGTAAAAGCCCGTACAGTTTGAGTAACCAGGATGTACCGTAGATTCAGTTTTTCATCTGTACTTCAACTTTTCCAGATGTCATCAAAGAACTGTTATAGGGCTGTTTCTCTTTAGCCCCAGTCATGCTGCACTGTTTAATAAATACTATACTGTTATTGTTATTATTATTATTGTTATTATTATTATTACTTTTATTATTATTATTGCACCTGCTCAGGTCCTGTAGACAGCTCCATGTTCATAGCACTTTTGAGGGGTTCGTAAAATGTGCTTTATAAAAGTTCAGATACATACCTACAATCATACGCTATTATTTTATTGTTGTTATTATAATTGTATTGTGTTTGGGCACTTATAAAGCGCCTCTAGCAGTACTTAATGACTATTCAGAGGTGCGGTAATTGTAATTTCTAATACAATTGTAATATTGTAATTTCTACTGCCTGTTTATTTATTTATACCGCAGAATGGAATAATCCTTCATGGAAATGTTAAGTCAAGGGTTATATGTTATTAGTTTTTTTTAAATCCAACATATATATCACCACACTAACTGGGAGTGGCGTATATTTCTGAGAAGATAGGAAAGGCCAGGATAAGATGGTGTGAGGAGAAGAGAGGATGAAAACTGCATGAAAAGAATTATGAGAGCAGAGGTCACCGGACACCATTGGAGCCCAAGTCCCAGTGGGGGCTGACAGAAGAAGAGATGGGGAGATATGATACAGCAAGATCTGAAGTTTCTCAGATTGAAGAAAGAAGATACTGGTGACAGAAACATGAGGAGAAGAAGGATCCGTGTGACTGACCCCTCCGCTCGGAGGGATTAATTCAAGCCAGAAGGAGAGATTTAACTGATGCCAACCTTGACAGCTGAATTCATTGAGGCTTGAGCCGCATTGGGCTCTCAACTGACCACCAAGTGAATTATCAGTGAAACTGTAGTTTACTGCAAAAGATGATTGCTTACAAAATGCTAAAAAGCCAAAGAATGTAGTCATGTAAAATTGGAGCCAGTGAGTTCTTGTTGTCCGTTGGTATTCTTATATTATGGGCATCAGCATGGTACTACTACTGATACTCAAAATAATAATAAAAACTGGTAATAGATAGGGATGAGCCGATTGGCATTTTTTGCTGATTTCCGATTCCTGATTGTTGGACTGCTATTTTCGCCGATTCCAATCCGAATAGTTAATAAAACAGAAAGGAAAACAAAATCTTGTATATTCTCGCTAGATGTAATTCCAATGAGAGTTTATGCACTGAACTATTTAACAGAAATTAACATTTGAAAGTTTGAAACCGCATGGCATAAGAAACAAGCCTGACTGCCCGCCATTTTGTTGACACATCGAGTAACAATTCTATTATTTATACGGACTTTCAATTAATTAAAGATTACCGCAGGAGCTTGCCAAAACAGGTTACTATTTCTGCATTAATGAAAAAAGAAATTGCTTTTGGTCAAAAAAATTACTTTTATTGGTATTTGGATCGGTAGTCTTGAGATCGCCGATTCCGATTAAAGCCGTTAGTGCAAAATCCGGCCCGATCCGATTTCCGAACGGATAATCTGCTCATCCCTAGTAATATAAATAAAAATAAGAGTGATGACATTTATGCTTTGTTGTTATAATTATCGTTATCATTGGCATGTAAAGTGCATGGTGTGGTTACCAAGTTCCAATTTTTAGAAGCTTTGCTCAGTATGAGCGTTACATGCCATTGAGCATATCCTATCTCTCGTAGCATCCTGTATCAGCGACTGCTATCTTATCGCAGCACGGCGGCATTGTTATCCTAGCACAGTCTTCGCTAAGTTTGTGTACAGATGGAACGAGGATCTTCCTGTGAGAACTGCGTCCAATCTGGAGATCAGAATATGCCAGAGACTGGGAACTGTGCTGATAAGGAGGACCTTGGTAAATGGAGACCTTGACCTGCGAGTCACCGGCCGCCCTGCTGGTGTGTTGAGGAAGGGCCCAGAGTGGTTAGTGTAAATACCCACCGGCCCGGCTGGTTCCGCTGCTGGGTTCAAGACTCCCACTGACACGGGTCATGAGAATCTGCCTCTCAAGTAGACACTCGACGCCCCCCCCCCCATCCCCGCCCTACCCAGTTTGGCGGGCTTGAATTTCTGTGGATGAGATGTTATTGCAGAGAGGATGGACGCAGGAGGAGGAGGAGGAGGAGTTGGTCTCCCCCCTCTCTAGACACCGGTATTATTCACCATAACAGACCCGGTGTTGGCTTTCTTTTGCTTATCCCTCAAGTTCTCTCTCTGTCTCTGTTGCTGTCCCATCCCTAGATGTGTCCTGAAGATAAACTGTGGGTGTAGCTGTGTGTATGTCAGTGTGTGTGTAGGTGGGTGTGTAAGTGTAGGTGTGTGTGTGTGAGTGTGTGTAGTTGTATGTGTCGGTGTGTGTATGGGTGTGTGTAGTTGTATGTGTGTATCGGTCTCTGTGTGTGTTTGGGTGTGTGTGTGAGTGTGTATGGGTGTGTGTGTGTGTTTGGGTGAGTGTATGTGTATCTGTGTGTGTGTGTGTATGGGTGTGTGTAGTTGTATGTGTGTATCGGTCTCTGTGTGTGTTTGGGTGTGTGTGTGTATGGGTGTGTTTGTGTGTGTGTGTCCTGATTCAGTGGATCCCAGGGTTTGGTTCCACAGCTGACGTTTTTTTAAGGTTACTGTTACATAATTATTATTATTTCGAAAGAAGAGCAATGCCTTCGGCTCACCATAAGAGACAGCCGTGGGTTCGTTTGTGTTAGCGACTTTATTTTATTAGCCTCAGCATAGATGAGGGTGGGTGGCCAATCCACTCCCTCCGTCACTGCCTGATGTTCCCACTGACAGTGGAGATGGCTATAGGTGCAAGTGGAGCAGCAACAAATTTCTGCCCTGGTTGGGATTTGAATCCCAGACAGTCCTGCACACTTACCTCTAGACTCCCCCTCAAACTTAAAATCAAGGCTTGGTGTGTCATCGCTTGATGTATTGTTCATTAGATACTGGCACTGTAGGAGTTACTACTTATTAATGATATGGACACCATGGTGTAGCAGTATGTTCTGTGCCTTGTAACCGGAGGGTCGCAGGTTCGAATCTACCTCAAGCCACTGCGTAGCGACCCTGGACAACTTTCCTCACCCACAGTTGTCTGTGAGGAAGGCAATGGGAAACCACCTCACTCATCTCATTCCTGGGTAGCAGAAAAAGCCAATGGACTTCTACTTTTGGGCAGAGAACTCATCTTCATCAATGGTATCATGTACCCCCACTTGTTTGAAGAGGAGCAGATTTCTGCAGTGTTTTTTTATTTCTATTTTTCAATATTTTGGTAACTGTCTTTTTAAAATAAATTATGATTTTGACTCTTTATGCACAAATGTAAATCATGAATTATTTTCCATTGCCATTGTTTTTTGGGAATTGAATTTCTTCCCCCAATTCTTGATATTTTTGTTGTAATTTTTTCATATTATCTTGTCTTGACCCTTTTGACTTTGAAAAAATTGACTCTGAGAAAATTGACCCGTTCAGGCTTACTCCCTGCCGATTTTCCTAGTTTCGACAAACACTGTTCTAGAGCTGATTCTACTCTTTTCCGTTCAATTCTCTCAAACCCTTGTCACGTCCTTCACGACCTCCTCCCTCCCTGTAAGGTCACTCCATACAATACGCGACCCAGACCACATGATCTCACCCTACCTAGAATTTATGCCTTTGCTAAAAGAAGTTTTATTATGAGAATGTTATATGACTTTGCATAAATGTTTGTATTATTTATTTTTCTGTAAGCTACTGTGTGTTTGCTGGTAGTCAAATAAAGAATATTCTTACTTACTTACTTACTTTTTACTTTACCATCTTCTCATGATTTGTGTGTTCAGAATTTTTTGTATCGTTTTTTCATCCTTTAGACTTTTTTAATGAGCATAATTGTGAATGCATTGTTTGTCACCTATTGTGATGGTGAGGCTGTGTTCTTGACATGCATAATGATGACACATCGGTTGTGGGTGACGCCTGCCAGAGGCATACCATTTCCTATCACGTCATGCAGGCTCCACTTATATTGCCTTGAGCATTTTCAGTTGATTTTCATTAGGATAGAAATTAAGTCTATTAACGCAATTATATTGGTATGTTTATAATAATAATAATAATAATAATAATGACGATGATGTTGGTGGTGGTGGTGGTGGTGGTGGTGACGATGATGATGATGATGATGATGATGATGATGATGATGATGATGATGATGATGATGATGATGATGATGATGATGATGACGATGATGATGATGATGATGATGATGATGATGATGATGATGATAGTAACACAGATTACTACTAGATATAGTGGTACTGTTTAGGTACTATAGGTAGTGCTGTGAAAGGCACTTTAAAAATCCGTAAATACAATACAGTGTTGAAAGTTGTGATTATTGTTATATTTAATTTAATTTGCATAGAAACAGAAATGTGCCAACCCTTGTATTTAAGTACATTGTCCTATTATGAAGCAATGATAAGATTATTATTGTCTTATCATTAATTGGTACTCGTAAATGTTATGCATGACATTGCATGTAGTACCAAGATAGCACTATGGGTATTAGTGGGAGTTGTGTAACATTCAATTTGTTATTTTGCACTGTATTCCAAACATAATTGGTATTTATAAATGTGAAACATGACCCCTTGATCTGTATATAATTGCTGTGACCTCTGAACTTGTTTTCCCCAAACTTGGTTACTAGGGTTAGTCATGCAAATGAGTCGTAGTCATGCAAATGCGTATTAGTCATACAAATATTGCCTGTATGTACGTACGTATGTAAGCTTGTATGCTGGTTAGTTGCTGTTTAACGACGCTGTGTCAAAACAAAGATGATTAGCTTCGCCCTCCTCCTTTCTGTAGGCTTGGGACTGGCACTACCAGAGTACGAGTAGTGGCAGAGTTATGTATACATGTAAGTACGTATGTATGTGTGTATGTATTTATCAGGATTCTTAATATAGCACATTTCAAGGTACTTAATATGGCATGTTACTTAGCTGTGTTAAACAGGCCTGAACATGTAGGATGTAATGTAACAAGTAATTTATGTGCTACCCTAAGCGTTATCTACTTATGGAAGCTCCTAACCGAGTCTTCGGAAATAGAATAGTCTCTTGGTTTATGGCAGAAATTACCACTAGCGTTGGAATCCTATGGCACATTGGCTTTAGCTCATTTGTGAAGTTTTTAATAGACACGATATAAATAGCCAATTAGCCATATATATGTTTATATATAACATACACAGATGGCAGTCATAGTCGGCAGAAGAGCCTCTGTTTTAAGCCTGATAATTTCCCATCGACTTTGGCATGCTAAGCTGTACTGTTATTTTTCCATTCCTTTCCGTGATTAAGGGACTTCTCTTCTTCTTTGTCTTCTAAGTTTTAAACGAGCCTGTCTGACCTGTAAAACCCTTACAATGAGCATGAGATTCATATGTACCTTCAACCACTACTTTCTCGTTGCATCACTCCACGCATGAGATCTTTGGGTATGGGTCTTTTGTCCGAGCCAAAATGTAGCACTGTCATGGGTGCCTCGTTCATTTCGTGTTTCCTGTCCTAAGAAATGGAATCGACTATCAATATTTGTCCGATGCTGTAACTCTTTCTCTCCCTTTCAGAAACACCTCAAAACTCACCATTCCTCATTGGCTTTCAAACATCTGAATATCTAACTGTTGTTCACCTTGCGACTGGCTGACCGCTCCTCTAAATCGTATTTCTGTGTGACTTTGTGTGCGTTACAAATTTATATCACCATACAAATAGAATTATCCACTATCCTGGAGTTTGAAGATTTTCAGATGTTGTACAGTGACAATTAGAAATTGAGTTCTTGACCCTGATTAATCCCTTCCCCCGCCTTGCATCACTGTTTTCTGCGGAACTGAGACAGTAGGATTTGACCCAAATGCAATGACGCTAAGCGCTTAAGTGGAATTTGTTCATCAGCCGCTTCAGCATTTTATTGCTGGTTTATTTCATTTCGTGAAGACCTTCTAAACAAGGATCTGTAAGGGAGAAAATAATTACGTATGATGTGTCTGGCTATTATATGTAGGCTATTCATGTATTAATGTGTGGCACGGTGGGGTGGCTGATTGGTTAGTGCGCTAGGCCTGTATTACGGAGAGTACGGGTTCGAGCCTCATTATTATTAGTTTTGACTCTTTTGGTTTCAGTTTTTATTTCATTTCGTTTTTCCTTTAGTTTTCGTTTTAGTTATAGTTTTAGTTAATTATAACCTTTTGTTTTCGTTAACGAAGGTTTTCATTTTAGTTTTTGTTAACGAAAACAACACTAGTTTGCAGTGAATTCAGAGCGGAAATTTGGTTCACGAATTCTACTCCACCTGCACCCCTTAGCCAACTCAGCTATAATGAGTACACAGACCATACACTGTTGGTGGGAAGATGAGAGGGCGAGGGAGAAGACTGGCCCTCATATGCTGAGGCTAAGAAAATGAAGTTGCTAACACTTCATACCCATGGCTGCCTCAGGGCTAGCATGAGGGACTGCTCTTCGCTTTCTTCTTCTTAGTTACTTAAATCAGTCTATTTAATTTCTTAATTTTCCCTCTATGACTAGCCCTAACTCTTCCTCCCCTAGGTTCCTCTGATATAAAATAACTTCTCCCATTCAATTCTTTGCTTGTATATTATAAATTTCTTTATTTTTGTTTGAATGTATTAATCTTGCCATGTACAGTGCTGTGCATTTGCTAGTGCTTCTCAATAAAGAATATTCTTACTCTTACTTACTTACTTGCACTTTTATAAACTGCCTGTAATAATCGTGATTGACCAGTCCCAGATCTTCTTGTTCATAGGTCTTCAATGCCAGTACGACAACCAATGCGGCAGCAACCCATGTCATTCTAGAGCGTTGTGTGAGACTTCTCCAATCAACGGAACCTATGTCTGTTCCTGTCATCCGGGATGGAACGGAACAGACTGCACGGTCGACATCGATGAGTGCAGAGAAAGTAAGTCATCATCTTCTGATACATTCTGCTTTCTCTGCCCAACGGTAATGTAAATGTAAATATAGTGGGGACTCATTTACGCATTCCTCGTTTACACTCCATTCCGCCTAATGCGATATGGTGCTGTGTCGTCCAAACTTATTAACTTATATCAATCCATCAATATACTTTATTGATCACCATAATACAGGCACTTAGTTTAGACAGTCGTGTACAATGGTATCAATGGTTAAAACTAGGGTTGCCACCCGTCCCGACTTTGTTGGGACAGTCCCGATTTCGAGGGAAATGTCCCGTGTCCCGACTTGACCTAGTCGGGACAGCGAAATGTCCCGACTTTCAGATGTGTGACCAAACTAAAAAATGTTTGTGACCAGGTTTTTTTAGCGTGCAGTTGTACCACAATGTGCAGGTTGGAAATCAATTTGTGCAACTGTAAAAGAAATTTTGTGCGGTGAAAAAGTGTCGTGACTACCCCCCCGGTCGTCAAATAAGGTTCCGTTAACAGGGTCACCCAAGTTACATCAATCATTAATCATATGCTATATTTATATGGCCCCTAAGGAGTCTTTACATGCACCATGGTACGTACGATAATCATAGATGGTGCTGATACACTGAATACATTGGTCGGATTTGGGAAATAACCGTGGCGAGTAAGCGTGAGAAAATCCTCCACTTTCGGGTCTATTACCCCACCAAACGTCCTGCTCTTGTAAAAACTGGCCATGGGAAAGTTTTATACCTTTTATTGCTGTAATTAGCGGTGCCCTTAATTACATGGAAAGATCACTAGTTTCCAAACGTCATCTACTTTAGTGAAAACACCCATGATGTCGCAATTCTGCAGCTAGGGTACGGAAAGCAATGTTATCAATGTCGTAATTCTACACCTCTGAGTCTCTGACACGCAAAGGGTTAACATGTCATATTGGTCAATGCACTGTACATGAACTGCTGTGTAGTGCTGTGTAGTGCTAACTACTGTTACAATTCATGTAGCACTATTATCACAAGGCTTCAATCAATTACCTCTTCAAGATACCTTTTAAATCCAGTTGTTGTGACATCAGTAGCGGGCTGGACTGTAAATCTCGAAGTTCCGAGTTCAAATCTTCATCTTGTTTTTCTTCTTCGTCTTCTTCTTCTTCTTCGTCTTCTTCTTCGTCTTCTTCTTCTTCATCATCTTCTTTTTGTTCTTCTTCTTCGTCTTCTTCATTTTCTTCTTCAGAATTTATTATATTGTATTGTATTTGATCATTTATAAAGCGCTTCTCATAGCACGAGCCTTTCAGAAGCGCTCCCAGTGCGAGGTACTCCGAGAGAAAAAGAAGGTTTTAAGGTGAGAGAAAGAGGTAGAGATGCTACCAGAAAGGATTGTAGAATGTAGTGTTGAGTTTGTCAACAATGAGTCGTTTGCTCACTGAGACTCTGGTGATTTCAGGTGCTCTGACTCCTTGTGAGCAAGGTGGCACGTGCGTAAACACGCAGGGTTCGTTTCGGTGTAACTGCCGTAACGGTTACACTGGACCGAGATGCGAAATCAACATCAACGAATGCTTGTCTGCTCCATGCCAAAACGAAGGAAGCTGTCTCGATAAGATCGGAGAATTCACCTGCCTTTGCATGGACGGTAAGAGTAACAAATATTCACAAACACATGGATATTCACAAACTTAGAGATTTTCACAAACATACAGATTTTAACAACTTGCAGATTTTCACAAACATGCAGGTATTCAGAAACATACAGTTTTCACAAACATACAGATATTCACAAACATACAGATATTCACAAACATACAGATATTCACAAACATACAGATATTCACAAACATACAGATATTCACAAACATACAGATATTCACAAAGATGCACGCACATACAAAGATGGACCAACATGAATGCTTGCTTCTGTTTGCAAATAAATGATTGTCTATTTTGGTAGGTATAGATGACATTACTTCACATTACACATGTGTTTACACTTGACCTGCTTTTTATAGTAGGTCACGACGGGCTGTCGTAAGGTCACAGGCATATATGTCACATATTCTTAGCACGTAAGGACGTGCATAGAGACTAGCAGACAGGCTGTTGCCAAAACTTAAGATCACTTTTACACAAGAAAGGAAATTTTCATCACTCTCCCTCTCGCAATGTGATTTAGGTCACTGTGACAATGAAAGACTGGTTGCCACTGGAAACATCTGGTTGCCCTGGGTGAATTATAACTGTCATTGGATAGTCAGTTGTTGATGAACAAAAGACATATTTTTTAGCCCAAAATTGTGCTAATCCATCAAGAAAGACAGAATTTGTCCAGGGGCTGTTACTGATACTGACATCTAGAATGACTGTCTGTCTCATCTGATTATAGTTAATAAAAAATTATATTTATGTTTCCCTATACGCAGTATGCGGTATGCAACTATGCATGTACATACGTATGTATGTACGTATGCATTTGAATTATTATTGTGTGATAAATATGCAGTTTAGGTGTGATTACAGGTTATTAGACAGTTAATCACATTGTGCATTTGAGTCATTACACATAATTTATGTGTGATGCTTGATGCTGTACTTTTTATGCAATGCACTGTGCAGCTTATGAAATAGCTGCAGAATGTGTCCTTACTTACGGACACTGGCATGTAGAAGCAAATGCTTAAGAAGCTATTGTCTGGATTGGCTTATTATAGACTCACTCTTTAATGAGTACTTTATTACGCCCAAAGGCAGAAAGAAACAAATCAAACATCACAACATACGTGCGTAATGCTGTACAAACATAGAGTCAAACCTAATTGTGAAAATGTTCATAAAAGTCATTTATGCAACTAGATTTACCGTTCAAGATGGGCTGTTAGTCACTGTAGGCTGAGTGGCACACTTGAAATACATGACATGTACAGTGTTTATAATTGGATTGTATTTGTTTTCCTGTAATTAAGTGCGGTGGCGTCACTGTGTAATGACAAGAATGAGTTAATGACACTTGGCAGGTACATACACTCACACAAGCATGCGCACTTAGCAAACAATGTGAATATATGCATGTGTTTATTTTTTACCCTTTTAATGTATGTATCTTTGTGTATCTGTGTATTTATGTATGACTCTGCCCGTGTGCGTGTGCATGTAGCTATTCTGCATAGTACGCACTCATATGCACGTATCTGTGTGGGCCCATATCTGTAAGAAAGTAGTTTAAAAGATGTTTTTGAATCAGGGCATATGGTGGAAATTTTCTAGTTTTGTGTCTGTGGTATCGTTTACCGTGAGTACAAGTACTCGTGTGTGGAGGGAGGAAGGGAGGGACCGACCCCAGTCAGCTTCACCTGTTCCTCCTTTCGACACGCACCTCGGCCATCACCCAGCCTTAACGGAAATACGCCGCTTGAATGAATTCCGATAGAGAGCGCTTTGAATTGAAAGACTGATCGCCAGCCAAAAATGGCGCTCCGGAGCAGATGTTGCGGCGCTCTCTGCTACTTTGGACCAGACTGCGTTCTCTGTCGGAATAATTACACCATTCAATTGTTGGCTGTCTGTTGCAACGCTTCTTACGTGCTAAGCATTCATACTGACAGGCCGCTCATACGGGCCAAGTTTTTGTGCCTCCATGTTAAGCTATGTTTCTTCGAGATGAGAAAATTTTCGGGTTCTTTTGTTATGACGACAAAATAAAGGTCACGCTTTGTTGGATGCCGCATATTCCCATGCCTCGCTTGAGTGATTGTACTACTACAGCCTTTGCCTTCCAATTGCCTGGATAAAACTGAATGGTTGTTTGCTCGGTCCTACAGTAAATAGTACCTGTGTTGCGTGAGTCGTAATTGCCCCATAAACCGTCCTCCAGTGCTTTGCCACTTTTATGTCAGCCACAAAACCAGAGAAAAATACGATGTTGTTCACAACTATATTAATTGTCGATACAAGTCAATCAGAAAAGAAGTTTTGTATTCAAGTTTAGCTTGTGCGTCACTACGTAATACTGGCAGCATTTCCCTTACAGATACTTAATTCGATAACAAGGCCAAAGCAAAGCAGACAATTCTTTAATTTAAATCAGTTAAGTGTGCGATCACAAAGGGGAGCAATGGACGTGACAAATGACCAAGGACAATTGAGATAATATTCTTACTCATCGCCACCAAGTGGCTGGTGTCAGGAACTGGGGGGAGCGTTGAGGAGTGCTGCAGTTGATTAGCACTGCCCCTTGATGATGCCTTGAAATGAAAACTGAAACAAAAGACCGAAAAGCTTCATTGTTATCTTTTACTGAGCAATCAGAAAAGGATTCATTACGATCATATGAATTGCAACCAAATACGGAAATACAGCTGCAATGTGGCTGTGATGAAATGAAACTTCAGAGTGCAATTATAGTGCAGTAGAATAATTAGTGTCTGGTGGGACACGGCAGTGACTGTTGGGCAGGGTGGCCGATAATTAGTGTGGATGCTCACCTTGTATGGTGGATTCATCAGATGGTTACTGTGTAAGGACCTTGATCAAGTCCCTCACTGACAACTGCTCAGCTTCATCTATTATTGATGCTTGGTCGTTAGATAGTGGTGCTTAATGTAGTAATAATAATTATAATGTGTTTAGATTATGGCAGGTGTGGCCTGAGCGGTCAATGACTGATCTTATTATAATGCTTCTAAGTCACTTTTCTTTAAGTAAAACACATAGACTGTGATCTGCAACCTGAATGACTATGTGATCTTTCACAGTACTTAACGAGGCAAAGGAGTAAGCCATACTACCAGACACAGTGTTTAGGCCACACAAGTATCTACTTAAATAAGACATAATTTGTGTAGGTGAGGTCCACCCAACCTTATATGGGTGTATATCTGTGTTGGTGTATTGTTTATATGGACTGGGCGTTGGTGTGTTAAGGGTCTACACTACAGGTTTAGCTGCAGTATGAGGAACTGTTGCAGGATCTTTGTCACTGGCGACGTTGCAGGTGGCGGACTGATGATATGGTTGGCTGTCAGTCAGACATTATCCAGTGAGCAGCTAACCTGCTCAGAATTGCATGCACAGTCACACACACGCACACACACCTACATGCACACGCGCCACACACATACACACATACAAACCTACACACACATACCTACACACACTCACACGCAAACATTCAAACCTACACACACACACACCTACACACACACACACACACACACACACACACACACATCTACACACACACGTGTGTGCGTGCGTGCGCTTGTGCAGACACACACTTACGGAGCATACACCATGCAACACACATAGACCAGTGGCAGGTGTAGATTTTTGGTGATCATCTAAGGAATGTGCTTGTCATCTGTTGCTGTGAATGTCTGCACCATCCAAGTCTTGGCATCATTTCAATATCCTAAGACTCCTCGGTATTTCTTCCGATGTTCAGGTGGCCAAGTTCTGTCAGTTGGTAAGACAATGGTTTGTTGTGACAAAAGAACCAGAGTTACCTCTGAAGAAGTTAGAAGCCCTGTGCTTGACGATCAGGAATTGATTAGATTTGATTAAGATATGGACACGATTAGTTAAATTGCTAATCGATTAGAATTAGAATTAGCTACTGAAATTTGCTAATTGATTAGGATTAGCAGTTGATCTTGTAGCTAATCAATAAGAATCAGAATCATCCAAACTTAGACAACCTTAGACAAACTTAGACAACCTTAGCTAATCCATTAGCTAATCGATTAGTTAAAATTGCTAGTCGATTAAAATTAGCTGTTCCTCTAATCGATTAGCTAATCAATTAGAATCTAATTGATTAGTTACCCATCTCTGATTTGATTGGTTTAATTGAATCTAATCTGAGAACTTTAGTGAATCCCATTCATTGTAATGAACAAGGCTGATCCATGGCTGCTTGCAATTGAAACCACTGTCCTTGTGTGCTGAGGGGATACTCAGCTGAAATCCACTTGGTCATAGCATCTGAGGCACCTGAGTTTAGATTACGGTACATTAGATCACACTATAGTGTAGTGGTTAGTGTACTGGACTCAATTGAGAGGTCGTGGTTCAAATCCTGCCAGGACAGAAATTTGGTTCGAGATTTCTGCTCTGCGTGCGCCCTCTAGCCAACTCGGCTATGATGAGTACACTGTCGGTGGGAAGATGAGACGGCGAGGAAGAGGACTGGCCACCCACCTAAAATGCCGAGGCTAGGAAAATGAAGTCGCTAACACTTCATACCCATGGCTGCCTCAGAGCTAGCTTAAGGGAGTGCTCTTCTTCTTCTAGATTACACTAGATTTAATTAGATTGTGGGATTTCCTTTCAAAAGCCAAAAGTAAAATGTAGGGTAATTGCAAGATTGTGTGAATCAGCATCCTAATCCATCATAGTCTTGTCTAGTAGCGATGTCTAGTACCACTAAGGCAAAGCCTGTATCTGCATCTAAAGACAAGGATGCAAACAATTAGTGAGCCTGCTGTCTAATGTATAGTCTGGGCCTATATCACAAGTTACTCATGTCTTCTCTATAACATGGCACTGTCACGAGTTACGAGGACTCTGAATAAATTATTAGTCAGCGTGTAATGATATGCAGAACTGATTTGCGGTTTATGATCGATTAGTAACATTGTTTGAATTGTTATAAAAAGTTGTTTGTTGTTGATTTATCCTAGATTTAGACCGTGATGATTAAAAAACGATTTATATGCTGTCACTGGAAATTTATCTTGTCACAAAAATAGGGTTGTAATATATATACAGAATTTTTCACTCATCAATTAAACTTAATTGAGTGTTAGATGATACTGAAATGTAAAACGTTTTTTTGCTAGCCACATGTTTATGTTTTATAAATGTAACAGAACACTTGTATAGCGCATTGTGTAAGAGCCTCTCACAGATGCTAGATACGCAGCTGTCTTTAATGTTAGAGAAAATGCTATGTAGTCCGCAATAAGTGGAACAGAGCAAATTTCAGTAGTTTAATTTTTAATTTTTTTAAATTTAATTTTTTTAAATTTAATTTTTTTATTCGGTAACCAAAACATACAAAAAGGCTACCGGGTAATCGACAACAGAAATATATCGGCAAAACAAGTTAAGGTTACCTAGGAGACCCATAAGGGGCCGAACGGTCCCGCTAACCAGGGCCACCTGGTGTAATAGTATTACAGAAAGTAGTGTAGCCAATGAAAACCAAATTAGTTAAATTGTTTCATAACGATGGTCCATTTGTCCAATGACAGAGAAGCCCCAATGTGCAACGTAGTATCGAGGCCTGAGAGCATGGAACAACGAGATCATTCCGCATCATAGCTCAACTGTGAAGAAGCAGTTACTGTGAAGTAGCAGTTACTGTGAAATAGTAGTTACTGTGAAGTAGCAGTTACTGTGAAGTAGCAGTTACTATGAAGTAGCAGTTACTGTGAAGTAGCAGTTACTGTGAAGTAGCAGTTACTGTGAAGTAGCAGTTACTGTGAAATAGCAGTTACTGTGAAGTAGCAGTTACTGTGAAATAGCAGTTACTGTGAAATAGCAGTTACTGTGAAATAGCAGTTACTGTGATGTAGCAGTTACTGTGACCTGCTTAGCTAAAGCACTGTTTACTATACTAACATTGTGTGCATTAGAACAATAGTTACTGTTGTGTTATTCTACATTGTCTGTCCTGTGGAAATGTGATCTGCCTGAAGTGATTACCTATCCTAAGTTATATGTTGCTTTAAGATGACTCGTTATACTGATGAACTGAATTTTCTTAGGTTTTACTGGACTTCTCTGTGAGACGCCTGTGGACGAATGTGGCAGCCGACCTTGCGCAAATGGTGGCACGTGTCTCGATAAAGTCGGATACTTCCAGTGCAATTGTCAACCAGGTGACATATCTTCCAACTCCTCTTTCATCAGTCTTATATATATGCTACAATTAACTGTTTACATCCTTTTTGTATAGAGAACGCTATGTAAGTATCCTACATGTGAGGCTTTAGCTTACTTCAGTAAGTAGCTTGTTGTATTGAAATATTAAGGAGATCTTGCGGAGCCTTGACTTCGCTCGCTGAGCCTTGACTTCACTTTCTGAGCCATGACTTCACTTTCTGAGCCTTGACTTCACTTTCTGAGCCATACTTCCCTTGCTGAGCCATACTTCCCTTGCTGAGCCTTGACTTCCCTTGCTGAGCCTTGACTGCACTTGCTGAACCTTGTCACATGAGCTGCTGAGCCAACGGCACATGAGCGCAGATGGCCAGTCCTCTTCCTCATCTTCCCACTAACAGTGTACATCAGTGAACTTTTTATAGCCGAAGTTCGCTTGGGGATAGAAGAGGAGCAGAAATCTTGAAACATTTTATTGTCTGTTTTGGAGGATTTCAACTCTAAACCTATGGGTTAACAGTCCATCTTGGTGACTACTTCATTTTTGTGATTGCTAACTAAAGCACAACATTCTGTACAATTTTAGGATGTCTGAAATTTTATGAAGTTAATGTAGGCAAAAAATTAATTTCTGTCACATAGTGCGTTATGGTAACATGGAAAGATGGAAGATTTGTGTCTTGCCCAAGGTAGAAAGAGGTAAAGGGGTGGGATGGGGGGATGGGGTAGAAGGAAAAGTGTCATTTTTCATTCAGCTGGAAATAATGAGAAACAGATAAGGGAAACTGAATCCACGGGAAAATAGTTTTGCTGGCTTTAATTGAAATCAGAACGGGTCATTTGACTGTGGTGCCCTGTGGGAAGGGTTTTGCTGATTTCGACCAAGGATATATAATATCTAGAGGTCCTTGTTTCGACCAATGAACTCCAGATTTTAGAATGGGTCAGTCGTGGGGGTTGCCCTTTGGGGTTGAAGGGGGTGGGGGTTGATGACAGGTTGTCCGTCCTAGCTCCTACCCTCTTGGTTTGAGTCATGGTGTATCACTTTTCAGTTTGGCTGTGGCTGGACTGGGGATGCTTCAGACTAGGCGGTGTGAATGGGTGCTATGTTAAGTAATTTATTTATTTTTAATAATAAATTTTTAGAATGAGCGATATACAATAATCTAGTGGTTAGCATTATGAGCCATCAACCCGATGGTTGGTGGGGTTCTAATCCATGCCCCACAGAAAGAATTTCGATATTGCTGTTCCTCTCGTATGTCTGTATCAAACATGTTCTGGTGGTCCTGTTTGCCTGCACAGCAGCTATGCAGAACCGCACATTCTCTGTGGCAGGTCCTAGGGTTTGGAATGGCCTCCCTCGGGAGCTACGCCTGTTCCCTAGATCATAGATCATGTCTGATACGTTTTATGGCCATTTTAAAACTTACCTTTTTGCCTGGGCTGGAATTGGGAGTGCTTCTGAGTAGTTGCCTTGAAGAGGCGCTATATAAATTTTTGAATGAATGAATGGCTATAAATCGACTACACTGACGATTTACAGTGTTGTTGAAAAGTTCAATGGTAAAGGATAGGACTGGCCATCCACACTTGTTTGCTGCAGTTAAGAAGCTGTGCGACTAATACTTTGTGCCCATGAAATGCTTCTTGTTTGTGTATGTATGTATCAGGACTCTTAATATAGCTCTTGTTAAGTACCTCACTAAAGGGGTTAAAGACTGCTCTATCTATTTATCTGTTCTACCAGTATTTAACCAGGTCATCTAATTGCCTTTCTCCGGTGTTGTGCCAAAGACAGTTTTTTGTGTATTGACCTCATCATGGCTTGGGTTTGGTACGTCATCAGTTGATGCCTTGTGAATTTTACGACATAGAAGTTGTTACTTACTTACTTTCCTTAATTTCTGTTCTTCAAGCTGTTGCAGTGTTTCTTAACCGGCCATTGTCTTGTAGGGTATTCTGGTGCCACGTGTGAGATGAAGGTACCAGCGTGTCAGAGCAATACGTGTCAGTATGGGGGCAACTGTACGGAGCAAGCCAACGGATATGGATATGTCTGTCACTGTCCTCCAGGCACATCTGGTATGTCGTACAGGTTTAATTAATAACTGTGGTAAACTGGTAAAATAGTATATATAGAAGAAGTGAGTAAGTATATAAGTAAGAAGAGACGAAGAGCAGTCCCTTAAGCTAACTTGAGAGGCAGCTATGAGTATGAAGTGTTAGTGACTTCATTTTCTTAGCCCCGGCATATTAGGGCGGTTGACCAGTCCTCTCCCTCGCAGTGTGATCTTGCAGGCAGAGTACGATCAATGTACTCTATAGCTGAGTTGGATTATGCAAGTGGGGTAGAAATCTCAAATTTCTGCTCTGGCAGAGATTTGAACCCCTAACCTCTCGGTTGATAGTCCAGCATGCTCACTAGGCTATCACTCACTAGACTATCACTCACTAGACTATCACTTACCCCTATAGGTAGATTTGTAATGTAATATTACGTGATTTTAATTTGAGTAAAACATTCACCAGTTAGTAAGTAATTAGTACAAGACAACAGTTTCTGAATTGTTATTGGGTTAACTAGTTTGGGCAGAGTTTGTCTGTCTGACTGTCCATCTATCTGTGACTGTATGCGCATATTTGTCTAGATAGCTCAGATTCCAATTTGTGTGACTTTGCAAGATATATTTATGCGTGTTTTTATCGAGATATCTCAGATTCGCATTTTTCTCAGATTCCATTTTGTGTGACTTTGCAAGTTTTTTTTGGTGTATTTATCGAGATATCTCAGAATCACTTTTTTCTGTGACTTTGCACGTCACGGATTTTCATAATCTTAGTGTTTGTGTAAAACTTTTGAGTGCCTCTCAAACGTGCAGAAGTACAGCTGTCTACGAGATATCTGAAGAGGTGCAGCTTAAGATAAACGGAAACTGTCTTTCATCTGCTTCCTCAATCACAGCGTTTCCTTAAGCCGTGGAGAATTCCAGAATCTTCCAATTCTCTTGATTCCATTCCTCAGTTCTCAAATAAGGAGCATGTCAGATAGCGATCCTTTTATCTGGAAATTGTTTTTTCCATCCATCTTAACTTTGCTATGAATCATTTCAAAGCTGTGGCTAAGATTGCCCAAGACATTTCGTGCCTTTTAGATGGCAGTAAAGTCCCCTAAAGAGATGCCATGTAGAGGGCGCAGACCATTTATACGATTTCTGTAACTTTTCTTACTGTGGCAGTTCACAAACTGTGTTTATTAGTTGTCTGCAGTTAGCAATTAGCAAACTTCGTTTATTATTTCAAACTGACACACCGCAGTATGATTACAATTCACGGTTTGAACGGATGATTACAAGTTAGTACAGGAGTCGAATTTAACTGTTGTGGTAGCCATGCAAGGTGTCCTTCACGTCCTCCTGCTCATTTTACCAATGCCATCTGGCGAATGAAAGGCTGAGTGGACCTTTGGGAGGGATGCAGGAATCAATCCCGCATCTGTGCTGCTCTTTGTGCCAGAGTGTTACCATTACCCTAAACCCCCCTATACTATTATTATTATTATTATTAATTAAATTTGTAACACGTGCACGGTTACACCGAAATGTGAATCTGAGGTGCGGATAGTTAGCCACCAGGAGAAGATGCAGTAAGATATTCAAATGCTTGAAAGCCAAGTGAGTTTTACATACATACAATACAATTAGACATTTATAGCGCGCTTTAACAAGACAAGTCTTGCACGAAAGCGCGTTTGCGCATGTATACATGCATGTA
This sequence comes from Aporrectodea caliginosa, assembly GCA_020284085.1. NCBI lineage: Eukaryota > Metazoa > Annelida > Clitellata > Crassiclitellata > Lumbricidae > Aporrectodea > Aporrectodea caliginosa. Next base: position 198,524 of record JACEVL010000335.1, on the reverse strand, counting down.
TACATACGCTTACATATGAGGTATACATACATTCTTGGGGAGGGGGAAATGATTGAAATGACTAAGATCCGGACACATTCATCCGATTGCCATGTTCATCACATGTGTCTGTCTGCATTTCCAGGATGTAATTTGTCTTTATGTTGTCTAATGTTGCTTAAGCGTGATGTTGCGCTGTTTTGTGTATTTGAAAAGGATTAAAATAGAGTGAGGCTAGTGTGACTCAACGCCAGCCTGCCTCCAAGTATATTATGTATTTATGTCTGTGTGTTTGGCGGATAGTACATGCATCTGTCCTGTTTGTTCCTTGTGAGTAATTAAGCCAATTGCTAAATGTTAAACAGCAGTCATTATCTGCAATTATGTAAAGTTGCAACATCCACGCGTAATTTTAATTTTTTATTTATTTTTCTGTCAGTCGTTGTGATATCCACGCATAATTTCTAGTTTTTAATTTTTTCTTTCAGCCGTTATATTCATGTGTAATTTTAATTTGTTATTTATTTTTCTTTCAGTCGTTGTTGTATACACGCATAATTTCTAGTGTTTAATTTTTTCAGTCATGTGTAATTTTAATCTTTTTTGTCAGAAACTAGTCGTGTTGAACTCACATGTGTGTGTCCTTGGTGCTCTTCCAGGATGTTTAGTCTGTGGTTTCAATGCTGAAAATTGTAATTTGTACTTCCAGGATGTTTCGTCTACAGTTGTAATTCTGTGTAATTGTAATTGTAAGTGTAGTCGTATGATTTATATAGCACCTGTTTGCAAGAAACTGATAAGAGAAAAATGTTAGTTATGACCCATTCATGTCAAACTGTTGGTGTGTTCAAGAACACTATGTGCTTATGGTATCTGTGGTTGGATATTGCATCTGCTTTGTAAGTGTTTTGGTGTACGGTGTTGTGTTGGGCTTAAGGGGCATGTCTCATACTCGAGACAATGGTCTGGAGGATATGCGCAGATTGACAATACTATCGTAGTTGATTTCATGCCAGAGGTCAGGAATCGAATCCGGGTGATTGAGATGGAAAGCAAAGCACCGTGGAATGAGAATTTTGTGTGTTGGCTGGGACATGCTTCACATCACATTGAATTGCATCATATCGTGTTATATACTACATATCACATTAAATCACATCCTGACGCTGGGAGCGCCTCTGAATAGTCATTACTGCTAGAGGCACTTTATAAATGCCCGGATACAATACAATTACAATACATTGCATTGCAAGACACTGCAATACACTACATTATGTAAATAAGTTCGTAAATAGAATAGAATAGAACGTAAATCAAACGAAATTCATGTAGAGCTGGTTTAAGTGTTGGTTCGTGCATTTTTCTCAACTTCAATTCAATTCAATTTTGTTGATCCCAAATCAACAACAAAACAAATCACACAATCAGGTGAAGTAAAGTAAGAAAAAAACGAGTAGCAGCATAGCACAAGATTGTGTAACTTGTGTAAGATGTTGAGATTTGAGTGAAGCGTTTTCCCTTTTTTATCCATCTAGTTTAACTTGCGGGAATCTTGATTGCTTGAGCCACAGGCTAAAAAGTCAAATCTTGCGACGACTAGTTCGATCACTTACAATCATTCAATCGTCGTGAAACTTGGCAGACAGACTCGCCCGCGCACACACTTCATTCTATCAAAATTTCAGCTCCCCCAAAAGAGGCTAGCTTATAGAATCGGGGACTAAACTTTTCGAATCGGGGAATCCCATTTTCCGATACGGAGCGTTGTGATTGGCCAGCGTTGCCATTGGCTGCAACAGAAACGGGTGCGGTGCCTGATTACACGGACGCTATGTTGTAAAATGCTATATATTTGTAGAGGTAACTGCTTAATATGACGGATTATAGGATACTAGATGGATATAGTAAAAACTTTGTTTTTACTATTGGTTCTTTTTTTATCCATCTACTTTAACTTACGGAAATCTTGAATGTTTGTTTGAGCCACAGGCTAAAAAGTCAAATCTTGCGACGACTAATTCGATCACTTACAATCATTCAATCGTCCTGAAACTTGGCAGATAGACTCGCCCTCGCAGACACTTCATTCTATAAAAGTTTCAGCTCCCCAAAAAGGCAAGCTTATAGAATCGGGGACTAAACTTTTCGAATCGGGACTCAACTTTTCCGATACGCAACGTTGCCATTGGCCGCAACAAAAACGGGTGCGCTGCCTGATTAAACGCACGCTATGACGTAAAATGAACGCGGACTATATATTTGTTGAGGTAACTGCTTCATAAGACGCATTATAGGATAGTAGATGGATATAGTAAAAAACTTTGTTTTTACGGGCTGTATTTTATCTCAGAGTTAAGTTTTGTCTGTGGTTGAAATTGTTGCAGGCGACAGGTGCCAAGATAACAACAACAGATGCACAGGTGACTACTGCTTGAATGGTGCAAGCTGTTCTGGAGATAAAGACAACTTCACCTGTAACTGTTCGCCAGGTTTCAGTGGTAAGTAAGCACACCACTGTGTCCCCATGTAAATAATTTCCTTACACCACTGTGTCCCCATGTAAACAGTTTCCTTACACCACTGTGTCCCCATGTAAACAGTTTCCTTACACCACTGTGTCCCCATGTAAACAGTTTCCTTACACCACTGTGTCCCCATGTAAACAGTTTCCTTACACCACTGTGTCCCCATGTAAACAGTTTCCTTACACCACTGTGTCCCCATGTAAACAGTTTCCTTACACCACTGTGTCCCCATGTAAACAGTTTCCTTACACCACTGTGTCCCCATGTAAACAGTTTCCTTGCTCCAATTTGAATACAATTGCTGCCTTTACATAATCGAATCAAACAACTTCTATATTGCCATTATGGAAATGTGCAAGTCATCAATTGATTGTAGCTTCATAACACTGATTGCCATATGGTTGTTGTCGGCGTAGAGTGCTTCGTCTTTGCGGTTTTTATTTCTGTATAGCTTTGGAATATTGGTGATAAGTCACCAATACTTGAAACCTGTGCATTAATATTCAATTTGTAATTATTTTATAAATTTTTAAATGATTAAATTTATAAATTATTTTCACCTCAAGAGAACTGATATAATAAGCAATGTTAGTCTCAGTTCTTTTGAGGTGAAAATAGTTTGATTGGTTTCAATTGCAAGCAGCCATGGATGAGTCTTGAGCATTACAATGAAGTAAAGTTTTCCAGTCAGATTAAATTATACCAATTGTGAGAAGGAATGGAAGGTGTGCACGAATTCTTATGAGGATTAGAATTGCGGTAGAACAGTCTGTTTGGCTGGTGTTAAGTTATTAAGTACAACTTATAGACTAACTTTAGAGGTTGCTACTTCTATTCCTAGGGAGGCAGTGTGAGCTGAACATTGACGAATGTTCTTCATCTCCATGTCGTAATGGCGGTCGATGTGTTGACCTCGTCAATGCGTTTCGGTGTGAATGTGCCAACGGTTACACAGGCAGCAACTGCACCACGAACATTGACGATTGCAGTAGCAATCCCTGTGTCAACGGAGGAGTTTGCAGGGACGATGTTAACAGGTATTGTTTAAAATGCAATTTCGAAGGTAAACTAAATGCACAGAGTTGAGTGGATATCGCATTGGATAACATCTGGCGTTGAGAGGCACCGAGTTCGAGCCCCGTAGGGCGGATATGCTTTGTAGGCTGCTATTAGTGCCATTGTATTGCAGGCTGTCTGTTCTGTTAGTAGTTAAGATTTGAATTGCATAACATGTAAATGTACAGCGCAGTGCGTTTGTCAGGCGCTTCAATCAAGAAAAGATTATTATTATTATTATTATTAACTTGCCAGTAGGTCCAAAGCCTTTGATGATGTCAGCAGGTATTGTTTATAATGCAGTTTCTAAGTTAAGCTAAATGCACAGGTTAAGTGGAACTTGTTAACTTGCCAGTCGATCCTATGCCTTTGATGATGTTAGCAGGTATCATTTAAAATGTAAGTTAAGCTAAATGCACAGAGTTATGTAGAATTGATTAACTTCCAATTAGGTCCCAAGCCTTTGAAGGTGACAGCCAAACTTTTCGTTGACTGTAATTAGCTACTTCTATGATAGCACAGAAGTTGCTAAATTAAATCTGCTGCCAAGTTTAGTGAACTTTTTGCGCTGTTACTTAATAATAGCATCCTCTTACAGCGGCCACTAATTTCGCCAGAGCACTCAAACAATTTGTCTAGTGAAAGAGACAGTTATTGTGACTCATGGTCCAACAGGGAAGTGCAGTCGGTAGTTGCGATAGAACAGGAATTGTTATAGGCTGCAGTAACTGTTCTCTTGCTAGATAAAGTCTGTCTTTGGAATTTCCTCCTATCAGAGATGGGTAACTAATCGATTAAATGCTAATCGATTAGCTAATCGATTAGACAAACAGCTAATTCTAATCGATTAGCGAGAATATTTTGATAATTCTAATTTTATTCAATTAGCAAATTTCAGTAGCTAATTCTAATCGATTAGCAATTCTAGCTAATCGTACCCATCTCTGCCTCCTATCCATACCAGTGTTTGTTGTCAGCAATTGTTCGTGTTGAGGAGATAACAAGGCTGTCACAGTTGTTGAGGAGATAGCAAGGCTGTCACAGTTGTTGAGGAGATAGCAAGGCTGTCACAGTTGTTGAGGAGATAGCAAGGCTGTCACAGTTGTTGAGGAGATAGCAAGGCTGTCACAGTTGTTGAGGAGATAGCAAAGCTGTCACAGTTGTTGAGGAGATAGCAAGGCTGTCACAGTTGTTGAGGAGATAGCAAGGCTGTCACAGTTGTTGAAGAGATAGCAAGGCTGTCACAGTTTTTGAGGAGATAGCAAGGCTGTCACAGTTGTTGAGGAGATAGCAAGGCTGTCACAGCTGTTGAGGAGATAGCAAAGCTGTCACAGCTGTTGAGGAGATAGCAAGGCTGTCACAGTTGTTGAGGAGATAGCAAGGCTGTCACAGTTGTTGAGGAGATAGCAAAGCTGTCACAGTTGTTGAGGAGATAGCAAGGCTGTCACAGTTGTTGAGGAGATAGCAAAGCTGTCACAGCTGTTGAGGAGATAGCAAGGCTGTCACAGTTGTTGAGGAGATAGCAAGGCTGTCACAGTTGTTGAGGAGATAGCAAAGCTGTCACAGCTGTTGAGGAGATAGCAAGGCTGTCACAGCTGTTGAGGAGATAGCAAGGCTGTCACAGTTGATCACCAGACATCATTGTTATTCTAATCATAAATCTCAGTATATCAGATAATAAAATTGCCATGGTCTTTTGTGTTTGCCTATTGCTCCAGATATCAGCATAATTATTCAAGTGTCAGTATCTTTGTACAGTGGAGCACCAGTGTACAGGTTTTTACGGTGCTAGTTTATGTGTTTTTCCAGTTTGTTTGTCTAATGGAGTACCGATACCAGTTTTTTTGGTACCCATGTGAAGGTTTTTCCAAATTCCAAGTTTTCTTGTGTTTTTATGTTCTACCAAGTACGTGTTTGTATTTGTTTGTATTTCCAGGTACATCTGTACGTGTCCTGATGGTTACACTGGACTTCGCTGTGAGGTTAGGGCCAATGGGTGCAACTCAAACCCCTGCCAACATGGTGGCACCTGTTCGGAACTGTCTGGACGTTACTCATGCCAGTGTTCACCTGGCTTTACAGGTGAGCATTTCTATTCACTTGAAGTTGTCTTTTTCAATTGTCTTAGACCTGTTTGGTATGCAGAATTGTGTAGTTGTTGCTGTTCATTGTCATCTGTTCTCTTCTCGTTCTTTGTTCTATCTTTCTTTGGTCGCTCTTCACCTCTTCTCTAGTGTAACCACTTGTGTCACATGTGAGTATAGACACGAAAAAAAGATTGGTGAAGGCTCTGATCATACCAACAGTAACATACGGCAGCGAGACATGGACAATGACCAAGAAAATGAGAAAAAAGATTATCGCATGCAAAATGTGAATATGGAGGAAGATGCAGAGAATATCATGGATAGAGAAAAGGACCAACGATTGGGTGCGCATGAGTATCGGAATTGAGAAGGAAGAGACACTACAACAAACAGTGCTAAGAGCAAAGTTGAGGTTCTTTGGTCATGTCATGCGATCAGATGGATTGGAAAAGGAAATGATGTTAGCATATGGAGAGGGAAGGAGAAAACAAGGACGACCAAGGAAAAAGTGGATGGACGAGATACATGAAACAACTGGAATGAATTTGGCAGAACTGAGAGATGCGACGGCGGACAGAAGAAAATGGAGAGGCTTGATCATGACGATCGCTAGAGTTCAAGGAACTGACAGCACAAGGTGAGTATAATTTCTACCTTAGGTTGAAGATATGCTGTTTATCTTTGAATTTTCGTATGATACTTTGAAATGTTGAAACTTGTGTAGGTGTGAACTGTGAGACGAACCGAAATGACTGTGCTCCGAATCCTTGTCAGAATGGCGGCCAGTGTATCGATGGCATTGAAGGATATCAGTGCACTTGTGCCGTTCCATACACTGGTCCAAACTGTTCGACGATGATTTCTCCGTGCCAGCCGAGCTTCTGTCAGAATGAGGGACGATGTATCCCAGATGCAGCACGTACTGGATTCACCTGTGCATGTCCAGCTGGATATAAAGGTGAGCAAGGCTCTGGTCAGCTTACGCTTTGTCAACCTACCTGAAGTTGATTTTGGGTAGATCGGTTACATAGCAGTGAGTGTGAAGCACTCAGGAGAAGTGCTTGCAAGGCGATGTATTAAGTGGGTTGATACGTTTGTATAATGCATGCATATGCCTCGTTAGCAATGCTGTACCTCTGCTGTATTGGACAGGTTCTTGATTTATTGCTTGTGGGTGTATGTGTATGGGTGTGTGGGTGTGTGTCAGCAAGAATATGTGCCTGTGCCAGGACCCAGGATTGGTCTTCAGGATACTCCGAGAATTAATGCTTAAAATCCTTTAACAGCGAGCTGCATTGGTTTCCCAGTCAGTTTTAGTACACGCTCGTCGTTAAAGGGTTAATGAAGCACACAGGAAATGAATGAATATCATAATAGCTTATTTAGACTTTGAAGCGTTTGTGGACTTAATTTTCTTAGTCTCTGCTTATAAGGGCATTTAGCCAGTCCTCTCCCTTGTTTTCTGATCTTCCCACTGACAGTGTGTGGTCATTGCAATCATTATAGTGGAGTTGGCTAGGGCATGCAAGTGGAACAGAAATCGCGAAGAAAATTTTAGCCCTCGTGGGCATTTGAACACCAACCTCTCATTTGACCATCCAGCATGTTAACTGCTGGACCATCTCTCACCAATTTTGAGACATAGTGCATGTGATCTGCCTATTGTGTTTCTTTATGTCTTATGGATAACTTATATCGATTTTTTTTAAAAGGTTCAAGTTGTTCAGAGGACGTGAACGAATGTGTGGGCAGGAATCCGTGCAGCAATGGAGGAACCTGTCAAAACACCTATGGCTCCTTCACGTGCAGATGTCCTGTAGGATACGCTGGGAAACTATGCGATACGAACCCAAGCGATTGCATATCAGGTAAATGCAGTTACCTGTCATTTCCTTGCTGGCCCAGACTTTGCGGCTCTGTTCCAGCAAATGTTTGCTCTGCAAGGTCTGTATAGGCCTTTGGATCTTGACAAAAAACATCTGTTCCTGAAGTCGTATCTTCCGTAGGCTACTTCTGTGTCTTTTGGATTTCTGTCTTTCCTTAGACAAGTAGGTGCCATAGAAGTAGGCGCTGTAGAAGTAGGTGCCATAGAAGTAGGCGCTGTAGAAGTAGGTGCCATAGAAGTAGGCGCTGTAGAAGTAGGTGCTGTAGAAGTAGGTGCCATAGAAGTAGGTGCCATAGAAGTAGGTGCTGTAGAAGTAGGTGCCATAGCAGTAGATGCCATAGAAGTAGGTGCGGTTGAAGTAGGTGCCGTAAAAGTAGGTACGACGTGGTTGGGTTGAGGAAAGCATCTAACATGTCTGAATTTATTTTGTTTCCTATGTTTTCATGATGCTGTGTTAAAAAAGTAACGTGTCATTCATTTGTCAGGAAATATGTGCAAATTTGGTGACTAATGACTATGTAACTAGGTTAATTTAAGTAAAATGACATCATGGATCATAAAATTGTGGTAACTAAGTTACCATGTCTTGATGATACTGGTATGAGATGAGTAATATTTACCTATTATTTTCAGGTCCCTGTCAGAATGGTGGCACATGCATCGATGGGTTGAACAACTACACGTGTCAGTGTGTCGCTGGATATAGTGGATACAGCTGTCAGTTGGATATCAATGAATGTCTGTCGTCGCCATGTGTCAATGGCGCCACGTGTCACAACTACGTTAACTCGTACACGTGTACCTGTGCACGGGGATACAGTGGAACAAACTGTCACATCAATGACAACGACTGCTCTGCTAGGTAATTTCAAATGATTCCCGATGTTTGCCTGCTTTTATGAATATAGGATTGTGTTGCATGTCGTGATAGCTGTATCTAAATTATAAATCTACAAGTTTGTCCTTCTGTATTTCTGTCTCACTGACACCTCAAGAATGCAACACTCTAGTGATATGAAATTTTCATTGAACATTCTTCTCCAAATTTCTCAGTCAACGTAACTATTTTCAGCTCAAAATGTCGTTTCGATTCAGAGATATGGACATGTTAAGTTCACATGTGTTTACATTCAATCCCATTAAAATCACGCCTGCCAGTTCTGTTCATGGACCAGTGATACGAAGATGGGGCTAATTATGCAAATTAAGCGGGAACGATATATGAGGGTAGAGATAATCCATTCAAAGCCGGATACGAACGTCTAGTAATAATTATAAAAATAAGATGAATTATATAGCCCCTTAAGCACAGTGGAGACCGAAGAAACAGGAGTTCAAAGCATGAAGGACCGTCATATGATGATACTTTACGCAGATAGGTCTTGAGCTGTGATTTGAATGTCTCAAGAAATGGCACATTCTTCATGTGGTTGGGAAGACTGTTTAACGCAGTGGGTCCAGTGACAGAGAAGGAACAGTCACCAAATCTCGTAGAAGACCACAGGACTTGTAGTTGGTTTTTTATGAGGACTGAACCCAACATCTGCTCCGGTTGTATGCTACTGGAATGCAGGAGTCAGAAGTCTAGGATAAGGTCATTCAGTGCTTTCTAAGTTGTCAAACACAGTTTGTCTGTGATTCAATGAGGAACACACGACCAGTGCAGACTGTTGTGCAGCAGACTAGGGTAAGTCTGGAGCCACCCAAGGCTTAATCAGTAACATAAAAATCCAACTACACACATACATGGATACTGAAATACTGGTACACACTTGCAGGCAATCTTACCAGGTACATATATCCATACATACATGGCCACAATAACACATGCATGCATATGCACACACATGTGCCAAATTTGTTGTGCTTCATCTGTGCTTCTGTTTTTTTCCAGTTTGTGCCTGAATGGAGGGACGTGTGATGATGGAGTGGACACGTACTCCTGTAGGTGTCCATCCGGTTACTCCGGTTCCCACTGCGAGCACTTCTTGACCGCCTGTGACTCTAACCCTTGCCTCAACGACGGGTTTTGCCGCGTGTCGGGCCAGACGTACACCTGTGTCTGCACGAGTGGGTGGAAAGGACAGAACTGTAATGAGTTCGTTGACTGGTGCAACGAGGCAACACCCGTCTGCCAAAATGGAGGGACCTGCAAACAGGTTGCGAATGAGTTCCAGTGCACCTGTCCTTCTGACTGGACTGGTCGGAGATGTGACGTGGCAAATGTCACATGTGCTGTCGCGGCTGATAACAAAGGTAGGTAATTGTAATTGTAATCACACACATACACACACACTCACACATGCACACATGCGAGTGCACACACACATGAAGGACACATCAATCAGAGGCATTCCCAAGCTGACGAACATAAATTCATAATCGTTATTTCTTTTCTCTTTAAGCCAAGGTATCGTATCATATCTAAACTTTTATAAAGTGCCTCTCGCAGAATAACTATTCAGAGGCACTCAGATGTAGAATTAACTTCTCTTGGAATGAACGAACTAGGTTCTAATGAACAAGATCCCTTGGGATGTTAAGAGTATCTAAGAGTAATGTTGATTTAATTTATTATTAATGTTATCATTTTTATACTTTTTAATGTTGTTTTGATTATTTTATAATTAAATTCGTCTGAATGTTTCATTTTCAGGAAAAAATGCGACTAGTCTGTGCGGAAACAATGGTAGCTGTCGTAACATCGGTAGCTCTCACGAGTGTGTGTGTCAGGCAGGGTACTCGGGTAGTTACTGTGAGAACAAGACCAACTACTGTGCCTCTCAGCCATGCTATAATGGTGCCACATGTACCGAACTTCAATCGAACTACAGTTGCTCATGCGTTCCGGGTTTCATTGGAATCAACTGCCAAATTAACATCGACGAGTGTTCTTCGAGTCCGTGCTTAAACAACGGGACATGCCTGGATTTGGTGAACGCATTCCACTGTTCGTGTTTGCCAGGCACTTCCGGCATTCGTTGTTTGGACAATCCGGACGACTGTCGACAGGGATCGTGTCTGAACGGTGGGACCTGTCTGGATAAGATCAACGGATTCACTTGCCTCTGTCCTCCGGGATTCACTGGATCCAACTGCCAAGGGGACATCGACGAATGCCTGTCCAGTCCGTGCTCCGGTCCAGGCGTCCTTGGATGTGTGCAGGGTGTTGGGTCTTTCTCCTGTCTGTGTAGGCAGGGATGGACTGGACGCTACTGCCAATTGTACTCAAATCCATGTGGGGCTGACGTAAATCCGTGTCTCAATGGAGGATCTTGTGTCGATTTGGGTGGACCGTCCAACTTTTCATGTGCCTGTGCTCCAGTAAGGATTCTTTGTTTTAATTCGTTTATTGATTAATTAATTAATTCATTCATTCATATCGAACATTTGTATAGCGCCCCTTCAAGAAAACTACTCAGAGGCACTCCCGACTCCAGCACGGCCAAAAAGAACAGTTTTAAGGTGAGAAAAGAACATAGGAGAGAAGACTCTAGGAACAAGACAAAGCAGTATTTTATTTGTTTTGTTTTGTGACAGTTTAGACAAAACCATTTGTCTTTTATTGGCAGTATATTTTATTCTATTGGCATTTTAAAAGATTCCCTCTACTTTATCTGTAACCTTTTCTCCCTCCAGTTTATGATTCAAGATACTCTTTATGGCCACATGCTCATAACCGTGTAATTCCGCGCTCCAACTTCTCACAAGAAAGGAATTCATAACCAGGATCCTGTACACTTTTTAACATGTTTTATAATATTATGATGTATTATTACTTCTATGTATTATCATTTTTTCAATTTTGCTCTCCCATTATGTGTTTGCAAATGGAGAAAGACTCTACATACTTACTTAAAGCTTGTGCTGGAAAGAAGAGTTATTACATTATTTCTATATATTTGCTTATTTACATTACATTTTGTATGTATAGTAGTGCCTTTTGAGAAACCATCAGAGGCTGTGTTGAAATGGAGACATTTGAATTCTTGCTGGATCATCTTCTAGTGCATTTGGATCTTTCTTTCACTAGGGCTACGGTGGATCGACCTGTGAGAAGGCTTCCTGTGAGAATAATCCGTGCCAGAATAGAGGAATGTGCAACATAACGGGTGATCGGTTTATATGTCAGTGTCCACCCGACTACAGCGGAACGACCTGTGAGAACGTCAACGATAACAATGCTATCTGTGACATAAACAGCTGCAAGCAGAAAGCGGGAAACAACGAGTGTGATGTAAGTGAAGATGGTCTTCAATCTGGTCGGAGTTATGGTAACCTGTGGCGCCAGTAAGGTAAACTTCGGTAACAATAACATCAGGTTAGGTTATTGTGCATCTGTTATACCCTTCAGTCTTCTTAACCCATAGCTTCGTTCAAGGGGTTGTGATCTTATGGATGATGCAAAAACAGGAGAACAACTTAACAATAAGGCAATCTCTGCTTGCAGGTTACAAGGTTTTGACAATAAGTTGATTGGTTCATGTACACCAGGATTTGAACCCCAGAAGCTGTGTTGAAAGTCAGACACAGTGGTGAGATAACTGGGCAAAAACCGACAGCAATTTACGACTGTATTGATGAGTTGTTCCCGCTGTGTTTTTGTTTAGTTTATTACGAGCCTGCAGGGAATGGTTGTCTTTTTTTAAATGTTGGTTTCTAATCTGAAATTCTTCCAAGTATCTTTCATCACTAGTACTGCTTCTAGTCATATGTACTTGTTACATGTATAATTGACCTTACATGACTGGTACTGCTTTGTTTTAATGTGAATGTAATGCTTACAATCAGACTTTTTAGATGCAGCTTTGAAAAAGCCCATAGCAATAACTTGTGTAAGGAATCTTCCAAGTGATCTTGATTTCAGGAGCAGTCTTGCTAGTAGTGTCTCATTAACGATGAGAAAAAGTTTCTATTGGTACAACATGCTGACTTGTGAAGCTTCCATGAAGGTCAGACAGAGGTGAAGACAGTATCCCTGATAGCTATATTTATAGAGCCGTAGTTGGCCCCTCTTTGTCAGTGGTGTCGACTGTTGGTCACGTATGGACCCAACGTAAGTCCAGTGAATGCGGCCATCAGCATAAGATGTTAAAACATATAGTCTTCAAAGTAAGGTACATCTCGTGTTTTCGCAATAGTTTTTACCTATAATTTTGTTTTCATCTGTAGCCTGAATGTGATGCCTACTTGTGTAACTACGACAACTACGAATGTAGCTACATGGCCAACCTCTACAAGAACTGTGACGCAATCAAGAAGGGCATTCCGTGCTACGCCCTGATCAACAACAACCAATGCGACAGTGCGTGCAACAGCGAGACCTGCTTATATGACGGATGGGACTGCAAGAACCTCACGGTCTGCAATCCGATATATGATGCATACTGCAAGAAGCACCACATGGACGGTCACTGCGACCAGGGTTGTAACAACGAGGAGTGCGGATGGGACGGTCTGGATTGCTCCGGATCGGATCACAACTACGCAAAGGACGTACTCGTGATCATAGTTATCGTTCCGTACGACGTTTTTGTAAGCAATTCCGCAGCATTTTTACGGAACTTGAGTCTTCTGCTTCATGGAACGCTCATCATAAAGAAAGATGACTATGGAAGGGACATGATCTATCAGTGGCCAGATGAAACGATTCAAAGGAAGAAGAGAGACTTGGACTCCTGGGGCTTTAGCGATCTCTTCCAATACCGAACTAAGCGTTCAATTCTGTCAGGGTGAGTTCGATCTTTTCTGGGTGAGCTCAGTCTTCTCTGGGTGAGCTCGATCGTTTCTGGGCGTGTTCAATCTTTTCTGGGTGAACTCGATCATTTCTGGGTGAGCTCGATCTTTTTTGGGTGAGCTTGATCTTTTCTGGGTGAGTTATATCTTTCTGGAAATGGTGATGCAGTGGTTTCGATCTTTGTCAGTTAAATTTAACTACGCAGATCAAGAGGAACCAACTTGCTGATGCTGTTTTATTAGATTCTTGTATCATCATGAAGAACAAAAGTTATTATTACAAATCAATAAGTAAAATTAATAAAAATAAAGAACAGTTTGATACTGAAATAACAGTTTGACAACTTGATTTCCTGCAGTCTCCAATTGCTACCTATGGTCTTGGTCAGATCTTGACATAACAAACCTTTCCACATGTTGTTAATAGCTTCTGAATATTTCTGTAATTGTTATGGATCACTTCTACAACAGGAAAAATTATATTTGATACAATAATAATTTGTAATAAAGAATATAACATTAATATTAATCGTAATAGTCTTTCCAGATTCTGGTGAACAGTTCACTGTGATTTTGTTTGTGCTCGTGAATAAGCAGGTGCCCTGCGCTTGGCTTTTGAGTGGCGCTTTAGAAGTTTGGAGTTTACAGTTATGATCGTTTAATGTATGATCATTTCTGTGACAGTGAAATTTTAATTATCATAGTACAAGTATGCATCAGAATCATTAATAATAAAATGAATTAGTTTGCAGTTATGGTAAATAGACTTATGCAGACCTGCACAAGTATTAAGTGCTACATAAGTAATTGGTTTTGTTATGGCCGTTGATTTTCAGGACGAAGTTTTATGCCAAACTGGACAATGCGAACTGTAAGGCACAGTGCTTTCCAGATGCAGAACAGGCCGCTGAGTATTTGGCACAGGCAGTACGCCAAGGATACGATCCAGGCTACAAACTGTACTCAGTCAACAGTAAGAATGATTATGATTATTCAGATGGAATAGTATCATATTTAGTTGCTTATGAGTTTGTTTCAATTTTGTGTACATATGCTTGCAAATGTAGGCATGTATATTTATCAATAATATAGTTGAACAGAAATGTCAGTGTGTTGGATTGGCATTACTCTGTCCACCCTTGTAACGTTGTTGTTGGGAGACAAGTGAAGAACTGCTTTATAATGAGGTCAGGTTATAATGAGGTCACTATCTAGAGCTGAACTACATTTGGGTCCACGCAAGTAAGTGAGTGAAGTAAATAAGTAAGTAGCTTTTATTTGTATCTCACAAGCACACATGCATTAAAATTGTATAGAATGATTAGATACATGTTTGAAAATTGATTATAACATGAGCATATTATTTAGACAGACACGCACAACTAAATATAGCTAAGGATTAATCGATTCACAAAACTATTACTGTTCAGATTTAACAGTAGGTAAAATGAAAGGGCATCTTCTCTTATTAACACTTTAGCGTTGAGCGTGAACTAAAAGCGACCGGTCAAATGATGCAGCTCTTCATTAAAGTGTTCTGAGCATACTAGTCGATGAAGAGTTGGCTGGAGCTGACGAAGGCATCTCTGTGAAGCTGGAACAGAATATTCTGGAAGAGCTTTCCACCATCTCGGGCTACCAGCTCTTCTACAGTACCAAACCATGTTTAGCAGAACCCATTATAATGCAACTCTCTTACAAACAGTCTGTGGTATATTTTTAATTTTTAATCTAATTGAAAATCAGTACACGCATTTTTGAATATTTGTAGCTGAACCGGATAGTACACCACCCAAACCTGCTCCTACCATTCCTGTGGTTGTTGCCATGGTAGCAATAGTCCTCGTCGTAGTCATCGTTATTGTTGGAGTTCTTGAGGCACGCAAGCGACGGTACGGAAAGTCGTGGTTTCCGGAGGGATTCTGTGTATTCCCTGGACGAAGGATTCCCGACGAACAAGACTCGTCCAAGTAGGCAGACTTTCTTTTCGTTAGTTCGTTAGTTCGTTAGTGCTCAGATAATTAAATAAATCCTGATTCACCAAGGTCTGTCTGAAAGTTTCTCATTTCGCTTGGCAATTAGGGAACTTCTCTTTCGTCACTTCCGTCTTTGACGCTTTACTTTCTTCCATTACTTTGAAAATTGAAAAAACGTATTCTAGGAAGGACTTCTCCATGTTGGACTGTTGTACGTTGCAATGGAGAACTTGCTGTAAACTCCGGCAGCTGCTCTGGAGAATGGAAAGGTGGAACTTAGTGAAGGTGGTTAACTTGTATGGTCCTGGAACAATCAATCAATAAAACGAAAATTGATTGATTGATAATAATATCTATGCTGTATTTACTGTCTCAGTGTTTCTATTGTATCTCTCCCATTCTTTTCCACGCACACACGCATACAGACACACACATATATATATAATATGCGCATATATCTACATTTATATATATATTCCATGTATGATGTATTTATGCATTTGTATGAATAATTAAAGGAAAAAAGGAGGAATAACCAAAGAAAAGCGATATTTATCTGTCTTTATTTTCAGATTAAGTTTGAACGTATGATTATGTATTTAACCAGTTGTGTTGTTGGTGTGCAGGAGAGTAATACCATCATCATCATCGTGCTCTGATGCTCCTGGCTCTGGAGCTGAAAGCGTGACTACCGTCAGTGAGTACAGCGATGAAGAGTCCGTCTACCATTCAAAGCCGAAGAGACGAAAGGTATGGATCTACCATTTCTCAGCTTAAATGACACTACATGTGCATAGTATTGTAAGATATTGATGGTCCTGACTGTGCAAGACATGGTTTTGTGCATTCAGGTGTGGAGCGCCTCTGAGGAGTTTCTGTTGAAGATATGCTATACATGTCGCAGGCAATTACCATAAGGAATTAATGTTTTTTATCTAATTATTGTTTTGTCTTCTCTAATTAGGTTATTTATTTATTTGAAAGCACATAGTTATTTGAACCTGCATAGTATCAGCTCATGGACTGCCACTTGTATCATCGGCTCTACAGTATTTAGTTCAGGTAGCCTGATGCTTACGAGTTACTGGATGCATTCTGAATAAATGTCATTTGTAGCTCAGCTGGACAAAGCAGTCCAGGTTAATTCGTAGGACGAAGAAACTTATCTCTGGGAAGAACTATGTATCATAAACATTTCATAAGTCCTGAAAATGCCATGTTGAAAGCACTTTTTTATTGGGGTATTTGAGTAAGTTGGAAAGTGAATAATACCATCTTTGTAAATGAATTACTTGTATTTTGGTTTTCCGCTTTCTTTCCAGTCGGATAAGGAAGACAGCCGAGAATGGACACGCATTCACCTGGAGGCTGCTGGAACCATTCCCAAACCGGCGCTGTTGGCGTTTACGCCTCCGCAAAACGACCTCTACGAGATACGCAACATAAATGTTCGAGGCCCAGGTGGCCTCACTCCCCTAATGTTGGCCTCAATGGCCTCTACAGAAAAAAGCATGCTGTACGATCTTACCGAAGGACCTGCGTCTGTTATTACCGATCTGATCAATGACGGGGCTTCAATTCAATCAAAGACTGATCACACAGGTTAATTGCTTCTTCTCCCTTGTTGTTAAAGTGATACCTGTTGACTTTGCATAAATGACAGTATAATGCCTGTTGACTTTTACCTAAATGACAGTAAAATCTGCCTTTGGCCACCTGAGATGTAAGTGGTGCTTAGAAAATGTTGTACCATGCATTGCATCACATTGCTTAGGGTTCTGTTTTAATATCTGGATTAATTGCTGTTTATTTATTTAGGAAATTTATTTAGCTGCACTCAATCAGTACAATGTAATGTGCTAATCAGTATGATGTAATGTGTTTACATGCACTCATTCTATGGGCTACCTGGGGTGCGCCTATGACAGGTGGAATTGTTGAACCAGTAGAAATCCTGGTCTTAATAAGAAAACTAAGTACAGTTTGGACTGGTTATCAGAAAGTCATCAGGGTCATGCTTTATGATAGGATGAATAAGCCATGCCTTGAGTTAAGTGGGATAATACTAAGAGGACAATCTTTAGCGCTATTCAGCAGTTCCTGTGCTGTGTGTTAAGCAGTACAGTGTGTGTTAAGTACCAGTAATAGCTTTGGAGGACATAACACAACTTCACTTTAAGTTAATGACACGTAAGCAAGGAGTGCGGAGACGAGTCCTTACTGTATTATTATTAAAGTAATTTTATATTTTCATAAAACTCTGATGCTAAAACGTACAATGATGGTTGTGGTGAGCCCTGTTGTCTGTGGGTAGGCTAGGACTGTCTTTCACAATCTGTAGCCTCCCTTACTGTGACTTTTTGTCAAAACTGAGAAGCTACACATTCCAGTTTGTTTATGGTTGTTTCCTGTAAGGAACAATTATCAGAATTCAGTTACAGTGTTTTCTATTGAAGCTTTCACTATGGACATATCTCTGGCCTGTTGAATTTCAACGGAATTATTCTGATAATGTTTCACTGAGGGTTTTGATTTAACTCTGAAATGACCATCGGTTTGCGATGATATATAGCACTCTAGAAGCATTCAGATTTGACTCGATCGAGTAATTGAGCATTTGTGTGTATCACGTACAGGTGAGACTCCATTACACCTGGCCGCTCGTTACTCGAGATCTGATGCAGCCAAGCGACTCCTTGATGCTGGTGCGGATCCTAACGTGCAGGATAACCTGGGTCGCACTCCGCTGCACTCTGCTGTGGCTGCTGATGCGCTTGGCGTTTTCCAGGTGAGTTTATTCTAGATCCATGTTGGGAACATTGTTTGCATTAATCTGAAGGAAGATGAATTTTGCACTGTCATCCACTGGAAGATTAGAGGGCATGTGTCCTTTGTAATTATACAATGGTAAAAAGTAGCATATTGGAAGAACTCACCAAGGGTGCTTTGGACACAGGTATCATCCAGTGAGCTATCAGACATGTTAAAGAATAAGGTGCATTGTGAGGATTTGGCCTAATTTGCTCTTGGCAGGAAAATTGTTCCATGCAGGTGGCAGCATGTGTTTGGCAGAAGCATGTTGTAATTTCATTGTGAAGTGAACAATAAGTTTGAGAATATACGACTTTTGCTTCCAGCTTAAGGAATACTTGTTTTACTTTTATGGGAATTAAATTATTGGAAATGAATCCAAATGCAGATGAATATGGCGTAAGAACATTTCTAGAGCTTGAAGCACATGAGGTCTTCAATTATGGTTTAATGTGTGACTGCAGTTAAGGTTCATAGGTAATAATGTAATTCTGTCTTTAATTCTGGTTATTTCTGCATTGTAGTTATGCAAGAATGGATTTAGATTTTAAATGATGTGGTAATTTATTTTAATGATTAATTTGTGGGACTCTGTGATAATTGTTTATTTTCTTGTCTGTTTGTTAATATCAGATCCTCTTAAGGCATCGGTCAACGACAGTGAATGCGCGCATGAAGGATGGTACGACGCCACTGATACTAGCTGTACGACTGGCGATGGAAGGAATGGTGGAGGAACTGATCAACTCGGATGCAGATGTTGGTGCAACGGACGAGATGGGTTAGTAATCAAGGTCACAAACTAGCTAAACCTTCTCCAGGTCTCCCTGGTGGGCCTTCTCCAGGTCTCCATGGTGGGTAATGGTCCAATCAGAAGTGCCACTTTCAGAAACTTCTCTGAGGCAATTTTCTATGGAGTGGTCATATTTAACAGTATGCCTTACTTGGGCATGGAGTGGATGTTCGAACCCGTACTCTGCAAATTACAGACCCAGTACTCTATCCATTTGGGTCCGTGCCCCATGGTACTTTTGGGGCAAGCTGTTTACCCAAAAAATTTTCAGCTGCTGGAAGTAAATGAGGGAAAATCTGGGGTTTTATACTTTTATCCAACATACGTGTAGGACCAGTTGGAAAGATGATATTGACTTTCATGACGTACGACATATGCACGTCATATGCTGTTCGTGCCTGGCTTTCAGGATGCAAGCCCCGGTGTACTTATGGACGTTTGATCGCTGTTTTTGATTGTTCAGAACACGCTCTGCTTATTTAGGCATTTATTAACTGGAGCACAGAGGCTCAGTTTAAATTTATGTAGGTTTTTGACTAATGTCAGCCATGACTATAATTAGTGAGAAGTAATTGCGGTTAATGGCATGATGCGATGTTGGTGTAGGGTCTGTCAACTGATATTAGCAAATACCAGCATCCTGACGACTTGTCATTACTGCTAAATTATGTGTTATCTTAACACACATCGAGATTCAGTAATTACTTGTGCAAATTACTGCGTTCAAATTAAACATTGGTTTGCATATATATTTTTGTATATATATATATATATATATATATGTAAATGTAATCGATGTTATGATATGTACATATATATGTACTGATAATGTACGTATATATATACACACCTATATTCACTCTGCTTATATATTTACATACACACACACAGTGACACACCTAAAAATATACAAATTTATATATATATATATATATATATATATATATATATATATATATATATATATATATGTGTGTGTGTATATGCGTGCATATATATAGGAACCAACAGTTGATTGACACCATGCATGTTATCGTAATGGCTCTGTAGAGATTAGTTTTATTGGAACTTATAATCATAATTCCTTGTATATACACAGACCACACGCTCTTGTCTATTTCCAGCGTAGTTTCTAACTGCTTTTTCAGCGGCTGTTATGACGTTGATTGTAATCATTTCAAGCCATGCACGGTGACGACGGCTTTTATCTGTATCATCAATAATTCGGCAACGACTACGATCGATTTCGGCCATATTCTCCGAAGACCGTCTGCTGTGCTGATCTCCAGTGATTGCCGTTATTGAATTATCTTCAATTGACCGCCACTGTTGTATTGACTCCATCTCCCTTCGGCAGTTCTGACGGTGCTCTGGGTTAACTGCCCCTCGTCTGACCAACCCATCTATTATTCATCAACCTCTTCATTGTGGCTTGTGTCGGCTTCGTCTGTCCAACGAAGAATTAGTCTAATGAAGCCGGCCAGTCACTGTGAGGCCTGTGGCGGACGGTTTTATGAGTGGAAATAGTTTAATTCGCGTGGCTAATGGCCGGTTGTTTCTGGAGTGTTTCGGCAGACAGTTTGTGCCTTGCTTTTGGAATTAGGTCGGGGTTTTCTGGGGATGGGTAGTTTTTGTGTCTAGTGATGTAATATTGTGCTGCTTTCTTTTAATCAAATTTTCATTGTTCTTGTTTACCTGTGTGAACTCTCAGCGTCATTGTTCTTATAAGGTCCCAACAATGCTGATGTGATTTATGCTGCATTTTATAGGAAAGACGGCTTTGCACTGGGCGGCTGCGGTGAACAACATGTCTGCAGCCACTCTGCTGATGCGCCACGGCGCCAACAAGGATGCGCAGGATGATCGCAGCCAGACACCGCTGTTCATCGCCGCCAGAGAAGGCAGCCGAGATGTTGTCATCCTGCTGCTTCAGAACTCAGCCAGCGTCGACATACCTGACCATGTCGACCACCTGCCACGAGACGTCGCGCTTGACAGATGTCACCACGACATCGTGCAGCTGCTCGACAACTGCAGCTTCAACCAGGCGAGCGACGGGGGAGGCGCCATGGGTGGAGTCATGTCGTACATGTCGCAGATGCCGAAGAACAAACAGAAGCGACCGTCGAGGAAGCAACGCGTCACAAAAGAGTCCGAGTGTCACAAGATCGAACACTGTCTCCAGTATCCACCGCATATGTCGTCTCCGTTCGTCCACCTGCCGCTTGACAGCGTCAAGAAGTCGAAAAGGAAACCCGTGGTTTCGGGTTTCGGTGGACCGGGTCTCAGTATGCAGGGCTGTTTGCACACGACTCCACTTGGAAATGTCATGGAGAACCGAACGATGGAGTATCCACCGCCCTACGACCAGACGTTTCAAGGTCGCAGGCAGCAGTACATGGCGCAGGCCAACCTGTCCTCTCTGAGTGGAGCGTACATGGATGCTGGATTGGCGCTGCAGCCTGGAGCTTACCACAACAAAATGATGATGGTCAGTGGAGATGGAGGTTCTGAACAAGCAATGGCCGCTCAGGGTTGGTATCCGCTCGAGTCGGGTCAGAATCAGATGGCGGGTGGGAGGGAAAATGACTTGTGGATGGGTCACACGTTCCCAGACAGTGAAACATTCAATTATGATGCGTATATGTGTCAGCAAGATGGTCTGACGTCGTTTTACCAAGGAAAGCCAGGAAACGTGATGGATGTCTTAGACCAGTGCAACTTTGGAATGTACCGCCAAGACGGCAATGTTGCCATCGAAGATCCATCTTTCTCCTACGGCTGCCTGGATGACGGTTTTGCCAACGTCGGCAATCTGCACGCGGCTAATCACCAGCTCTATGACCAACCTCTTCCTCACACTGCAAAGATCAATCAGGTACAAAGTCCGCCAGGAGGCCAGAATTCCTTTCCAAACAGCGCCCAATCACACAGTAGTCCAGGCAATGTCTTTGACCCTCTCGGCCCTGTGCGACAAAGCCCTCAGACCTACACCTCTGCTGCCGGGTTCAACCCTTGCAACATCAGCAAAACCCCACTTGATAATAATTTGGACGCTCCACTTACCAACTTCCCAACAACCATGCCGAGTTTCATGCATCCGGGGGTGAACAGCCCTCAAGACAACTCCCACCCAAGACAGCCCCACACAAAGCCGATCAAGCACGTCCCACCGCTGTCGCAGTTTAACTTCCCGCAGCACAGCATGCCGAGCGACGTTTCTGCATTAGACGCCATGCCTGTGTCGGTCGCATCCGTGGATCCTTCAAGGCCAAGCGCCCAGAAACCATCATTTCCAACTCCGCCGTCAAACCACGGCCACCTGAGCGACACATCACCTCAGCAGCTCCCCGGTTGTATATCACGGGAACTCTACCCTACACCGTCACCAGACTCTCTGGGACCCTGGTCCAATTCACCAACGCAGTCGGCAAAGTCCGATTGGTCGGACAAAGCCAAGAACAGCCCGCATCAGCCGAAGGTTCAACAGTTACAGACCATGGGCAGTCACGTCAAGGAAGAACCGTCTTCATTCTTTGTTTAAAAGCATACTGCAGCAAATTCAGGTCTGTCAGGTTGTTACTGAACTACGAGACGAGACTCTGTCCTGCTGTCATGTTCAGCTGTTAGCACTTTATGATGTTTTTCATTAGCCGTGCAAGAACAAAACTGAAGGCAGGTCGAAACAGTTTGGACGGAGATATCGAACGTTAAGCGTATTCATCTCGAAGAGATGTTTTACCGATGTTTTGCATCTTGATGTGAACAGTGGATTGTTGATTGTTAAAAGGCTGGAATTGTTGTGATCTATGTCTGGATTTGTTGACTGTAGAGGAATCAGTGATTGTTAAACAGTAAGGTGATAAGGGCTGCTATCGGCTAACTGCAGAAAATTGAAAGACTGGTGGCCAGGCTTGTTGACAAGTCATTGTAGAACTCCAAAGAAGAGGATGTACCGTAACTGTTGACGAATAATGCCGTTGCGTGAAATGTGAGATCGTATAAAGTATAAAAATGTAAAAGCCTTCTTGTTCTGTGTTTCCAAGTTAGATTTTTGTGTTGGGCTGCGCAGGCAAGATTTCTTTGTTAGTTTCTTGTTTAATTGTTGATATGCACAAATTTTCCATTGGGAGAAGTTGCATGTGCTTTTGGTAAATAGTGCAAGGTATGTTTATCCAGGTATATTACACAAACAAAACTAATTTCTATAATTTGCCTATGTTGACATAGCGTTTGAATTGTTTTTGTCGTGTTAAATCGAGACAGATTTGGGGTTGTAATTCTCTCCTGTTGGCACCTTGGGAGGGAGGTACCTATGAGACTGCGTTAATGCATGTCTGAATACATATATCAAAATGGTATGTTGTTTGTTGTGCCTTGAAGTCGCCTTTATATTTAGTGCTTGGCAAATGGGAGGGCACATTTCTGACTGACACTGTAGTCTAGGATTTGTTAAACATCTACAGATGTTGAGATACATGCATGCATGCATACTTACATACATAGATACCTACATACTGACTTGTGGACACACATACATACATGCATTCATACATATATTTGTATGTACCTACTTACATACTTTTCTATGTATGGTGGGCATGGTTTAATGGTTACATATGCTTCGAAAGTGTGAGGCTGCCTTAAGAGTGTAACATACTAAAATAATACAAACTGTGCCTTTTTCACTGTAAACATTTTCACTTTAATTTTTGATGTAGAAATGCCAGATGTTTCTTACCACAGTTAAAACTGGTCACTTGCATGTATGTAGGTGTCTATGTGTGTGTGTGTATTAGATATGGATGAGAATGTGGTCTATAATGTTCAGTTAACTATCAATGATCACTTTTGTTGAATATTTCCACACCAAAGATTAGTAGGAGTGTGAACGCTGTTTTAATAGACACCTTGAATTTTACTCTGGTTGATTTTTTTTCCATTCTGATATTAGTATTACAATTTTTCACCTAAGGTGATACTTTACCTGAAGTAAGAATACATGTAACTATTGTAGATGACATCCAGAAGATTTGTTATTGTCATTGGTTTAATCGGAGGTATATTGTGATCCTTTGGGATTTATCATTGTTATTGTAATTATCATTATTACTGAGATCACCAGAATGATGCATTTAATTTTATTTTTGTTTATAGTTCAAAACTAATTTCATTTTTGCTTATAGTTCAAAACTAATTTCATATTTGTTCATAGTTCAAAACCAATTTTATTTTTGTTTATAGTTCAAAACTGTGTACTAGAACCCTTTTGGTTGTTGTTGATATTGACAATGTGTAGTTAGTTTTCGATTTGTAAATATTAATTCAAATTATCTTTAGAATTTATGACCTCACAAGACAGCCTGCCATGGTCAGCCTATAATACGTGTCCTTGTGCGTATGTATGCATCTGCATGTGTGAGACGAGCTGTAATATTTGAGACAAGTCGTTTATATTTCTGCGCTTATTTTCCCTGTAACATGGAGTCCCAGCATGGAGTTGATAACTGTTGCCAAGTCCTACATTGGATCATGTAGGTCCATTTCAGTTCATTTCCTGAATGAGGAAGTTCGGTTTGTGTCAGTCCAGATGTAAGATGATCGTGTTTTGTTGGCCAGTCTAACATTTTAATTGAATTTATTTTCTAAATATATTGTAAAGACTTTTCTGATCAATATCTACAGTTAAAATCATGTTAAGATTAGGTGTGTTCAAGGTATTTGGTAAGGTTTTGTTTAGATGTGTTTCTGATTTCTTGTCCTATTGCAGTGACACCATCTCACTCGAGGTAACTGATGGCGTTAAGTGTGCTTGTAAAGGATAGCACCAGTATTTCTTTAAATGTCTTTGCAAAATTTATTATTGATAAGTACTACTTGTAGCATGCAGCCTTTTTGTGCAGTAACTGAGGCACTGTAAATGCTGTGCTGGGCAGTTTTGTTTTTGTCATGCACTAATATTTTACATGTTTTATGGACCAATAATAATATACTTACTTACTTAGATGCTTCCTTTTCTTCTTCTTTACAGCATAAATGTTGATTTTAATCTTTCTTATGTTGGTTTCGGTTCAGTTTTCCTAGGTATTCTAAAGAGTATCGTGTAAGTGAGAAATTGCAAGTATTCTCTGAGAATAAACTAATGATTATTTTGGATTAAAATGCATACAATACTCATAATTTCTGTTACATTCCAAGAGGGAAGATAATATTTTGTTTCTAGGATTAGGCGCTTGAGGTTTAGGTATTTATTGTAGGCCTGGTTTAGAATCGAGGCCGTTTTCCTCAGACGTTGTGGAAGTATTTGACCAGTGTTTTTTAATTTGAGATGGACCAGTTGTTTTTGTTTGGCAGCAGATAATCAATTATGGGAACAACAAATGTGTTTGTCTTTTGTAAATTAATTAAGTCCAAATATCAATTAAATGCGGTCCAACACAGTAAACTGAGTGTTGTAAATGTTAAGGAACCACCAACTTCAGTCTGCTAAGTTCCCCTTGTGAAATCCTGCTAAGTAACTGTTAGGTTTAAGTTGAAAATGTGCATTTTAGTTTGTTTGTTGTTTCTGTTCTGTTACATATTGCGAATTTCTTAAGCAGTTTTTTCTGACCAGTTCAACATTTTCTGAAAATCTCTGTCTTTGAGGAAGTTATGAAGATGAAAGGATTTGGTTTACATCTGCTTTGATTAAGTTTAGATGGAATATTTGTGAGCCACAAACTGACAGACCAAAAGACGAGAGACTCTGCCGTGAGGTTATCGGTGAAATTCTTTGCAACAATGGGTAAACTGGTTTTTCTATGATAGCGATTATTGTACTCGTGTTGCCGTGAAGTTTCCATATGCTGCTCTGCATTAAGACTTTATGTTTCAGATAACTTGAGATGGTGCTCTTTAACTTTCCAGAAGTTAATTAATTTGTGCCTCTATTGCTTACCTTTGCCTTTTTAAGTGAAACGTACCTTCATCACCTTAAATGGTGCCTCACGTTATGTTATATGTTATTAATAATTATCATGTCTTTTAGTGCCTTAATTGGTGCCTTACATTTTGTTGTATGAATGAATGCCTTAATAATTATCATGTCTTTTAGTGCCTTAATTGGTGCCTTACATTTATTATATGGATGAATGCCTTAATACATTGTCTTTTGGTGCCTTGTTTTCTAATCTGTGAACTTTATCATGCCAGATTGTGGTGA
This sequence comes from Aporrectodea caliginosa, assembly GCA_020284085.1. NCBI lineage: Eukaryota > Metazoa > Annelida > Clitellata > Crassiclitellata > Lumbricidae > Aporrectodea > Aporrectodea caliginosa. The sequence continues at coordinate 172,475 of JACEVL010000335.1, read as the reverse complement.
TTATGGTTTCCATTATCATGTGTATTATTATCTGATCTGCTTTTGAAACTTCTGTAGCTCCTCTGGAATAATACCTTATTTTAAAATTTGTACTTAGCGGTTTTCCATATAGTACAGCTGTAAAGGACCATGTTGGTACAGATGTGGTTGGCCTATGACTATGAGACATTTGATGCTTAATTCGTACTCTGCTGCCTGCCTCTCTAAATTCCTATGCATCGGATTTTGTTTGAAAGTATTTCTAAGTAGTTGTGTACTGGATTCAAAAAACTTGTTTTTTTTCTACATGTATATGCCTTTCTAAATCAGTTTGAATGTGTCTGTAATATGCCAAAGTGCCTTTATAAACAGTTCCAGAGTATTTCTAATGTAAAGTTTCTTTATCCAATTAATTCTAGATTTGCTACGGAACTTTTCAAGATGATTAAGCCTTTTGAATATCTATATCTCTATTTCCTATGCATCAGATTTTGTTTGGCCGCAAACATATCGATCTGCTTTGCCATGGACTTTGGCCAATGGGCTCAGATGCCAGCGTCTATATGCACCATAGCTTTTATTAATCAAAATATCACAGCTGACCTGTTTTGATATTTTAGACTTAGTTGCATTTTAATTTTTGAAGTGTACATATTCCTACTACGTCTGCTGTGTTTGTTTACAATATTTCAGTTTGTACATACATAAATACGTTGATTTACATTTGGGGTGTATAGTTGAAAGCATATCAGTTGCTGTGCATTATACAAATGCATTGAATGTGTATTATAAGAATGCGCTGTACGTGCGTGCGGTTGTGCATAACGCGGAGTATATGTGCATGTATTTTTACAAATATAAACGATGTTAATTGTTTGTTGTTCTGTTGGAGATCTTGAGAAGCGAAACATTGTTCCAGAGGTCTTGAATTAAATTGAAATTATTCTTTATCTTCTGCCGAAGACGCTGCGTGTTGTTGTTCTGCTACTTTTCGTTGAGATATCCGTTTATTTTCTGTGGAGAACCAAATAGAACAAGAGAATATTATTTGTCAGTTTGATTGTAAATCAGCGACTTGTGTCACCATCTGCTTTCCTATTCCATCGTGCTCCCATGCTTGGAGCACCTCTAACTCCGCCACTGAACATCCGTGCTCTGGTGCCAGGCAGTGCCAGTCCCAAGTCTGGATGAAGGAGGAGGGTGACGCCAATGATCTTTGTTATCAAACCAGTGTCGTTAAACTGAAACTACTGCTATTACAGCGCCTCCGAATAGCTTACATTGTAAGAGGCGCTTTACAAGTTTTCAAGTACAATAATTATATTACAATACAATACCATTTCATTAAGTTCTGTAGAAAAAGGAAAACCAGAGACAGGACAGACTTGATTAAGAAATGGATTTCGTTTGAGTGGCTTTCAATTTAGTGGATTTTGTTCCGATGCTTTTCGCTTTTTTGATCCATTGGCTTCACTCCATAATGGCGTTCATTCTAGTGGCTTTCATTCTATGCTTTTCATTCTGGGGCTTTTGCTCTATGCTGGCTTTCATTCTGGTGCCGTTTATTCAGGTCGCTTTTGTGTGTCGCGTTAGCCAATTAGTTAAGAGCAGTCGCCTTGTAATGCGGCGAGTAAGGGTTTGAGCCTCCATCCAATGAGACAGTTCCTGTTTAGGGATCTTGAGAAAGTCCTTCGCTCACAATTGCTCAGCGCCATCGATCGATGCTTGGTCGATCATTAGATAGTGGCGCTTTATGAATGCATCATAAATAAATGAAGGTCCTATCGGTGTCTACTTGAGCAGACATTTCCTGAGCCTCTAACTGGACTGGAGAGAGACCGAGAACATATCCAGTTCTCCCTATCTGAAGGATGGTTGGTTGGTTAGTTCCTCTGTAAAGACGCTGTATCATATTAACGGAGATTATTAGCGTCGCCCTCCTCCTTTATCCTGGCTTGGGAATGGCACTATCAGAGTACGGGCAGTGGTCTGAAGGACAGCGCTTAGTCTCTGGATGCAGTGTTTAATCTACTCCCCTTGCTGTCGGGGGGGAATCTAGACTTCTCGGGGCGTATCCAACATATTTGAAAAGTTGACCACCGGGGAGGTGGTTAAACGACAATTTCCAAAGAATTTTTAGTAACGACAGTTTTTTCAAGGGGGTAGTAACGAGAATTTTACACAAAAAATTTCCCCTCTTCGATAAATCCTGGGGGGGAATTATCCCTAAATTTCACACTTTCTGTACAAAATTTCATCTCTTTCATTTTTCGGGGGAACTCGATCCTGGGGAACTTCCCCCCAAGAGACGTCTAGATTAAACTCCTCGGCTTGACCTCCCCGGATTTTGATCTGGCACCGAAACGAACAGAGGAGTTTGGCTATTGCGGACTTGATTTGATATAGCGCCGGTGATAAGCTGGTCTCCCTGACGTGGCTTTTGTGGGCGCTGAGAAATTTTCGAAGATTTACATTACATTACATTAAACACTGTCTGGATGTCCTGGCACACGAAGCTCAGGACTCCAAACCGGTTAACTTAGCCCTCTACCCATTAAGGAGACAAAACGTAGACCACCGGAACACTGACACCCGTGAATGGCGTATATGCCCTTCAACAGATCGATGCGTGGTAATAATACGAAGGCCATTCCGAGTCCATTAGAACCCAGTGGCTCGTTTTGAGTAGCTTGTGACTGTGGCCATCTTGTGAGTAGAACAACAACTAAGAGCACTAATTAACTGAGCTTTCGTTTCCTGGAACGTATACTGGAACGGCCACGAGTCCAGTATGTTATCGATATGGGGTTCAGAGTATTATCACAGCGGCGACAGCGCCCTATGGGCGTCTCAAGTGTTGGCTACGATGCCCTGAATGGCGGTAGGGTTCAAGGCAGTGTCTTGTGGGGCGCGGTGATGTAGGGGTATGTTCGGTGCCTGGCAGCCGTAGGGTTGCAGGTTCGAATCCACCTCAAGCCGTCCGCGTAGGGACCTTGAGCAAGTCCTTCGCGCACAATTGCTCTGCAATATAATTGCTTCTGCGCCGCCGTGGCGTGTGGCACTTCTGAGCTTGGGGCAACCTTAGTAAGAAGGGCGATATCAAAGATCAGTTGTATTGTATTGTATTGTAAAGTACTCGGGAATATCAACTACACACTCTTTCTCATACTGTAGAGTGTAGACTACTTGAACTGGCAAGTCAAATTTTAGGTCTTAGAATGAAATCGTGTGTTTTCGAGATTAGCTTCTGCTAGGCCTAATCTCGAAAAAATTCATTCAACGTAGCCTATACACGCTACGACGCACTCTACATGTATAGACAACCTCAACTGCACACTTTGTGTTCGAAAACGCTAATTTTGCCTCTGGTTCAAGGGATGGGGCGGATTAAAAGGCACAGATGGATTCTAAGGGGACGGTAGACGGGTAGAGGGTCAGAGAGCGTAAGAGGGCTTAAGTGACGCCTTATGGTTCAAAGGATACCACAGAGTCAAAGGGCGTAAGAGGGTTCAAAGGGCGCAAGAGGGTTCGGGGGAATGTAATGTAAATCGGAGAAATTTCTGAACGCCGCATAAAAGCTGCATTAGACTCAGAGACAAGACATCAGCGTAAACACGGGCGTAGCCAGATAAAAATTTTGGAGGGGTTTTAAGATATTCTGGGGGGGTTCCATTGAAAATCGTCGCAAAAGTCCAGTTTTTTTGTATTTTGCATGTAAAAGCATATAAAAAATTTTTCTGAAACTTATTTGGGGGGTGGGGGATTTGAACCCGTAAAACCACCCCTAAATACGCCCATGAACGTAAATCCCGGAAATATGTCGATTTAAATGCTCCGCAGGAACGGGACCGCTGTGAGCGAATTGGGATGATGTCTATGAATTTCTTCGTAGTCGTAAAATCCAAACTTCTAAAGTTTTCGAGTAAAGTGTTTCTACAATAGAAGAAAAGCGCAGGAAGAGCGTCATTTCAACGCCTTTGATCAAACAAGTCATCTGGAGAGAGGTATTGCAGGAGAAGCTTTCATTTTGGCCCAATTAATCCGTTACTTGGTGATTTTTATGAATTTCATTAATTTAATAGGCACCGAGTTGAATTTCGTGCTATTGCGTATCAAATGCAAACGACTACCGTAGGCTACCTTTGTATACGCTTTCATCCCTGCCAGCATATCAATACAGGACTCGTGCATATGGGGCCCAAACGAGGCTCATATGGGGCCCAAACGAGGCTCATATGGGGCCCAAACGAGGCTCATATGGGGCCCATACGGGACTCGTGTGGCGCCCATGAAACGTTTATGCGCATGCTCGTATGAATATTGCACATTCCTTCTTTTCATCCTCATTTCATATTCCAATTGTTCTTCCTTCATTCCTCCTTCCACCTTCATTTCCTCCGTTGTTCCTTCATTCCATCTCTTCGTTCTGCCTTTCCTCCTTCCCACCTCTTTCGACTCTGTCTTTTGTTCTTATATTCTCCTTCCTTCTTTCCTTCATTTTTTCCTTTACCCGTTCATTCTACCTTCCTTCTCTTAATTATTTCTTCCCATCCGTCCTCCATTCCTTCCTTCCTTTTGCTTCCTAGTTAGTTCCTGTGATAATTTTTTATATTTATTTGTTAGTTAGCTTATTTCTTCCCTTCTCGTCACTCAATCCATTGGCATGGGCGCCCGCAGGATTTTTTGCAGGGGGGGTCAGTCACGGCCGAGAGAGTTAGTTGCGTTATAATATGTCATTAAACTAAACTCACATAATTACATTGTCTTAACAATACGGTCAATACCTATTAAGTCTTAACAGTGCTTTTTTCAGCCGGAGCGGTCCGGAATGGCGTTCCGGAACCTTTTTCAGCTATTACAAAATAAATAAATAATATATTTCATTAAAATTTTTAATAAAAAATTATTTTAAATTATTTAGATACGTTAATTTCATTTAAGTGATTTCAATGTTTTATTGAGATTGACACAATGTCATGTATATGAAACAGAAATATTAGCACGTACATGTCTCTATACTTGTTCTGAATTTGCTGAGTTCCCTAACTTTTTCTAGAAAAAACCACTTAGCCTAGTCTTACTAATTATAGCCTAGTCTTTTAAAATCAGACGCAACAATCATTCAGAAGTAAGTGAGTAAGTAAGCATACTCTTTATTTATCCAACTACATAACCGCACTTTGGTTTACATGAAATTAACTATTATAAAGTTTCTAGTTAAAAACGTTTTTCTCATTAAGTTCTCAACCTGTGGGACAATTCGGTCATGCGGTCTTGAATGCAAGGAATATGGAATGTCTGTACAGGAGGGAGCAGTGGGTTCATCAGACCGTTCAGACGACTTCTTTTGTGACTTAGCAGGCTTCATGGTCCAAAGGGCACTTAGAGTTTGCTGCAGCTTACGCTTATTCTTGTTATCCATATTAACATATGCCATGGCTAAAAAAATGAAGTCGTTAACACTTCATACCCATGGCTGCTTCTGGGCTGGCTTAAGGGACTGCTCTTCGCTTCTTCAATAATCAGATAATCCAACAGTTTATTTACAGTTCTTCCAGAGACAATCCAACAGAATGGATGTAAACTACACAGTAAAGTCTAACCTATTGTTCTACACAGCACCAGCGAAGAAAAAATTAAGGATAACCTTGACACAAAAATCTTCTTCCATAAGTAATCCAAAAGAAGAGAAACACGGTCAATTCTAACATACTTTTAACTGAATACAAAATCCTCAGATACAGACTCAGAATGCATGAGAGAAACGTAACTGATACAGTGCTTGAGGAATGCAGGGACCTGTTGGGGTAAACCGGTAGGTCTAAGCTAATGCCGGTGTGGGGAAATTTTTGACCTCGGGCCGACCTCTTCATCCAGAGATTAACCAGAGGTCCCAGTCGGCTTGGCTTTGTCAATATGCGTGACCTGAAGTGATAAGGTCAACCTCTGAGTCGAAGTGTTCCACCACTGATGTCGGTACATTAGTCCGAGATAACATGTGTCTTTGATAACATACATGATATATAAATAATGGAGAAGCCAGTTGAACGTAGACCTAGCGGACTGAATCGTGATGAGCATTGTTTATTAGGGCTAAGTAAAGAACTAAATTTCGGCCATTCCAGGGCCGTTCTGGCAGGCTAGTGGTAGCCCACGATGACCGCCGAGTCTGTTTTAATGGGTGCCAGAACACCACCAGGAGGGGCACGGGGGAGGGCGGTTGGCTTCCAGGCCTATGGCTAAATCAGCCACTGAATATTAGTATAGTAACTTATTAGTAGGCTTAAGCAGTCTGAAACTAAGCTAGTATTTACTAAGTATTTTGAACAGAATCTTGTGACATATTTTAAGCTTCATTGCATGATTAAACCTGTCGGATTTTTATTTGATCATGATTTCCAGGGGGGGTCATGCGACCCCCCTTGACCTATGCTGCGGGCGCCCATGTCCATTGGTGAGTATCGATTGGTCAGCTGGTCAGTGCGTCCATCGTCTGGTCAGTCTGTCGGTCGCTTGAAAGGCTCGCTAATCGATAAGCATTTAATCACCGCTTCGTCGATCAGAGTATATAAGAGACTGGCCACCACAGTTTCTTCCAGTCATTATCATCTTCAGCATCTGCAATCCTTCTCTTTCTTCTTCTTCCCACTCTTCTTCCTTATTCTTCTCTTCCTCTTTCTGCTTCTTCTTGTCGTCTGAAACCACTGCACGGCGCCGGGAAGAATTGACTGTTGGGGGGTGGAGAGAGACAGACAGACAGACAGACAGACAGACAGACAGACAGACAGACAGACAGACAGACAGACAGACAGACAGACAGACAGACAGACATACAGAGACAGAGACAGACAGAACAGAGACAGACAGCCAGACAAAGACAGAGACAGAGACAGAGAGACAGAGACAGACAGCGACAGAGACAGACAGACAGACAGACAGATAGACAGAGACAGAGAGAGGTGCGGGAGGGTTCCGTCTCGCCATTTTAATCTCAGAAACTCCTCCGATCTCCGGATGTTTCGCCATTGAAACTAGGCCGTCGCTGCCTCCGTCGCTGCCTCCGTCGCTGCCTCTATTGAAGTCTTTCGCCTTCGTTGGCTTTGTTGCGCCCGACGTGCGTGCGTACGTGCGTGCGTCTGGCAGTTGCCTACAGCGACCTCTGTCGTCAGCAGCTGTACCCCTATCGTTCCTTCAACCGCAGCAGCAGCAGCAGCCAAGGAGGCTGACGGGCCTTCCCGTTCACCACAGCCAGTCCTCCCATCATCGATCCAGGTAAGACGCCGGTGGACATCCATCTCTACCTTGGCAGCAGCAGCAGCAGCAGCAGCAACTGGCTCTCTGCTCAGCCGCAGCAGCAGCTGCCGACTGATGAAGGTCAAACGACTCGAGCGCATCGGGTCTAAGTGGATCGGTGAGACAAAGTCGCGGTGCGCTCTGCAAGTTCCCGGTTCGGAACCTTGTTAGAAGAGCTTTGCAGGCCGTTGTTATGGCTTTGT
>JACEVL010000335.1:127500-160000 GCA_020284085.1 Aporrectodea caliginosa | reverse complement strand
TGCGCAGTACATTTACATGTTATGACAATTAAACAAAATACACGGCGCTAATAGCAGCCTACAAAGCATGTCCGCCTACGGGATTTCGATGTCGGTACCTCTCGCTCTCTATGCCAGTGTGTTATCCAATGCGCTATCAGGAACAGGAAGTGGAAGGAGACAATGGAATACTTCAATTTGAAGAGGAATTCGCATATAATGATAAATAAAAAAACTGTACTGTAGCCTATAATTGCTGTGTCATGAAGTATAATTATTACGATTGAAATAAGTGAATAAAATAATGTGTCATTTTCACGCAGAATTATCGCGGACTTGCAGAAGTTGTACTAGGGTTACTAGTTAACTCTACATGTATAGTATTACTTTATCTTTTCCAAGTTGTAAATTTAAACTCTTAAATCCTAATTAAGTTGTAAGTCTTAACTGCTAGCTAGAAGAAAAAGTTCTTGCGATTTTGTGATTTAACAATTTAACATTTGGTAACAATTAACAATGTATTATCCTTGGCTTGCGACTTCTGATATAGGCGACTGCCGACTAAGGATAAGAAGTTCGGAATTTTTTAGCAGTTACTGTGACCCTATGAGACTCCAAAAATGAATGGTTGCGGAGTCCTGACTCTTAATCTATTTTGCTTGGACTTAAATTTTGTGATGTAATGCTTTCATGACTCCATGAATTCAGGCGTTAACGGAATCATTGAATCACTACCTGGCGGGGATTATTATTCCTTTTTTGTTTGATCTCGGAGCACCTGAAAAGCCCCCCTAGAAATGAAAGTCTATTTAGGTTATAGACATCATGACGTTGTAATGCGGAAGGGAGTAGGCTAGTCATTATTATATATATAATAGGCCTATATATTTATATATTATCATTATTAATATTATACAGATGTGATAGGCAGATTTAGGCCTATAGATAGATAAACCCATACGTCAGAATGTGTACACGAAGTGTATGCCGTAATGCCATGTATGTATGTGTGTGTACGGATTGAGCACGTCATCACCGTCATCATAAGCAGCAGCAGGAGCAGACGGTCGGACCGGAAGCGGAAATCGCGCTGTCACTCGGCGCGAAATTACATCGAAAGACTGCCATGGCTTTCCATATCGAAGACCCTCTGCCTCTTTGCCTCTCTGTCCCTCTGCCTGTCTGTTTCTCTGCCTCTCTGTCCCTCTGCCTGCCTGTTTCTCTGCCTCTCTGTCCCTCTGCCTGCCTGTTTCTCTGCCTCTCACCTCTGCCTGTCTGTTTCTTTGCTCCTCTCTATGTCTGTGTCTCTGATTGTCTGCAGCTCACTGACGTTTAGCATCTGCGAAGCAAAACAGATATTAAACGAATTAGAAGAAAGAGAGTCTCACTTACAGAGACACTGACAGAGACAGACAGACAGATAGTAAGACAGAGAGGCAGACAGACAGACGGATGGACGGAAAAGAAGATGGGATGTAGAAGGTGAGAGAGAAGGACCGAAAGAACACCTGTAGAATCTGAAGCCGCCTACTCTTATTAACGCACGCAGAGACAACAGAAGTCGATATACATACAATAGGCGTCACTAAAACTTACTATACACTATACATGTACAATAGGCGTCGCTATACGCGATACACTACGCATATAGACACATTATACAGTTGTCGTCGCTTTACGCTATTCAAGCGTTCAGATACATACATGCACATACATACACAAATACATACATACATACATAAATGCATCTTGCACACGCATGCATCCTACATATATATATATGTATATATATATATATATGGGGTGTATAGTGTGTGCAGGTGTGTGCGTGTTTGTGCGTGTGTGTATGTAATGTGTATAATTATATATATACATATGATATATAATATATATATGATGTATATATATATATATATGTATATATGTGATGGACGTGTGCGTGGGGTGAATTGTTATAAGTACAGGTGAAATCGGCGGGCAGAAAAAGGTTAAAGGAAGAGAAAGAGAGAGAGAGACGGGGGGGGTTGATGGGAGATATCACGAACGACGACGACGAAGCGACGATCTCTCGATGACAGTCACCGGATACAGCAACAGCTGCAGCAGCAGCAGCAACCAAGGGATGCGGGATCACATCGATGACAATCTGCTTAGAGGCTGTATATCTTTAGGGATGAAGAATTAGGACCAGAGACAGACAGACAGATACACAGACGGACAGACAGACAAGCGGGAAAGAAATACAGACACATACAGAGAAAGAGGCAGAGAGGCACACATGCAGACAGAAAGACAAACAGACAGACCAACATGCAGACGGGCAGACAGACAGGCAAAGCAGACATACAGACACACAGAAAGAGACAGAGAAACACAGAGAGAGAGAGAGAGAGAGAGAGAGAGAGAGAGAGAGAGAGAGAGAGAGAGAGAGAGAGAGAGAGACACACACACACACAAACAGACAGGCAGACAAAGAGACAGACCGATAGGCAGACAGACAAGCAGGAAAGACATACAGACATATAGAGAAAGAAACAGAGAGAGAGACAGACACACACACACATACAGACAGACATACGGACAGAGATAGAGAGACACAAAGACAGAGGCATTGAGGAGTGGAAGCGGGAGACGATGATAGGTTGTGAAAGGAAAGAGTTATTATTATATTCGTTTATTGGCACTTGAGACAGCTGACACACCGCAACTGATTACGGCTTCAACAGAATAATAAAGATAGAGTAAAAATAGGCCTATATAACAATGGTTCAAACAAAAGACGGAACTATTATTATATGGTACAATTTGTCAAAGACTAAAGTTATTGGCATCAATTTCCAGTAGAGAAAAGAGTTAAAGGAACAGAGAAGTGTTGGGTAGATTAGTTTCTATAGTGTGAATAACATTGTGTAGCTGCTGTAGCACTTTCTCAACCGACGCACTCGGACCCCATCCGGAGTACCCAACAGACAATGTAGGAAGCTGCCTAGGTGGACCCCGTAGCATTAGAGGATCCCATGATTCCCATCAGACGTTTCGTAACATTTTTGCAGAGCTTTTGATCATCAGTTGCTAGGAATGGACCTTTTCGAGAAGGGTATAGCCAGGAAACCATTTCGGGGAGTTTACATTGGACATGGTCGCAAAAGTTAAGTTTTTTGTATTTCGCATATAAAAGCATATAAATATTTGTTAGTAAACTTATTTGGAGGTTTGAACCCGTAAAACCACCCCATGACCTGTTCCTTTGCCCTTCAGCAAGCTCAGCTTTGCATGAAACAGCGTACGGCAGCCGGAAGTTTCACTACATGGAAACGCCGCCTTGACGGCTCGACACGACCTCTGACCACCCCGTCTTCGAAAGGACACTTCCTGATTGGGCAGGGACAGACCCACTTTTCTGTGTGCCTATAGGGGTCTAAATAACCCCTTCATCCGGATCTGCACTTTTCTTTGGGCTTCGTCTGTCGTGATTGAAGGTCGCCTGTCGTATGTTTGCCGAGTGGTGAGGTCGACCTTCTTCTCACTTGTTCTTTTAATTGCACCTTTAGATGAAGCGTGCCTATCTTTCTAAAGAAGACTCACGACGAACTTTGTTTGATTTAGATATGAATTTAATTAAACCACAAAGGCGTACGTTAACTTCACGGAACTTCTAAGTAACGATCCTAGTTCGATCTTACTACCGACTATCTCACTATCTGCCTCGCACGGCCTCCTCCCCAGATCGTTCCTTCGTCAGTCTCTGATTCTGACGGACCCTACTTCCTCAGATGTCGCGTCGCTCGATCGCTCTGCCCAGCTCTCAGCAACCTCTCCTCCAAGTCCAAAGTCAAAGTAAGAGTCACCCCTCTCAGTCCTATATTCTCTTTAAGTATCGCTTTGCAGCGTCCAGTCTTCTGCCCTCCCCACGCCTCATTAACGTCAGGTCGTGTCACTTTGCAGCGTGTCACTTTAATCGCTCGTCTGCCGAGCCGCTTCACCGTCGGTGGCATGCACCCCCCGGCGTCTTATGACCGTCATGGCTCGTGTCACTTTAACCGCTCGCCTGCCGTACTGGAATGGTGTCTTGTTACACTTTGTCCGAGCGGTGTCGTTGTTGCTGGCTCAGTGGGGACTGGCTTTCGTCCGTCATGGTTCCATCTCGGCCGACGACGACGACATTATCACGATGATGATGTCCTTTCGTCGTTGTCGCCGACTTCCTCACGCGACACCTCCCTTCCCGGAGGAGGACAAAGCCAGTCATTGGTTCGCCTCCCGGCTGAGAATGATGTCGTTCCCTCCGTCGGTTTTCCTCCAGACCGTGACCGCGTTGTTCCCGTGAAAATACAAAAATAACAGCACAGTTAGAAATTAATATTTACAGCTATTGCGGTGCCCTACATGGTAGTCCGCCTGCTCCTCAATCATAGTCTGGACAGAAGATCAGCGGGAATATTCAAGGATCCAGGTCGATATTTGAAAGAGATATCGAAGTCCTGGAGGGCTAAAGCCCACCTCGCAAGTTTAGCACTTGTAGGCGTAGAAGCAGTTAGGAAAGTCAAGGGGTTGTGATCAGAATAGAGGGTGGTCCTTGACATAAAAATCCAATTCCTAAATCTCTTCAATGCAAAGATCACGGCATACGCTTCACGTTCTACAGTGGACCAACGCGCTTGAGTATCGTCTAGTTTAGAACTCGCGAAACATATAGGACGTTCTGTTCCGTCCTCTTGCACTTGGAACAAGCAGCAACCGACTGCTTTGTCTGAAGCATCAGTTGACAGACCGAACTCTTTACTGTAGTCGATTGTCTGCAAACATACGGCGTTGTTCAAATCGTGCGTAAGTTTATCTAGTGCATTTTGGTGTTCGATTCGCCAGGGTATCTTCGCGGGCACTGATTTTTGGGTCAAGTCAGTGAGGATTTTGGCTGTCTCAGCTAAATTAGGGATGAAGTTCCGAAAATAGCTGAAGAATCCCATTATTCTACGTATGTCCTTTTTGGACTCGGGTTGACGGATTTTCCCCAGACCTGCGATTTTTAGAGGGTCTGGCTTAATGCTCCCTGATCCGATTAGGTGGCCAACAAACGTTGTTTGTTGCCTAGCAAACGAACTCTTCTTAATATTCAGGGTTAGACCCGACTGTTGAATAGTCGTCAGATATTTCTCGAGGTGTTTCATGTGCTCCGGCCACGTCATCGAATGCACTGCCATGTCGTCAACGAACGTCTCAGTGAAGTCACGAATGGGATGGAGGATCTTCGACATGCACCGAATGAATGAATTTGAGGCCGATTTCAAACCAAAGGGCAACCGTACAAACTCGAATAGGCCAGCGTCGCAGACAAAAGCGGATAACCAGCGAGAGTCCTTGTGGAGCCCAATTTGGTAATAGCCTTGACGGGCGTCAAAACAGGATATGAAGTTTGCACTTCCTACTTTCTGTAATACTTCCTGGATGTCGGGGGTGGGATAGGCGTCACCCGCCGAGAACTTATTTACATATCTATAGTCAATGGCTAGTCTTAGACCGCCTTGACCTCCCTTCTTAACAATGCACACGACGGGACTAGACATTTCACTGTGAGAGGGAATGATGATGCCTAGGGCCAAAAGTTCACGGATCTGCTTCTCCACTTCCGGTTTGAGCAATTCCGGCACCTTGTAGGCTCGCAGACTCTTCGGCCTGAAATCCGTATTAACTGTGATTGTGTGCTCTAGAATGGGACAGAAACCTGGTTTGTCTGAAAATACGTCTGGAAACCTGTCTAACAGATTAAATTGTACGTTTGAAATAACTGTGTTTGAAGAAAGGAGAAACATTCAAAGAACTGTGTCAATTTAATTCTTAAACAGTTAGAAGACGTTGAGCAATTTATATGTAGAGATAAGGAAAGTTCTTGAGGTAGGTCAAGTAGCCTAAACTTTGGCTGACGATACTAAGAAAGAAAAGAGTTGGTGACATATTTGGTGGCAGCAGTTAGGACGTTGAGCAATTTATATGAGAGATTCGAAACAACGTCTGGATTCGAAACAACGTCTGGGATTCGAAACAACGTCTGGGATTCGAAACAACGTCTGGAATTCGAAACAACGTCTGGAATTCGAAACAACGTCTGGGATTCGAAACAACGTCTGGGATTCGAAACAACGTCGACTGGTGAATACGCATTTGAATCATTGGTAAATTGACGACAACGAAAGCCTCAACGACAAAGGTATACAAGTTTGTTGTTTTCAAACAAAGAACAATCCCCAATACTTCAAACACAAAAGAAAACTCGTGTTTTCCAGAAAGGACAGCACTGAAGTAAAGAAGTAAGATGGAGAAATTAAGTGTCAAGAAACAAGCAGAACTGAAGAAGATGTCTTCTGAAAGATTAAAACAGCGCTTGTTAAAGGCTGGTTTTGAAGAAGAGAAACTGGAAGATATGTCACGTGAGGACATGCTAGAAGCGCTAGCTGAAGTCTGGCTTAAGGAAGAAGCAGAAGAAGAAGGTGCTGTCGGCGGTGTTGTGGAAAAGGTTATTGAAAAACCGCCTGGACTTATGTCTATGGAGATGATGATGCAGTGGATGATGATGAAAGAAGAAAGAGAGGAGAAACGAAGACAAGAAGAGAAAGAAAGAGAGGAGAAACGAAGACAAGAAGAAGAAGAGAAAGAAAAAGAGGAGAAACGAAGAGAAGAAGCAGAACGTGTAAGACAAGAAGAGAAAGAAAGAGAGGAGAAACGAAGAGAAGAAGCAGAGCGTGTCAGACAAGAAGAGAAAGAAATACGACAGGAAGAATTACGTCTTCAGAGAGAGAAAGAAGAGAAAGCAGAGCAAGTTCGTGTGGCAGAACTTGAGTTGCAAAAGCAGCAATTTGAGATTCAATTAGAGCAATTGAGAAGAGATCGAGAAGATGCTGAAAGGAGAAGATTAGAGCAGATGATTGAATTTGAAAAGGCGCGGAAAAGTGACGAAGAGATACGTCAGCAACAGATTGAAGAGAAGAGACTACGTGAAGAAGAAAAGGAAAAAGTGCGAATTTCAGAGTTGGAGCGAGCAGAAGAGGTTAGACAAGAAGAACTGAAATTACAGAAAGAAAGCATGGAGAAGGCGGAAGAGGAAAGACAAGAACGTTTAAAGTTGGAACAACAAAAAATAGCATTAAAAGAAGCACAACTCAAAGAGGAGAAGCGAAATAGAGAAGCTCAAGAGCAAAGAAGAGAAGAAGAACGAGAAGAACAGAAAAGGAAACAGGAAGAAAGTGAAACGATGGTTTCGAAAATAAAGAAAATTGGTGATGCCATGAAACACGTGTTACCCAAAATGCCAAACGATATGATGGAGGTGCCATTATATTTCGAAACGGTTGAGAATGCGTTTCGTAGTTTCAACGTGCAAGAACAATTCTGGGTGAAGTTACTATTGCCATTGATGACTCCGAAAGCTAGAACTGTTCTAAACAGATTGTCATTCGCTGATTTAGACGATTATGAGATCGTGAAACAGCACTTGTTAAAAGAATTCAAGTTGACACCGAGAGAGTACAGATCGAAGTTTATTGATGCGAAGAAGACAGCTGAAGAAACGTATACAATGTTTACAGCAAGGCTGAAGAACTTGTTGAACTATTATGTGAAAAGTCGCAAAGTGGATAAGAATTTTGAGAAGCTGTTTGATTTATTAGTGGCGGATAAGTTGAAAGAATCACTACCACCAGGTCCACTACAGTTTGTATTGTCGAAGGAAGGAACTGATTGTTACGAAGCTAGTGTTGTGGCAGACCTAGCAGACATTCATGTTAATAATCGAATTGGTTTGGCAATTCCGAATAAGACAAGTTTTGGTTTTGTACCCAATGTAAAAAGAAATCAACAGTTCACTCCAAATTTTGGTTTTCATTGGAAGAGCAATCAAGAAACAGGAAATCAGTTCAGAGGTGCAGAAGTGAAACCAAATTCTCCGGTTGTTCACGAGAATAGAGAGTCGATGATGGCCAGACAACGTCCGGTATATAACAAATCACCACCAAGGTTTGTCGCGAGAGAAGGCAATGCATCGTTTACTCCATATAAGAGAAAAGAAAGCATTGAACAACGAGGTGCAGTGGTGAAACGTTGTCACAACTGCGGATCAGACAGGCATTTGATGAAATTCTGTCCAGTTCCTGTTACAACCTCAAATTATGGTGGAAAACAAGAAAATTCGAGGGTGAATCGAATTCAAGTGGTTGACAATTCAGAAAGTCAAGCCACAGAACATCGGTCTCATTATTCTGAAGAAACTGAAGTAAAGTCAGTGATGAAATGTCACCTTTCACCTGATATTCAGAAAGAAATTCTATTGCACAATGGAATGCAGAAAGAAATGGCTGGAAAAGATGAAAGTACAGCATTGAAGAAAGTGTTATTGCAGTACGTCGAGGTAGAAATTCGTGGAACAGCAGGAAAAGAACCAATAAAAGTAAAAGCACTGATTGATTCTGGAGCAGAGGTTCCGGTGATTAGTGAAGAATTACTGGAAGGCATGAAGGTGGAGCAGATTGGAAAAGTGAACTTACAATGCGTGGCAGGAGATGCCATTCCTGCAAAGTTGGTGAAAGTTGATGTAAGGCTGTGTTGTAACGATGTGGAAGAAGAGGTAATTCCGCATAAAGTCAAATGTTCACTTACACCTTATGTGACATTGATGTGTGCTAGTATTGCAAAAATGGGAAGCACAGAAAGATTCTTGTTGCATCCAGAAATCATTGCAGAACTTAAAGCCGTGCCACAAGTGAAAATGATACAAGGAGATGTGCAAGCGAATGTAACGACGAGATTGCAGAGTCAGCGAAAGAAAGTGATAGAAGTCGAAGAGGAAAGTGAAACTGAAAGTTCAAGCGAAGAGGAAAACGAAAGTGATGATCAACAAAGTTTAATGCAAGACGGTATAACAGCAGAGATGAGTGAACAAGAGATGGCTGCATGCAAGAATGGTAATCTAAATGAAACGAAAGAGGATAATGATTGTGATGTGGCGATAGGAGATTTGTTTGAAGAAAATGAGAAAGACGAAGAACAACAGATGCAGATTGCAGACGCAAAGAAATTCGAAGAACAGCAGAGACAAGATGAATCATTGAAAGCATGGTGGACGTTAGCACCAGATAAAGAATCTGAATTCTGCGTGGTAAATGGCTTACTGTACAAGAGATATCGAATATTAGAGCAAACGATATATCAATTGGTGTTACCAAAAGAGCGACGAATGAAAGTGATGGAGTTGGCTCACGAATCAGTATTTGGAGGACATCTTGGAGAAGAGAAAACTAGAGAACGAATAAAGTTATCTTTTACGTGGCCAAAGATGAGAAGAGATATAGTGAAATTTTGCAAATCATGTGAGAAATGTCAGTTAAAGGCAAGAAGTTTGGTGATGGACAGGGTTCCTATCACTCCAATTCCAAGAGAAGATGTGGCGTTTAGAAGAATTACGGTGGATTGTGTAGGACCAATCGAGCCAGCATCTGCTGCAGGTCACAAGTACTGTTTATGTATTGTCGATTCTTGCACCAGATGGCCTACAGTGTTTCTGTTGAAATCATTAACTGCAAAAGCTGTATGTGATGCTTTGATGGAGTTGTTTATGAACGTTGGTGTACCTTCAGTGATCACAAGTGACCAAGGAACAAATTTTACTGCGAGTCTGACAAGAGAATTTCTGAATTTAATGGGGTGTAGTCCAAGATTTGATACGCCAGGTCATCCAGAGGCAGCTGGATTAGTAGAAAGATGGAATCAAACATTCAAGAAAATGATCCATCATGTAATTGTTGACAATCCAAGGCAATGGCACAAAGTAATTCCGTTTACAGTGTGGGCATTACGAGAAGTACCGAATGCAACTACTGGAATTGCTCCTTATATGTTGGTGTATGGAAAGATTCCGCGTGGACCATTGGCAATTTTAAAAGAAAGTTGGACAAGAGAAATTAATTTACCACCTCATATTGGAATCCAACCAGAAAAGTACTTGAAAGACATGAAAGCAAATATGGAAAAAGCATTACTGTTTGCAGAATCATATTCACGAGAGAAGCAATTACAGTATACGAATCAATACAACAAAAGAGCGAAACATAAAGAATTTGAACCGGGTGAAAAAGTCATTGTGTTATATCCGACTTCAACGAATAAACTGATTTCACGATGGCATGGTCCATGTACTGTCATACAACGAAGGTCAAAGTACTCTTATTTGATTGACATGGGTGACGATTGTCGAAAGATAATTCACGCAAATAAAATCAGAAAGTACATTACAAGAGCAATGAGTTGTGGACTAATCGTTGAAGAAGATGAAGACTTTGGTTCAGTGGTTGAACTGCTGACGAAGAATGACTTGCAAGATGAAAAGAACTCACTGAATCTTGATCCTGATCAGATTAACCATTTAACATTGACTCAACAAAAACAATTGCTGGAAGTACTGAACAAATATTCTGATCGATTTTCTGAAAAGCCTGGACTATGTACATTGGTTGAACATGAAATTGAACTGAAACCGGAATTTCGTGAAAAAGAATTTATGGCTTACCGTATTCCACTCATCTATCGAGCAGAAGTTGAACGACAAATTAAAGAAATGCTTCAAGCCAACATTATAAAACCATCTTCGAGCAGAATGGCAAGTCCGCTGGTAATTGTTAAAAAGAAAGACGGTTCTCTGAGACTTGCCTGCGACTACAGATACATTAACTCGTTCACTGTGGATTGTAAATATCCGATGCCGATTGTAAAAGACGTGTTGCACAAAGTTGGAAAATCAAATGTGATCTCGATTTTTGATTGTCGAAGTGCTTACTGGACTTGTCCTGTTAAGCAAACTGATCAATGGAAAACTGCTTTTGTTACTCACAATGGACTGTACGAGTTTACTCGTGTTCCTTTCGGAATGATCAACTCAGGAAGAACATTTGTTAAAGCAATTAACATGGTTTTACAGCCTATAAATGAATTTGCTGAGCCCTATGTAGATGACATTGCTGTGCATTCAGATGACTGGAAGATTCATTTACAGCATTTAGATGCATATTTAATGCAAATGAGACTGCATAACATTACTCTGAACTTAAAGAAATGTATCTTTGGTAAGAGTGAGGTAAAGTTCATCGGTCATGTGGTTGGTTCTGGAACGATTCAAATGAATCCAGATAGAATTGAAAGTTTAATTAATTTGAAAACCCCAGAAACGAAGAAACAAGTTAAGCAATTGCTGGGATTTTTTGGTTACTATAGACAGTTTATCAAAGATTTTGCACAGATTGCGAAGCCTCTATCTGATTTGACAAGCAAACATGTTCCAGATAAGATTGATTGGACTGATAGACATCAACAGGCATTTAATTTACTTAAAGATGCTGTACGCTCTAAAGTTGTTTTATATGTTTTTGATGTTGGAAAACCTTTTAATTTGTACTGCGATAGTAGTGATTTTGCAGTAGGAGCTGTTTTAACACAGATGGATGATAAGGGAATAGAGCGCCCTGTGTCATTTATAAGTCAGAAGTTGACTGACACCCAGAAGAGATGGGCAACTGTGGAGAAAGAAGCCTATGCTATTGTTTGGGCTCTAAATAAGTTAAAAGAGATAATCATTGGATCTAAAGTTCACATCTTTACAGATCACAATCCTTTAACTTATCTGACTGAATCTATGTCTAAGTCTGCTAAACTGGTGCGTTGGGCTTTAGCACTGCAAACTTTTGATGTAGAAGTTAATTATAAGAAAGGACGATTAAATGTTGTAGCAGATTGTTTATCTAGATTATAAGATTGTTTATTTTACTGTATTATATAGTATTAAGTTTATTGCATAATTTAGTACCTGATGATTTCGCAAATTTTTAAGTTTAATTTGCTCAATCCAAAGAAAGGGAAGGAGGTAATGTGAACTAATGTTTTGCATATATAATGAGCACAGGTGTTCCTTAGGTTGATATATATATATAATGTGTATTCGATTGTTAAGCGTTTTAGTCTTAGGCCTTAGTTGCGCTGTCGGCTCGTGGGCGCTTGGCCTAAAGTAGCCTAAACTTTGGCTGACGATAGATTCTCTACACGTGCAGTTAGCGCGCCAAACTTAGAAACTGCTGATGACAGTGAATTTGAACTATACAGTGTAGTAGTTGGTTTAATGCAGTAGAGAGCTGTATGTTAGAAGTTACCGTTGAGTGGTATTGATAAGAACTTTGATTGTACGTTTGAAATAACTGTGTTTGAAGAAAGGAGAAACATTCAAAGAACTGTGTCAATTTAATTCTTAAACAGTTAGAAGACGTTGAGCAATTTATATGTAGAGATAAGGAAAGTTCTTGAGGTAGGTCACAACTAAGAAGAAGAAAAGTTGGTGACAATGGTCTTCAGTGTTGCATTACAGCGCTCCACTAGACCTTGTGACTCGGGATGTGCGACTGGCCCGAAGCGTGGTGAACATCCCATACGCCGTAGAAACTCTTGGGTCAATTTACTGTTAAAATTCGACCCATTATCCGACCGAATGGTTTTTGGAAAGCCAAAGGTCGTGAAGATTTGCATATAGGCATCGCATGTCGCTTTTGCCGTCAATGCCTTTAGAGGATAGGCATCGGCCATCTTGAAAATTGGTCGACCGCAACGAGAGCGTAATTGTACTCTGGTTTTGGGCTTGTAGGGTCCACGTTTGTTACTATGGGCCCGATGCAATCGGCCAACAGGCACCCAAATCTGGTCTCGTCGTTGCGAGGGATAGGAGTTATGGGGACACGCTGCGCTATTCGCAGCGGCGCGTGCCTTTGGCATATGTCACATGATTCGCAATACTCCTTCACTATGTTCTCCATGTTGGGAAACCAGAAATTCAACTTAATTCGGTCCTTAGTCGTTTTCAGCGCCATATGACCTGCGAACGCAGCGTCATGGGCCAAGCTTAAGACTTTGTCTATTCTCTCCTTGGGCAAGCAAAGTTGTTTCACCGAATGTCCGGCTATTTTGTCTTTATGGAAGAGCAAATTATCTTCCACGAAGAAGTTCTTTGCCTCGTTTTTCCCATGGGCCAAGAATGGTGTTAAGGTCGAACATTGTGCTTGTTCGGCCGCCAGCCTGTTTCTGCTTACTTTGGCCTCTTCTCTGGGTGGGGGTGGTATCTCTGGATTGAAGAATTGCTCTTCGGCCTCCGTCTCTCCGGGACTGGTTCCTATTGTGCTGTCACTGTTCACTTGGGCGACAGTGAAGAAGCCTTCTCCTATCAGTGACCGCAGTCCCTCTACCTCCTCCCCTCCGTCTTCTTCCTCCCCTGTCTCTGTACTTGCGGCCGTTTGCACTTCTGAAATTTGAGCTATTTCAGGTGCGTTTACCGCGTGCCTCGAGTACAGTGCTGTCTCGCGCAGCAAGTCGGCTGTAGTGGGCGTAATAATTAGCGGTTCATTAAGGTCCTTGATGAGCGCCGCCCATATCCGCACATCGGGGGCGTAGTTTACCTCCCCTTCCCCGTTCTCGTCGGCCTGAGACCCCTTTAGTCTCAGCCGCACCACGTCCACAATCATGGGTCGTCCGTTCAGACCCTTCACCTCTATCTGTTTAACCACAGGTAGGTTGAGCGGCCTGATTAGATCAGCTCGTGCGCAGTTATACTCGGCCCCACTATCGATCAAAGATGATGTGACTGGGAGCCCTGTGATGTACACTTCCATGTACTCCCTCACATACGTCTCCTCCACGTCAATACATTCCGGAATTGCCGGCCGTGTGTGTCGGTTTAATTCCTGGACCAGAGGCGGTCCGTCTTGTTGTGCCCCGCTTTGTCTACCTCCCTGTCTGTCTAATGCATTGGACACGGTTGGTTGAACTGCGCACGCATTCACCTGCTTGCCTTTGTTCTGCTTGTTCTTCGCACATAGTAGTTGGTTTAATGCAGTAGTGAGCTGTATGTTAGAAGTTACCGTTGAGTGGTATTGATAAGAACTTTGATTGTACGTTTGAAATAACTGTGTTTGAAGAAAGGAGAAACATTCAAAGAACTGTGTTAATTTAATTGCAGTTAGAAGTTCGTTGAGCAATTTATATGTAGAGATAAGGAAGCATTCTTGAGGTACCCCACAACTTAAGTCTTCAGCCAAGTTGGTGATCATGGTCTTCAGTGTTGCATTACAGCGCTCCACTAGACCTTGTGACTCGGGATGTGCGACTGGCCCGAAGCGTGGTGAACATCCCATACGCCGTAGAAACTCTTGGGTCAATTTACTGTTAAAATTCGACCCATTATCCGACCGAATGGTTTTTGGAAAGCCAAAGGTCGTGAAGATTTGCATATAGGCATCGCATGTCGCTTTTGCCGTCAATGCCTTTAGAGGATAGGCCATCGGCCATCTTGAAAATTGGTCGACCGCAACGAGAGCGTAATTGTACTCTGGTTTTGGGCTTGTAGGGTCCACGTTTGTTACTATGGGCCCGATGCAATCGGCCACCAGGCACCCGAATCTGGTCTCGTCGTTGCGAGGGATAGGAGTTATGGGGACACGCTGCGCTATTCGCAGCGGCGCGTGCCTTTGGCATATGTCACATGATTCGCAATACTCCTTCACTATGTTCTCCATGTTGGGAAACCAGAAATTCAACTTAATTCGGTCCTTAGTCGTTTTCAGCGCCATATGACCTGCGAACGCAGCGTCATGGGCTAAGCTTAAGACTTTGTCTATTCTCTCCTTGGGCAAGCAAAGTTGTTTCACCGAATGTCCGGCTATTTTGTCTTTATGGAAGAGCAAATTATCTTCCACGAAGAAGTTCTTTGCCTCGTTTTTCCCATGGGCCAAGAATGGTGTTAAGGTCGAACATTGTGCTTGTTCGGCCGCCAGCCTGTTTCTGCTTACTTTGGCCTCTTCTCTGGGTGGGGTGGTATCTCTGGATTGAAGAATTGCTCTTCGGCCTCCGTCTCTCCGGGACTGGTTCCTATTGTGCTGTCACTGTTCACTTGGGCGACAGTGAAGAAGCCTTCTCCTATCAGTGACCGCAGTCCCTCTACCTCCTCCCCTCCGTCTTCTTCCTCCCCTGTCTCTGTACTTGCGGCCGCTTGCACTTCTGAAATTTGAGCTATTTCAGGTGCGTTTACCGCGTGCCTCGAGTACAGTGCTGTCTCGCGCAGCAAGTCGGCTGTAGTGGGCGTAATAATTAGCGGTTCATTAAGGTCCTTGATGAGCGCCGCCCATATCCGCACATCGGGGGCGTAGTTTACCTCCCCTTCCCCGTTCTCGTCGGCCTGAGACCCCTTTAGTCTCAGCCGCACCACGTCCACAATCATGGGTCGTCCGTTCAGACCCTTCACCTCTATCTGTTTAACCACAGGTAGGTTGAGCGGCCTGATTAGATCAGCTCGTGCGCAGTTATACTCGGCCCCACTATCGATCAAAGATGATGTGACTGGGAGCCCTGTGATGTACACTTCCATGTACTCCCTCACATACGTCTCCTCCACGTCAATACATTCCGGAATTGCCGGCCGTGTGTGTCGGTTTAATTCCTGGACCAGAGGCGGTCCGTCTTGTTGTGCCCCGCTTTGTCTACCTCCCTGTCTGTCTAATGCATTGGACACGGTTGGTTGAACTGCGCACGCATTCACCTGCTTGCCTTTGTTCTGCTTGTTCTTCGCACACATGTTAGCCCTGTGATCTGGAGATAAGCACAGAAAGCAAAGGCCTCGTCTCCTAATCTCTTCGGGGGTGGGACGTCCGTCAGTCCTGTTATTTGTCTGTGTCCCTCCCTGTCGGTCAGTCCACTTGTCCGTCTGTTTAGCTGTCGTCTGTGGAGGCGCTGGCGCTTTCGCGTAGCGTGACTCCGTCTTGCCTGTGCCTGGACCATGTCTCACATAGTCATTTTCCCAGGGGTGTGTGGCGGTGTAAGTGTCGGCCGCTGTAGCCAACTCTCTATGCCCTAACCACGTCTGATGTTCTTGACTGAGGATGAAGTTCAGACATCCTCTAGGCAACATTTCCTTCATCTTGTCAGCGATCAAAAGGCTCGTAACATCATCAAAAGTCAATGCCTGGCGATCTTGCAAATAGTACGAGAGTAGGTTATGTAATTTCGAAGCTAATGTAGTATACGATTCATCTGGCGCCTTTTTGGCGTTCATAAATCGCTCTCTCAAAGAGACTGCGCTCACTTTGAACTCTCTTAATAAGAAGGTTTTTAGACTACCATAATTATCGAGTTCCTCCTGTGTGAGTCTGGCCGTTAGTGATCTGGCCTGGGTGTCTAGACAGGTCAATAGTAATCTGCTGCGAAGGTCGGCTGGGACAGCACAAGATTCGAATAGTCTTTCGCAGTGCACGAAAAACCCAGGGATTTGCGCATGGTCGCTTGGGAATTTGGGTAGGAGTCCCCGCAAACTTTCACTATAGGTTTTCATCCGTCCTACGACCGAATGTCTTAGACCATAATCCCGTTCATCCCTGTCTCTTCTCTCTGCTTCCCTTGCCTCTCGGATTTCCTTCTCTGTCTTCTCTGCCTTCTCCTTCTCTTCTCTCCTCAGCCTTTCGGCCTCCTCCTTTTCTTCTCTCCGCCGCTGCTCGTCAAGAAGCCTCAGCCTCTCAGCTTCCTCCTTTTCTTCTCTCCGCCGCTGCTCGTCAAGAAGCCTCAGCCTCTCAGCTTCCTCCTTTTCTTCTCTCCTCAGCCTTTCGGCCTCCTCCTTTTCTTCTCTCCGCCGCTGCTCGGCCTCCTCCTTTTCTTCTCTCCTCAGCCTTTCGGCCTCCTCCTTTTCTTCTCTCCGCCGCTGCTCGTCAAGAAGCCTCAGCCTCTCAGCTTCCTCCTTTTCTTCTCTCCGCCGCTGCTCGTCAAGAAGCCTCAGCCTCTCAGCTTCCTCCTTTTCTTCTCTCCGCCGCTGCTCCTCACGAAGCCTCAGCTTCTCTTCTTTCTCTTCTTTTCTTCTCTCCGCTCTCTCTGCTTCCTCTCTCTCGTATCTTAATCGTTTTAGTTCGATTAGCTGCAGTTGCACTGCCGCGCTAATGCTACTTTCTACACTACCCTCACTTACTTCCTCACTTACTTCTGGCGGGGTCTCCCGTCCAGAAACGATTATTTCGGCACTTGCCTCTCGTAGTTGGTCCATACTCATGGAATCCAATTCCTCCTCTCCTAGTCCCATCTTTATTAGATAAGCGACTAGCCTGTGATGGGGCATATTCTGCACCTTCACTCTTTTCCCAACCGACAACTTATCCATCTTCTAACAGTCCGCTCACTAATAGAAAACGATAAGTAAGTTAGAGGAGAGTCGCCGATGGTCAGAAATCAAAGAAAACAATGTCCTAAAATTCTACCATACATCCAACAACAATCCTACCACGCACACAACAAGAACAGCAATAAGAAAAGGGAGCTACGCAAAGCCTCGGCTATTCGCACGCCAATCCTTATCCAGACCTCAACCGCAATCTCACAGATTTCCACGACTACCAGTAAGGACTTACCCTCTGTGTACGTCGAACGTGCTCCGTCTTTTGATATCTTGGTTGATCCGCTGTCCTCCGTTGCCACTCCCGTCCGTCGTTGCTAGCGATGGCCGGTCGTCCGCTGGCACTCTTGTTCCTCGTCCTTGCCTGTTGCTGTCGGTCGTTCGAGTCCTTCGTCCTCGGATTCCGGCACTCGTCTTTTCCAGTTGCGAGGGGTTGTGTTCGCCGCTGGTCCCGATCTGTTGAGGTTCTTCCGTTCCTGGTTCCGCTGCTGGTCGTGACGTCCTCGATTGAAATCCTGCCGACTGCGCCAATGTCGTGATTGAAGGTCGCCTGTCGTATGTTTGCCGAGTGGTGAGGTCGACCTTCTTCTCACTTGTTCTTTTAATTGCACCTTTAGATGAAGCGTGCCTATCTTTCTAAAGAAGACTCACGACGAACTTTGTTTGATTTAGATATGAATTTAATTAAACCACAAAGGCGTACGTTAACTTCACGGAACTTCTAAGTAACGATCCTAGTTCGATCTTACTACCGACTATCTCACTATCTGCCTCGCACGGCCTCCTCCCCAGATCGTTCCTTCGTCAGTCTCTGATTCTGACGGACCCTACTTCCTCAGATGTCGCGTCGCTCGATCGCTCTGCCCAGCTCTCAGCAACCTCTCCTCCAAGTCCAAAGTCAAAGTAAGAGTCACCCCTCTCAGTCCTATATTCTCTTTAAGTATCGCTTTGCAGCGTCCAGTCTTCTGCCCTCCCCACGCCTCATTAACGTCAGGTCGTGTCACTTTGCAGCGTGTCACTTTAATCGCTCGTCTGCCGAGCCGCTTCACCGTCGGTGGCATGCACCCCCCGGCGTCTTATGACCGTCATGGCTCGTGTCACTTTAACCGCTCGCCTGCCGTACTGGAATGGTGTCTTGTTACACTTTGTCCGAGCGGTGTCGTTGTTGCTGGCTCAGTGGGGACTGGCTTTCGTCCGTCATGGTTCCATCTCGGCCGACGACGACGACATTATCACGATGATGATGTCCTTTCGTCGTTGTCGCCGACTTCCTCACGCGACATCGTCGTAACAGCTTAAACGGATCAGGGTCTTGTTTGCCAGGTATATCCGAAAGGCAAGTGCTTTGGCCAATAACAGGTATACGTCTCTGGTTCGATTCTCCGTTGGGTGCGTTATAATATCATGTGAATATGGATACACGTTGCAGTGTTTAACTATGAGCAGAGTTGTCTTGGAAACCGTCGTCTTAGAAACGGAGCGCCCCCTTAAGTCAAAAGCAGACATGACGTCCATCGACAAAGGAAAACTAATCAACCTCACAATCGTCGCTCTCATTTGCCACAGCATGTCTCGTTGAGCCACAATATCCCCTTCACAACGACACCCAACTCACACTAACACACTGCCCGTCTTATTGGAGTTCTCCCTAGGTTTTGCCATATACGTGGCTTTCTATACGCGGGATGCTTTGCACTGGCTCCCCATCCAGCAGCGTATTCAGTTTAAGATTCTGACCCTATGTGCAATTGTCTTATTGGCTCTGCTCCATCATATATACCTTAGGGACTTTGCGTTTCTTCTCCTAGGTCCCGGGTCGTGGCACCTTTGACCTTGGTTCGGCTGCCTATGGATTTCTGATTGTCCTTCCTAAGCGTACTGCTACAGCTCAGTCCAGAAGCTTTGCCTATGTTGGCCCACCAGCTGGAATCGCCTATCTCGACAGCTGTGGCTCGAGCTCCTCATTTTGTCATTTCCTTCGTGCAGACTGAATTCCCCTCTTCCCTCTTGTCTCTTTCTACCATACGGTACTGGCGCTGGGATTTGACATGTACTCCCATTTCACTTAGCGACGACTATAGACTGATGTCATGAGAGTTAGTACAGTAGCAATATTGAAGTGCTATTATCAGCATTGCTATTATTGTTGTTTTTATTATTAATATTATTTTTACCCGACATAGAAATAATCCCTCACGGAAAAAAATTTTAAGAGTAAAAATCTCCGAGAAATCAGGTCTCGTTCCAGCTTTCACGACCATCCGGAAATGTGCCTCCAAATGCAATGGCGTTGTGCCGCTGGATTATTATTGCAATTTATTTTACCCCCAGGTATACAGGCTCCGTCTGCAGGGACTTGAATGTTAACTAGTGTGGAAAATAAAATATCCGGACTTCCGGAGTGTCGCTATATTCGTCTGTTTCCTGGCTGGCGAAAGTGCTCTGAACGCCATCATCATCATCATCATCGTCGTCGTCGTCGTCGTCGTCGTCGTCGTCGTCGTCGTCATCATCATCATCATCATCATCGTCATCATCATCATCATCATCTTCATCATCATCATCTAGGCCTACAAATTATTGAATCAAGTGGACTTTGTTCGAACTTAATGTTATTTAATCAAGTTAAAACAACTTCCAAAAGCGACCAGATCACGCTCAGTCCATAACCGGAAACTGTCACCACCAACGACTATTCATCACGAGTCCTTCATATCTTACATCTCCCCTTTTAAGAATCTTATTAATTCAAAACTCTGTCTTATTAGTTCAAGTGGTAATCACTGAATCGAACAGGGAGCTTGGAAGTTCTGCCACTCCTAGTTTTCATGCTCGAACGAAATCCACTTAGTCGAGTAGCTTCAGTGAACCCACTCTGAGTGTTTAAGTTCGAACAAAGTCCACTTGATTCAATAATTTCCTCCGCCGACTGATTATCAGATGATCTGATGATCGCTGGGGAATCTGGGTCTGAAGCTGTGATCTCCACCTCTCCTTGGTCTTGAACCTGTCCTGTGATGTCCTCCATTGGGCGTCTTCTAAGGGGTGGATCTTCTTTGGTTTGTATGAGATCCCTTCTATTTCGTCTAAGGGCCGACCCTTCCTCTGTGTCGACGATATATGAACGAGGGGCAGAGTGCACCTGACTGACTTCTCCACGTGTCCACGTTCCATTATGTTGAACACGAACAACATCTCCTTTCTTTAAGGTCGGAAGCGGCTTGGATGTTCTGTCATGGTACATTTTTTGTTTCTCTTGTCTAGATACCAATTCCTTTCTTGCATTCATGACTCTTCAGTCGGGATTCAGGCAATTCCACTCCACTGAAACAGCCGTCTTGAAAGTATATAATGACCTGGTCCTTGCTGCTGACAAGGGATATGTGACTGCCTTAATACTCCTAGACTTCTCTGCTGCTTTTGACTGTGTAGATCACTGCATCCTGCTTAAGGTCTTGCAAGATTCCTTTGGCATATCCGGCACTATCCTCAACTGGTTTCTGTCCTACCTCTCTAACCGCACTCAGTATGTTCGCATCAACCTCCTCATTTCATCCATCGCTTCTGTGCTCTTCGGTGTCCCACAAGGTTCTGTCCTGGGGCCTCTATTGTTCATCCTCTATACCTCTGCACTCTCAGCCATCGCCTCTCGTCATGGCATAGAAATCCACCTCTATGCTGATGATACTCAACTTTATGTACATCTGCGACTAAATGAGGTTGCAAATGCTACAAAGAGACTTCGTGCCTGCATTGACGACATCATGCTATGGAGCCTGTCTATGCGCCTCAAACTCAATCCTAGCAAATCTGAGCTCATCTGGTTTGACCGTTCTTCTAAGCTGCTGCAGTGTACTGAACTCTCACTCTCTACTTCCTCCTCTCTACTCTCTCCAGCATCCACTGTTCGGGATCTTGGGGTCATCCTTGACTCCGCACTTTCCCTCAAACCTCAAATAGCTGCCATCTCTCGGGCATGCTTGTTTCATCTCAGGAGAATCCGACAGCTTCGCTCTACTCTTGACTCAGCATCACTAAAAACACTAATACACTGCCTTATTCTTACGCGACTTGACTACTGCAACTCGGTACTCTATGGTCTCCCTGAATGCACGCTGCTTCCTCTAACTAGAATACTGCATCAGGCTGCAAGACTGTGTCTTGGACTCTCTTACCGAGACCATATCACACCTGCTCTTCGTTCTCTACACTGGCTTCCTGTCTGTGAGCGTATCCGCTTCAAGCTGGCACTCCTCATGTACAGAGCATGCACAGATCATCTCCCTTCCTACTTGTCTTCCATGGTCACACCTTGCAACTCTGTTAAAGGTCGCTCCTCTCTTCGATCAGCATCTGCTGGAAAGTATGTTGTTCCTGGCACGCGTCTTGTTTTTGGCCGTCGCTCATTCACAGTTGCCGGTCCTTCCATCTGGAACTCTCTACCTCCTCATATCCGCAACTCTCTTAGCGAGACTGTTTTTCGCTCTAAACTTAAAACTTACCTCTTTCTGTCTATTTATGGCTCTTAATAGTTGCCCAGCTTCAATGTGCACTTCTGAACTTTGTAAGGAGGGCATTATCAAATTACAGTTGTATTGTATTGTATTGTATCATCATCATCATCGTCATCATCATCATCATCATCATCTTCATAATCGGCAGCAGCAGCAGCTATAGTAGTAGCAGTAGTAGGATCATTATCATCATCATTATCGTCATTTAGAAATTATCCGGAGAATTCAAAAAGCCATTCTAGGACGGCTAGAACTCGTCAATATCCGGCAGAGCAAAGATACCTTGGTATGTAGGCCTAGTGGCATTAAAGCGTTACCAGCAGTTACTGTAGTAGAATGACAGAGAGCGTGTTTTACAATCAGTGCTTAAGAGATTGAGTGTCAAGTGCTCAAACGATTAGAGACGTTTTCATCCGACGACGTAACAAGAGCCAGTCGTTATTATTACAAGCCGACTATTTCAAGCGATGCAAAGTCTCATTCCGGTTTTTTAGTCCACAAATATCAAGCAATCGTCACGACCAACAGCTTACGCTGAGTCACGATCACGTAGTCACGTGATGAAGACGTGACCACTGCGTTGCAGGAAGTCTTGAATTCAGAGAAGGAAAACAAGCAATCGTCACGGCCAACAGGTTACGCTCAGTCACGTAGTCACGTGATGAAGACGTGACCGGTGCGTTACAGGAACGCTTGAATTCGGAGACGGAAAACAATCGAGTAAAAGCGAACAATTTTCGGTCCATAAATGTTTTAGGAATTCGGGCAGAAGAGGTGACGATCGAACGGGAGCGTTTAACTCGATCAGGGCAGTCGACTGAAGAGGATCGCTGCAACGACCGGCATAATGTTAACGGTAATAGCGCAGCATAAACGCTGCCACTGCTGCCCTCTGGGTGACTTCTAATCAACGATAATTGAGCTCAGCTAAGTATTTATGCAGATTCACTATGCACGTCCGACCGTTAGCGTGTGCAAATAGGTCTACGTCGCGTATGCATGTATGTATGAATGTGTGAAATAACGTATGTGTACGTGTAATAATTGTATTACGCGTGTAATGTAAGTTATTACTTCTAGGTTGCCAGGCGCCGGTTCGTTCACGTCTGCAGCCAATGCATCACGTAGAAGTCCTGGAAATACTAAAATTAAACCGGATGGCGCTATAAATGGTCTTGCACTATATAACCTCTGGTAATTGTTTCGGTGGCATTGAATGCATGGCAGACTCGCGTAAAGCATAGAGTGTGATTGGCTTGAAGGGTGCTATATAGTTTGATGGATAGCTATTTGGCATTACGTATATGCTCGGAGTTCCTAACAATTCCTGTTTAGTGTTGTACTCCAGTGCACTATATATTGGTCATATCTTGAAGTATGGTTATGTAGTCATAACTCGCTGTGTATAGGAGGCCATACAGGTGATTTATAAGTTGATGGCTACACAGAAAACTGCGTGAGGGAGACCGGCTTTAACAGGAAAACCGTTTTCGTGCAAACCAGAGTTTATTATCGGGCGCTTAAGCAGTCAAAGACTCAGAGTAGACTGACAAGAGCCGAGTTTTAGTGCCACGGTCAAATCTTTGAAAGGCCACACGAAGAAAGTGGAAATCTTCATAGTAGGCCTATTGACAGGATAGTTGTCGGCGTGAGAAGGGTAGAGGCAGGGTGAGAATTGCCGGGGGTTGGGGGTTCAACCCTATAATCTTTCTTAGTAGGCTACCCTATTGTTAAGTCTTTATTGAAAACTTAACTACACATTGATCAATGTCTGAACCCCAGTATTTTTTCTGCAATTCTCATACTGGGTAGATAAGATATCAACTATAAATGTGCAGGGTTTTCTTCTAGCGACCACGTGGCTTCGACCCAGTTCATTTTTCAATGAGGTAATAGTGTGATGTGATATTTTAGAGTTTAATGTACAGACATAATTTCGTGGATGGGGTGACAGAACAGTGGTAACACTCTGGCATGAAGAGCGGAACATCAAGCAGGAAGCGGGATCGATACCCGCTACCCCCGTAAAGGTCGACTCAGTCTTCAACTCCCTAGGTGGCGACTGTAAAATGAACAGTAGGACAGATGGGCGCCTTGCGTGGCTGCCATACAGTTAAATTTGACTCCTGTTAAACCTGTTATCATCTGTTACTACCATGACACGTAATCTTACTGTGGTTTGTCAGTTGGAATTAATTAACACGATTATTATCATTTTAGTTAATTCCATCTTGACTTGAACCACAAACAAGACGGCTTTCCCCAACCGGGATCGTAAATAAGTCCATAGATACCTTGGTTGCTGTTTAACGACACTGTGTCATAACAAAGATGATTAGTGTCGCCCTCCTCCTTTCTCCATGCCTGGGACTGGCACTACCACAGGTAGGGTAGTGGCGGAGATACTGCAGGTGAGATCGTTTACTTCCACTGCCCTTTTGAATTGATGCCCCGCCATTTAAGATCCCCATGTCCACGTACTGACCGTGTTAGCCCGTGTCCTCCATCGTTCGTAATCTTAGGGGGGGGGGTAAAGAGGGCTTTACCGTCAGTGTCAGTCAATCCGGTCTACAGGAGACGAACCGTCAGCCCTTAGATATTCATTTTCCAGTAGGCAGTTGACCTAGCAATTGGCCTACTTACCAATTTCGTAATTTGACCTCGTTCCGTTGCTTTTCTTAGCGCAGTGTTGCAGTCACGACGACAACCCTCGTTGTCTGGATGAATTACCAGACAGACAGATAGACAGACATACAGACAGGCAGACACACACAAGCACGCACAAAGATATAAAGGTACACCGACAGAGGGACGGAAAAGAAGGAGGAAGGTTGAAGGGAAGGAAGGGTGTTGTGGTGAGTTATTGATGCGGTCCATAGTGCCAGATGGAGGGAGCGAGGCCTGTGCTGCAGACGGTCACGGCAGTCGACCTCTCACCTTTTATACAGGTGATCTCGTTGCATTTTCAGAATTAGGGCCTACTACAAAATTCATGCCATTGGACCAGTCTTCTATTTCATCATCGTCGTCGTCATCATCGGCACCGTCATCACCATCATCATTGTCGTCATCATCATCATTGTCGTCATCATCATCGTCACCGTCATCATCATCGTCACCGTCATCATCATCGTCGTCGTCGTCATCATCATCATAGTCGTCGTCATTACCATTATCATCACCATCGTCATCATCATCATTGTCGTCATCATCATCGTCACCGTCATCATCATCATAGTCGTCGTCATTATCATTATCATCGTCACCGTCATCATCATCATAGTCACCATCATCATTGTCGTCATCATCATAGTCGTCGTCATTATCATCGTCATCATCATCATTATCATTGTTGTCATCATCATCATCGTCATCATCATCATTGTCGTCATCATCATCGTCACCGTCATCATCATTGTCACCGTCATCATCATCATTATTATCATCATCGTCACCTTGATCGTCAGCAGCAGCAGCCAGACAGGTAGGCTTCTATAGCTGCTTAAGTCATCCGCCCATTAACAGACATGTAGCGACCTCTATAAGCAATGGAAGGTTGGGCCTATCACTCACACACACATACACATACATCCGCGGGCACTCGTAATAATATGCAAACGCAGGCACACACACATATATAGACACAAACACACACACACGCATAGGCCTATAGAAGGTGCACGCATGCAGTTCTTAATAGGTAAGACTATGAATAGGATGACATGTATCTTGAAGAGACCGGTCATCTGCCACCGTCCTCTGTTAACAAGCGTCAAGGCTCTTAATTAGCCATTGGACATTGGATGCATAACAACAACCACCATATGCCCCAGGCTACGCTACTGTCTCCGCCGCAACCACTGCACCACTACTAACACCACCGTCGCAACAGTGCACCGTGTAACACCACCACCACCGTCACCACCACCCACCCCCACCCCCACCACCACCAGGCAACGCCACCACCCCGTCGCAACCACCGCGCCACCACCACCACAACCACCACCGTCTCAGGCGTGCACCGTGAAACACCACCACCGCGGCCATCATCACCCCACCGAAACCACCGTGTAAGACCACCGCCACTACAACCATCGCTCCACCTCTAACACCGCAGCCATCATTGCTGCACTGCAATGTTGGCTGCCACCACTGCCGCCGCTACCACCACCACTACCACCACCACCACCACCACCACCACCAGTCATCACCACCACCACCACCACCAGTCATTCAACGAAGACTGGGCCACTAGGAACTGACTGGGAAAGACAGACGGATGTATCGGTCAGCGGGTGTGACGATTTATAGGGCGCTACATCATCTACCGCAATTTCCGACCTTAGACGGCGCTTCAGCCAGCGACGAGAACACACACTAACACCTGGACCATCCGATGTTGGCAAATGCAGACACAGCCACACGGATTGCAAGGCAGACAGACACACAGATATGCAATAGTACACTCATACATTCAGGTGGCCATATATACGTCCATGTTTTCTTGGGACGGAGTTTCGAGAGACTTCCTAGGAAACTGCCTGCCAAGTGACCACCCATTTAGTATATGTACGCAAAGACCAGAAAAAATGTCCCCTTCCTGTACGCATGTGTACTTTTTACACACACATCTGCGTACGCACGCTTCATGCACATGCACCACTCACTCCGAGTATTTGTAACGAATATTTGGAATGAATATTTGTAACGAATATTTGGAATGAATATTTGGAATGAATATTTGGAATGAATATTTGGAATGAATATTTGGAATGAATATTTGGAATGAATATCTGGAATGAATATTTGGAATGAATATTTGGAATGAATATTTGGAATGGATATTTGGAATGAATAATTGGAATGAATATTTGGAATGAATATTTGAAATGAATATTTGGAATGAATATTTGGAATGAATATTTGGAATGAATATTTGGAATGAATATTTGGAATGAATATTTGGAATGAATATTTGGAATGAATATTTGGAATGGATATTTGGAATGAATATTTGGAACGAATATTTGGAATGAATATTTGGAATGAATATTTGGAATGAATATTTGTAACGAATATTTGGAATGAATAATTGGAATGAATATTTGGAATGGATATTTGGAATGAATATTTGACATGAATATCTGGAATGAATGTTTCTAATGAATATATGGAAATAAATATTTGGAATGAATATTTGGAATGAATATTTGGAATGAATATTTGACATGAATATTTGACATGAATATCTGGAATGAATGTTTCTAATGAATATATGGAAATAAATATTTGGAATGAATATTTGGAATGAATATTTGGAAAGAATATTTGGAATGAATATTTGGAATGAATATCTGGAATGAATGTTTCTAATGAATATATGGAAATAAATATTTGGAATGAATATTTGGAATGAATATTTGGAATGGTAGTGTCCAGTAATCTATCATGAAGATTTGAGCTACTGTAACTTTGCCGGTTTGTAGTCTTTTAAAATAAAAAGCTCTAATTTAGAGACCGTAAGGAAATGTAAATATCGATGTTTTTAAGGTTTCTAAATGGGGGGTGGAGAGGAGAGAGGAAGTAGAAAGGAGGAGAGGAAGAGATAGGGAAGAAAAGGGAAGGGACTTGGATGTGGAAAATGTCCCGTTATGACATGGTAGAATCATGGTTCCCTTACCACACACACCCACGCGGGCCACGCGCATATATATATATATATGCGCATATATATATATATATATATCAACATCAACGCATGCCTAATATATATATCAAATCAATCAATCAAATCAATCAAATCTCTTTTATTGAAGCCAAATGAAAAAACACATAACATTTCAACATAAAGTATAAGGATTGGCCGCAAGAGGAGTCCCAAAAGGGATCAAGATCCCGCTAACTATAGGACACCTATAGAACAACATTTCAGAAATATGAATTAGCTAAATCCTTGATAAACAGTGCAATATCAAGTTTCGTACAGCAATGCAAACAGTATAGTACATATTACACAATAAATGATTAACGCGATTCAAAACACTATGAAAATATAAAGAAAAACCGAAAACCTTAACTAACAGTGAAAAAGAATATCCGGCAGGGTAAGTTATAGCTAATTTCCATTAATCAGGTAGGCATGCAGCATTTTTTAAAGTGCCGTAGGTGGAGGGCACAACGTATGTGAGAGGGAAGCATGTTCCAGGTTGTGGAGCCAACAGATTTTATGGAGAATAAGCGAATAAGCATGCCTAATATGCATATATACATATATATATATACATATATGTATGTATGTATGTATGTATGAGCACTTGTTATAGCGCCCCTTCAAGATTTCTACTCAGAGGCGCTCCCGACTACAGCGCGGACACTGAATCGGAGTTTCACGCCGAGCGCATGAGCAATTGCGAGTGAAGGACTTGCCCATGCAGGGTCCCTACGCAGCGGCTTGAGGTGGATTCGAACCCGCAACCCTCCAGCTGCAAGGCACCGAACATACCCCTACACCACCGCGCCCCACAATAAACAATATATATATATATATATATATATATATATATCAACATCAACGCATGCCTAATATGTTGACGTTCACTGGACTATAGATAGGCTACAGCATAATTATAATGAGATGTCCGCCTCCCACCAATTTCGGCGAGAGAAATTCGCGCTTTCAATTATACAAAGCAGACGACGAACTCTCATTTCGAGAACTATATATATATATATATATATATATATATATATATATATATATATATATATATATATATATATATATATATATATATATATTTAATTGGATGCAGTCGGCGAAGAAAAGCGAATTAGGTTACTTGGTTAGATTTCCATTTCGCTACCCATTAGGTTGTCGTATCTCCTTAGAAGCCATGGCACAATTCCTCCGCATTTTCGCTCAGTATGTCGGTCTTTGCACCTTTTTTCTTCGTAATTACTGTCTGGCCTAGAATACACGTATAGCAGAACAGCAGTTCCTAATAGTTAGTTTGTCGTTTTTCTCTGGAAAGTGCAGTTAGTCGTAATTCTGTTTTTCCCAGTTAAAAGAAAATTCCCTGCAGTCGTACTTGGTTTTTTTCTGAGCATGGCGATCTTTTAACGTTGATTCTCGGTCGGTCTTTCCTTGTAATTTAATCTATTCCGTCCAAAAGGCTCCTCTTGATGATAATCATGTCTGCTATTTTTAGTATGAAGATCGATACAGGGTCCTTTAATTAATCACCCTCTGCTGTCTTCCCCACCCCAGCCTTCCGTGGTTCAGTTCGAACTGGACTTGATTGATCTGTCGTTTAGGGGTGTTTAGGTCAGAGACAAGAAGGCAGAGACTCAAAGATTAGACCAGGGAACACGAAATAGAAGACACAAAGACTCAGTCAGACAGACAGACAGACGAACGGACAGACAGACAGATGGACAGACAGACAGGCAGAGACCGACAGAAAGAAAGACAGACAGACAGACGGACAGTCACTTATCTGAGAGACAGAGACAGAGGCACTCAGACAAACTCAACAACAGAGGCAGAAAGACGCATAGACGCACAAGGTTTCATAAACGGATTATCAGATAGATATACGGCCACAGATACACAGGCAGACAAACACAGCAAGACACACACACGCACACACACACACACACACACACACACACATGCACACACACACACACACACACACTAATGCACACAAACACACACACACACACACACACACACTAACCCTGACATTCACAGATCTACACTCGGAGGTAGAGGTAGCAGGACATTCAGACTCTCAGAAGAATCATCATCTCTGTTTGTCTGTCTGTCTGTCTAGCACTGCTTTTCGCCCTCACCAAGCACTAGAAAGAGTACATCGACTGTACACTGTCCGTGTGAAGTTCAGAGGGCGAGGCGGAGGACTGATGGCCATCCGACGACCTCATAATTATGCCGAGGCTAAGCCAACTTAGCAAAGGAAATCGCTTATGCTTCACACCCATGGCTGCCTTTCGA
The DNA here is from genome assembly GCA_020284085.1 of Aporrectodea caliginosa. Taxonomy (NCBI): domain Eukaryota; kingdom Metazoa; phylum Annelida; class Clitellata; order Crassiclitellata; family Lumbricidae; genus Aporrectodea; species Aporrectodea caliginosa. The sequence goes on along the minus strand of JACEVL010000335.1, from coordinate 130,272 downwards.
GATTATATATCCGAAGGCAGGGCTGCCGACAGAAATTCAGGTCCCCTATAGGCAGAGCAGTCACGGGCCCCTAACTAGGCTATCCTTAGACTTTATGAGAAAATTTGTTAAAAAACAAACTGAAATAATAATAGTGCGGGTACAACCCTACAAAATTATATTTATATATGCAACTATTGTAGTTAAGTGTCCGTAATATTATATTTTAAAAGGCATAAATCATAAACTTTCTATAACTGATTATAATATTTTTCATAAGTTGATGACTGGGCCCAGCCAGGGCCCCTAAAAGTCGCCGGCCCCCTGGGTTTTTGCCCCCCTCCCCCTCTCGGCGGGACTGGCTGAAGGTACTTCTCTAATTCCTCCACAAGCTCGAACTCGCCTCTAGCTAATGTCACGACGGAATTCGTTAAATTCAGTTTTGTTGTTTCGATAATTAATTATTAATTAGCACAAACGCGGACCATGCGAACAATTCATTTGGTGGATATTACTGCAGACTCGTAAAATCTCTCTCGTCGTATACAGGTGTTTCTTATTGGTTATATAGTGCATCGCTTGCATGATGTCAACATACCTTAGACCAGTATTATATATATATAATTATATATGCATATATATGTATACACATAATATATAAATATTTTAAATTGTCTATGTATTTTGCATATATATATATATATATATATATATATATATATATATATAAAATGGTAAGAATGTTGACATTATGTTGGCGTCAAAGTCAGTGATATCGAGACTCACAATACGGAGTGCAGCATTTGCATTTGAGAGAGAGAGAGAGAGAGAGAGAGAGAGAGAGAGAGAGAGAGAGAGAGAGAGAGAGAGAGAGAGAGAGAGAGAGAGAGAGAGAGAGAGAGAGAGAGACAGAGACAGAGAGAGAGACAGAGACAGAGACAGAGACAGAGAGACAGAGACAGAGACAGAGACAGAGACAGAGACAGAGACAGAGACAGAGACAGAGACAGAGAGCAACAGACAGAGAGAGAGACAGAGAGAGAGAGATAGAGGCTGCATATGTTTGTGTTCATATACTGTATATGTATGGCCTGCATATTATAATAGTATGCATAATTGCATATATAAAGGCCCGTATAAGAAGCCTATGATGCATGTACTGAGGGCTAAATGTCCATTAGACGGGCATTGGATGATCGGCTGAGGTCCTCTGAGTAATTGATCAATCGATCAGAAACTGGCACATTCTGTCATTTTCCCTTTTCCACAGAAAACCAGTCATGCAGACTTACAGACGGACAGACGGACAGACAGACGGACTGACTGACTGACGGACGGACGGACTGACGGACGGACTGACGGACGGACTGACGGACTGACGGACGGACTGACGGACGGACTGACGAACTGACGGATTGACGGACGGACGGACGGACGGACTGACGGACGGACAGACGGACAGACAGACGGACGGACGGACTGACGGACGGACGGACTGACGGACGGACGGACGGACGGACTGACGGACGGACGGACGGACTGACGGATTGACGGACGGACGGACAGACGGACGGACTGACGGACGGACGGACGGACAGACGGACGGACAGACAGACGGACTGACGGACGGACGGAACGAGGACCCTATGGAGTGACGGACGGACGAACGGAAGGAACAGGGTGGAGCAAGGTTGAGAGAGAGATAGAGAATGATAGAAGAAGAGAGAAGATTCTGTCGTGAGAATAATTCTCTATAGTATATAATTATATTCGTTTTAATCATTGCGTAACGATATTACATGATGGCTGAAGATAGGATGTCACGCTTAGCATGCATCACGCAATGGCTTTTCAACTTCCCTCCAGAGATGGCGTCATATGGTAACGTTTAATCATTGCATGTATGATTACGTAGCCTATAATCGCAAATTCAGGTGACACCAGGGTACAATAATATTAATAATAATAATATTCTTTATTGAAACAATCCGGTTGACAACCCGCAACCGGTTACAGTGTATACAGTTATGCAATTGAAACAATTCAAAAGAACACAAATGACAGAAGACATAAATCTTAACTACTAACTGAACAGACAGCCTGCAATACAGAACATTAGTTGGAGTAGGTTGACAAATACCTATGTTTTAGCTCACTTGTAGCCGAGGACACTGAATGTAGTAAAGATATTCGGTCAAGATTAGAGAAAGGACAATGCATTGGGGCAGCACTTAATGCTCAAAACATCAGTCGATGGTTTCTATATATACTATTGAAAATTGTTGTCCAAACCAGATTCTAGGTTGAGTCAGGTCGAAAGCCAAGAACGCCAGTTTTCGATATCATGGCTGTGCATAGCACCAATGGCGTTTCGGATTGGCCATGGTTTAGTCTCTAAGATTTTTTGAAGGTGTGAGATACACTCTCTATTGCTGAACATTTAGGCTAATTATGTTAACCACAATAAATTGCCGATGGCAACGTTCCTCTAAGCATTATCACGGTCATATAGAAGGCCAAGTGAACAGAATATTCGGCCATAGACCAGAAAAAGCGACACCATCATGCATGGCAGTCGATACATCCGGACGAATTACTGATACAATGCCAAAGTCCTCTTGTTAAGGTGTCGTATAAACCGTGCCAATTCCATCTTCACCGTTCTTAAAATAATGACGAACTAAACACACATGTACATCAGAATAAAAGGGCACAGCAAGTGGAAACAGAAGAGAAGAGAACGAGAAAGTGAAACCTAAGAGTACAAGCAGAGGTAAAAAGGAGAAGGAAGAC
>JACEVL010000335.1:117500-122500 GCA_020284085.1 Aporrectodea caliginosa | reverse complement strand
CAGGGATCAGTTTCCCATTCAACAACGCCAGAGCTCAGAGAGGGCATCTCGACAATCCTACTCTCAAGAGGTGTGGAATCATTTACTTCGAGTGTCCCTTTTTGTGACAACAACTTACGTGAAGTACTGGTCCACCTGTACGTCACCCGCTGAAGCCCCAAGTAACGATCTTCAATTCCTGAAGGCAATCCATACGTACTCTGACAAGGAAGTCTCAAAGGTAGCCCTGACAGCTTTTTCCCGACACCTTTGGTATCTGTCTGAGACCCTGATAGGCCTCAGCCTTTTTGATGATTCAGACACCTTCGACGAAAAACAGCGCATGGTCTACAGCATGCGAAACAATCAGGGATCCGATGAACCTCTAAAGAGACTTCCTCCAATACATAATCCACCTACAAAAGCACTTAACGATTTCTTCACCACTTCTACCGGTCTACGTTCAAAACCGCGATCACAAAACCGCGATCGTCAAAACCGCGATCACAAAATAGCGATGCACAAAACAGCGACTGCCTAAAATAGCGATCATCAAAACAGCGATTAAATTCGAAGATTGACTTATTTAATATACGTTGATTGGTCCTGATTGCGAACCTAATTAGCGTTAATTATTTTACTAAATCATTTCAAGTTGTTGGGGTGAGAGCGGAAATGACAGTGTTGATTGGTCTTGATTACGAACTTAATTGAACTTAAAAAGTTGTAGTTAAGTAGGCCCTACATCGCAGGACAAATACCAAATCCATCTCGAAGAATCTACAGAGAAACTGCAGACAAAATAAAAAGCATCGTCGGCGATTAGGCCTACACTAATCGACCAACATTGGACTACCTTCATGGAATTTGACATAATTTAAGACTTCACATTTAGCATTACACATTTGTTACAATTATGTATACCTCGTGATACATTTAAAACTTTCTATAATAAATCGGTGAAATCGCTGTTTTTGATGATCGCTATTTTATGCAGTCGCTGTTTTGTGCATCGCTATTTTGTGATCGCGGTTTTGACGATCGCTGTTTTGTGATCGCGGTTTTGAACGTAAACCCTTCTACCACCAAAATATTCCAAATCCTCGGATTGGATTACTCTTTTCTTGATCGAGACCCGCAACAATGGGAGTCAGAACAATCATACAGTGAGGCAAAAAATATCATATCCGCCCTAAAAGTGACGAACGATTTGGCGGAGAAAGGAGTGGCTCTCATGCAGTCCTTCAATGAAGTCCTGGTCCGAAATGAGGACTAAAAACAGTTTGTTCTGCAAATGGTGGAGTACCATCGAAACAAGTTCCCAAAAGCACTAAAGGGAACAAAGAAATGACAAATAGGCTAACTGACGGTTCTTCTTTTGCGTTTGCCTTATATTTTATGTTTAAGTGTTAAAAGTTGTTTGGATCTTTGAAATTGACAATGTATTACATTGTTTTCTAAGTGATAAATCTTCCGGGGCTTTGCGCCAGTTCTAAATCTATTCCGATTTTTGTCTAATTTGGCAAATGACAATTTTCCTCAAGGTGGAACACAAAAACAACAAGGCCGATATTAATTTTGAAACTTCAATTTTTAAACACACCCTAATATACATGCATAGAGAGAGCTCGGTTAGTACTAGGATGAGTGACGGTTCGTCGCATGCCACGTCACTCGGCGTCCTATGCTTTATTGCAAAGCAGTACTAAACTACTGACGCAGGCGGAAAGGTTCACCAGGTATTCTGATGACGAATTGCTATAGTCGTGTATGCGCCTCAGCCGAATGATCTTACGACCCCTGGACCACGTTCCTGCAGTCGCACCATTGTCTACTATACATTCGCGTCAATGTTCATCGATTGAAGCACAGTCATAATCTTAAATCTTACCACACCCGCTGTTGTTTTCCCTCGTTTCTTCACCCCAAGCCGTACTAGCGTAACGTCATGACGTCACGGCCCGCCAAATCCATTGTTCGCCGAATAAATGATCGTCTGCCTTTGTCTCGATCCGCGCTAATAAAATTCTGCGTGGATCGACGCCGCTAGACGGAACGTTTTTATCAGATTTCTCTGGAACAGTCTGTCTGTCTGTCTGTCTGTCTGTCTGTATGACTGTCTGTTTGTTTGTTTCGTTGCTTGTCTGTTTCATTTTCTGTCTGTCTGTTTGTCTGTTTGTTTGTCTGTTTCTTAATCATGTTCTCTGTCTGTTTGCATGCCTGTCTGTCCTTCTATCCGTCTCTCTCGGTCCTTACATCTGTCTGTCTGTCTGTCTATCTGTCTCTCTCTATGTATGCATATTTATGCATGAAATATAGGCTAGTCTGTACATGCAAGAAAAGTCGTGGCATTGTCTCTATACGCAGTTATAATGCGCCTGTTCGTCATGAATCATGAATAAGAAATGTCGATCAGAAAAACGCGAATGGTGTATTCGTCCGTCTCTTTCGCTCGTTCAATCTGTTCCTTTCTCTCTCTCTTGATGTCCTCCTCCTATTCCTTCTCCTCCTTCCTCCTCCTCCTTCCGCTCTTCCTTCTTCTGACCGGATTCTGCTGTCGATTGGTGTAATTACTTTTTGTTACAATGCCAACATGAAAACGACTTCTTATTGTACACACTCATACACACTCTCAAACCCAAAAACACACACGCACACACAGACAAACGCATACGCACACACACATACATACACACACATACACACACAGACACACACACGCACATATACAGGCACACGTATGTATTATACACGTACACACACAAGCTACCTTAAAGGGCTGCTCTTCGTTTTTATTTCACCCAACAATGGTAGCACAAAAGAAGAATGTGCAGTGTTTAAGAAGCTGTCGAGAGTAAGAAGACTTGGGGCATCGAACCCACCTGGGACGTCACCTCAGCTGCTGCTGCAACTGCTTCTGTGATGGGCGACCAACAGATGAATAGAAACAGAGTCAAACATCATTTCGTGTCGATCTTTCCTTGAAAAGTCGATGCAGACTGGCGAGACTGCCAAGCCTTTCTAAACGGAATCTTATTTCAAACAATCGACAGACAGACAGACAGACAGACAGACGGACGGACGGACGGACGGACAGACAGACGCAGATACACAGACAGACAGACAGACAGACAGACGGACGGATGGACGGACGGGAAGGAAGGACAGACAGACAGACAGACGGACGGATGGACGGACGGAAGGAAGGACAGACAGACAGACAGACGGACAGACAGACAGACAGACAGACGGACGGACGGACGGACGGATGGACAGACGGACAGACAGACGGACAGACAGACAGACAGACAGACGGACGGACGGACGGACAGACGGACAGACAGACAAACAGACAGACGGACGGACGGACAGACAGACAGACAGACACACCCACACAGACACACAGACATACAGACACAGACACGCAGATACACACACAGACAGACACACAGACAGACACAGACAGACAGACACACAGACAGACACACAGACAGACACGGACAGACACACAGACAGACACTCACACAGACACACGCAGACACACACAGACACACACAGACACACACACAGACACACCCACACAGACACACAGACATACAGACACAGCCACGCAGATACACACAGAGACAGACACACAGACAGACACACAGACAGACACACAGACAGACAGACAGACACACAGACAGACACACAGACACACACAGACACACACAGACACACACAGACACACACAGACATACACAGACAGACAGATGGTAGACCAAAGACATCACTGTAATTCTTCTAGATGTTGTGCACTCATCAGCCACACACCTGTCACAATGTGTTAATCCATATCATGTGACAACATAGACTGAACGTATAGAACTCTTTCTTCCACCTCCTTCTCCCTCTTACCATCGCACCACTCAGTCCAATAACCTCACAGACCAATCCATTAAACCACTTGCCGTCGTTTACTCCCAGCTTCCGGACACCAAACAACACCGCTTGGTGACGCTGCAATCGGGCGTAAACAACTTGTCCAAGGTCGCTCTATAAATGCTCGAAAGAGAGAGGGAGGGAGGGAGGGAGGGAGGCTATAAATGCTCGAAAGAGAGAGGGAGGGAGGGAGGGAAGGAGGGAGGGAGGGAGTGACCGTTCCGTCATCAAGGCCCGCGAACCGCGCAATTGTTACATCATGAAACAAATGGTGACGATTATTTGCGTATATATATATATATATATATATATATATATAATTATATGCATACATACGTATAGGTGACAAATATATATATATATATAATAATGTACATAAATATGTATGTACATCAATGAATTTATATATATATATATATATATATATGCACTGATACAGTTACTATATATAAAAACGATATATGTATAAAGATACTATATAAAAAGAGATATAATTATATATATATATGTATATATGTATATATAGAAATACTTAAAGATGCACATTATATATAAGTTCAATTATACATGTATGCGTTAAAATGAATTATGCATGCATGTGTGTGTATATGTGTCTATGTATAAAACATGACTGTATGGATTGATGTTTGAGGCGGCGACGGACGACAAAGACCGATTGAGATCCATTGCTAGGCAATTATTATGGATGTTTGTAGCAACAGGGATCCAGTCTATTACAGGAAGAATCAGAAGAGAAGGAGGTGGAGAAGGTGGAAGAGGAGGACAAGAAGGAGAAGGAGGAGGAGGACGAGGGAAAGGGAAGAGGAGGACGAGGGGAAGGAAGAGGAGGAGGAGGGGAAGAAAGAGGAGGAGAAGGAGGAAGAGGTGGAGGTGGAGGTGAAGGTGGACGAGGAGGTGAAGGAGGAGGAGGTGGAGGTGGTGGAGAAGGAGGAAGAGGACGAGGAGGAGGTGGAGAAGGTGGAGAAGGAGGGCGAGTAAGACGAGGAGTGGAGAAGGAGGAAGAGGACGAGGAGGAGGTGGAGAAGGTGGAGAAGGAGGGCGAGTAAGACGAGGAGTGGAGAAGGAGGAAGAGGACGAGG
>JACEVL010000335.1:107500-115000 GCA_020284085.1 Aporrectodea caliginosa | reverse complement strand
GAAGGAGAATAAAGTGGAAAGGGAGAAAGAAGAATTTGAGTAGCATGAGTTAGTGAACGAAAATAAGGAGGAGAAGAAGGAGGAGGGAGAAGAGGATGGAGAAGAGGAAGAGAATAGAGAGGAGAAGATAGAAAGGTGAAATTCAGGAGAAGAAGGAATAGAAGAGGAGGAAGAGGAGAAAGAGGAAGAGGAAGAAGAAGAGGAAGAAGAGGATGAGAAAGAGGAGAAAGAGGAAGAAGGCTATGAGGAAGAGGTGGAGGAGGGACAGAAGGAGGAGGAGGCGGAGGTAGAGAAGGAGGAAGAGGAGGAAGAAGGCTATGAGGAAGGGCAAGAGGAAAGGAGGAGGAAGAGGAGGCAGAGTAGGAGGAATAGGAGGAGGAAGTAAATGGGACTTGGACTGCTATCGAACCGTCATTCGTTTGTCGTCGTTGTCATGGAGGGCGGAAGCAGCTGTGCGCAGGACATCGGAAGGAGGAGGATTGAAGAGGAATAAGATGAATTACGATGACATGGAGGAGGAGGAGAGAGAAGAGGAGGAAAGTGAGGAGGAGGACGACAGGACATTCCAGAAGAAGATGATTAAGAAAAGGAAATAGGACAAAGACAAGGAAGAGATAAAGACCATTAAAATAGTGAGAAGGGAGGAATCGGAAGGGATGAGGATGAGGATAAGGTGGATCCGAAGAAGAATAATAGTTCGAATAAACAAGGCTTAGCGTCCGTTCCACTGGAACGACTCATCTCTTCCACGACTCAAGGGAAGGCGAAAAAGGAGGAGGAAAGAGAGGAAGAAGAATAGAAAGAAGAAAGGAGAGAAACAGATGATTGGGGGAAGAAGAAAAGGAGATGGGGAGCGGAGGAGGAGGAGGAGCAGTAGCAGGAGGAGGAGGCTGATGAGCGAATCGGGTCTTCTTCCATCCATGACTCCGAATCGAGTCAACAAGTACAGTTGCAGCGTCGATACAGGCCATCAGAGAATCTCTCTCCGGAGTCTCCACCGAACGATAGGTTGGCCTCATACATACGTACATACACAGATACACATACAAACAAATAAACACACACACACACATACATACATACATTTTTACAATAGCCAGGCAGACAATGACAAATACACACGCATTAGGGTTAGCAAATACAAAGATTGCATCCAGTGGCCTTTTGCTTGTTTACTGTTTAACGACCACTGTTTGGTAACAAAGACCAATAGCGTCGCCCTCCTCCTTTATCCAGGCTTGGGACTGGCACTGTCAGAAAGCGAACAGTGGCGGAGTTAATAAAGGAAAGGACATCAAGACAATTAATATAGCGCCTTTTTAATATCTCAAAAGCGCTGGCTCCAACATGCCATATTATAAATTACAGTGTTAAGTTTTGTGACACATCAACGGATAATGTCATCAGAATTACGGTGTTTTAAAAAACTTTAGTCAATCAATCAATCAATCAATCAATCAATCAATCAATCAATCAATCAATCAATCAATAGAGTTTATTGAACCAGTTCATTACAAATCAGAACAGTACAATCATAACAAAAAGCAAGTAGATCAGTTAATGTGCTATTCAATATTTTTATTACTCTACTTGTTTAATCTAAATAAAGTTTATATATTGACTGCACTTGTAGATGAAAGTAAATTATATCATTCGGAACAAAGGGCACTCCTAGAAGGGATGACTCCCGCTGGTTAGGGGCCCAGTCAATAAAGCTTGTGGCAGATGGCTTGATGGTAGATTATAAAGACGATAAGCAATAAATGCCATATGAAGGTGTGATAAAGGCTAAGTAATAATAAAAACCTTAGTATCTTAGTATAGCACAAAAAAGAACTGGAGAAATTATAGATTATTGTTATATAGTGCGTGATTTTTAATTAAACATCTAAGTCGTGGCTGGTCTGGGAGCGCCTCGGAGTAGGTTTCTTGAAGGATCGCTAAACATAACTTCTCGGAATGAATGAATGAAATAAATGAACTTTGCGACCGACGCAAGACCGTAGAACAAGAACACAAATAGTATGACGTCAAGTTCCAGTGACAGTGGGTCAATCCAAGACGGGCGGATAAAAGGCCTATCCATTTAAAAATCAAATTGGAGAGGGTTTTAGGGCAATGGTAACACTCTGGCACAAAGAGCAGAAGATCAGCACGGTCGCTCTATCGCTTCTAGCTACTCTCCCAAAGGTCGACTCAGCTTTTCATTCGCCAGATGACGTGCTAAAATGAGCAGTAGGACGTGATGGGCGCCTTGCATGGCTGCCAAACAGTTAAATTCGACTCATGTAATAACTTGTGATCATCCGTTCATACTCTGAATTGTAATCATATTGCGGTGTGTCAGTTTGAAATACTAAACAAAGATTATTATTATTATTATTATTATTATTATTATTATTATTATTATTATTATTATTACTATTATTATTATTACTATTATTACTATTACTATTATTACTATTATTATTATTATTATTATTATTATTATTATTATTATTATTATTATTATTATTATTATTATTATTATTATTATTATTATTATTATTATTATTATTGTCATTGTTAAAACACGGTAAGGCTTAGTGTTGCTGAGTTGGTCGCTCCTCAGCGCCGGGCAACCTCGACATGGTGCCCTGGAAGGCAACCGCGTTGAAACGCTGGACCGTAACCGAAAGGCGCTGGAGGATGAAACTTGTCTCTCGGGTGTCTCCGGATATTTTCGTCAGGCGGCGACCCATCTCGGAGACGAAGGCGAGACCCTCTCTGTTGAGAGGGCCAAGGGTCTCCAGGGCTACAGGGACGAAGGTGTAACTCCTCTGTAAATCTGCGTATTTGGCGTGTTTCCTTGTGGCAGCCAACTCCGCCGCCCTTCCAGCTTCGGTCGCCGTCTCAGGGATGTATGAGGCGGCCACGGTATCCACCACCGTCGCGTCCCATATCAAGTTCCGCCCGTTGCCCCACGGTATCAGGGTCTGGCCATCAGGCCTCCTCCCGTCCGATCTGGTGAGGCCAGACGGCTCCTTAACCGCAGGGGTGCCGGCTCTGTTGAGGCTGCGGTAGATGATGTCGTTGACGGCGCAGTGTCTAGCCTGACGTCCAAACCCCAAATGGCAGGAGAGGCCATGTGAGCCTCTGGACGACACCGGCGCACCGCATGCGCACGTGTGCGGCTCGCAAATGGCCAGGCCCAAGCGTAAACCGGTCGCAACTCTCACGGCCTCGTCGCTCATCCTCAGATCATATGCGGTCAACGGGAGGGCATGTAGCCAGTCGGAGGCATGAGGGAACTGCACCGCTCTTAGTCTGGCCTGGTCGTAAGGGTCCTGCAGTGCGCCAGTAACCGACGATAAGACCTCCTGCAGCAACGGCCCATCCCATTGTGATTGTTTGTGACTGGGGACGGCCGTTGGGTCGGAAATCCTGGAGAGTTCCATCCATTGCGAACGCGCTGAAGTGTAGGCCGTGTCTGCGTTCTCGAGTGTTGTTCCCAAGATGAGGGACTGAGTGGGGAGGGTGCCCGCGGCCGAAGCCAAAAAGGCGGGCAGTGCCAGCGATGACACCCTCCTGATTCCCAGCCCTCCCATCTTAATCGGAAGGGATGCCTGCGCCCACTGGACGTCGGTCAGCATCACGTTCAGAACCCTCTCGATTCCACCTCTCAACAACTCGTCGTAGTCCCTCAGGCGTGGGTGGTCGTGACAGCTGGTGCATCGTAATGTGTGCATTAGCCTGGGCGAGCCCAGGGAGCATCTTAGTATTAAAAGTGCGTCTTGTCTGGCAATACTCTGAAGTCTTTCAAAAGCCCTTGCGAGGTCGGCCACGCTTTTGTCCAAAGAGGAGAGTAGAGCATCTGCTGGGAGGAGCGGCGCTCCCAGGAGCATGGCCGCGGATGGATCGACACGGGTGAACTGTCTCAGGAAGCCCCGTTCGTCGCCGGCAAGATCGGCGGTGATTAGTTCGCACTTGGTGCGGTTTAGCGCGAGGCCGAGGCTCAAGCACTCCCTCTCGATTAGATCCACATCCGCCTCGACAACCTCTGGGTTGCCGCCCAAAGTGAGGTCGTCCAAGTATCCAAAACCCAAGGGCGACAGCAGCCGGGTTAGTATAGGTTGGAGTGGGAGGCAGAAAAGCAGAGGACCCAGAGGGTCACCTTGCTGTGGACCTTCCTGAGACTTTATGGTAAAACTGCCAAATTGGAGGCATGTTGCTTCGGCATAGGCTAGGTGACAGTACGCGGCCAGCTCTGGGATGGTTTCCTCGACCGACATCAGCATGCTATCCCGGTGTAAGCTGTTGAAAGCATTGGATAGATCCAGCTTGACCAGTATGAATCCCGGGTCCATATTGTGTAGAAACTGCCTGGTTGCATGGATGGCCGCCTCGCAGCCTCCAGGGACACCCACCCCAAGCTGTCTCGGTGTCAGGTGAGGTGAGACGCGCGGGATGGCGTATGCGTTGGCGCATTTAGACGCGAGTCTACGCCAGACGTACCCAATGGCTATTGGTCTTAGGCCACCGCAGCTTTTGCGAAGGGCGAAAAGAGTTCCGCCGAATAAGATGGATCGTAGCTCTTGAGGGCAGGTGCCGGCCAGTAGTAGGTTGATGATTGCAGTTGTTGCCCTCAGTAGTCCAGGTCCCGCGTCAAGATCTCCTATTAGCTCCGCGACATGCTGGGGACGCAGGCCATCCGGGCCGCCCGACGATCCCATGGGAAAGGATCGTACCATGGTGCGGATCTCCAGCTCATTGGCCTGGAATGGTGCGCTTGACGTTGAGCGGAGGATGGCGGTCAGACGGCGGCGCAGGATGTTTTTTGCGCAAGAGTTCTAATGTTTCTTCGTTTATCGGCGCTGGAATGTCATCTGAGCAGAGGATGCGGGCCGCCGCACTTATATTGCCGTCTTCAAGTTTCGCGGCCACCGCCGCCGCCAACGCCAGCCTCCCATTCGAGCCCGATGGTCTGCGGCCGCCGGTGGTGTCCTCGTCTGGATCGAAGAGGGTTTCAGCCAGACTCGGCCATTTGTCATGGAAGTCGGCGACGCGTTTCTTGACGACAGACGTAAGGTTGCGGCGCCGGCCGCCCCTCAAGGGCACCTCCAAAATCCCCGCTCCAAAAGCGAGGAGTCGCCGCCACCCCTCAATGTTCGCGGGATCCGACAAAATGGATTCCATAATGCCGGTTAGAAGGTGGCCGCATCCCGACCTGGCGCCCTTGGGGATGTGTCTGAGCAAACCACGCGAGAGGCAAGGATGCTGCATTGGCTTTATTGGCCCCGGGTCCAAAGCAGCCGAGGCGTCGAGCAACTGAGTCTGATGAGTATTGACAGACTCGGGGTCTTCTTGTGTTACGTCGGCCATTGAGCTAGAAGGTCCTGGGGTTCTTGCCGACAATGGCGGCCGACGCGAGCCCGTGTGCTTTGTAGGGCAGTCCGCCGGTGGCTGGTCAGAGCCCGGACAGGGAGCGGATCGAGGTCCGTGTCGGTGGATGGTTCCGTCAGAGGCATGAGTCTTAAACGACGACCGACAAACAGTGCAGACCCCCTGCCCCTTAGAAGGTTTTTGACTCATTCGTGAATCAGTAGGCCTATAGATTATTGAGACGACTGAGTTGATTCAGTTTGTTTTCATTATTATTATTATTATTATTATTATTATTATTATTATTATTATTATTATTATTATTATAATTGTTGTTATTATTATTATTATTATTATTATTATTATTATTATTATTATTATTATTATTATTATTATTATTATTATTATTATTATTATTGTTATTATTATCATTATCATTATCATTGTTATTGTTGTTGTTGTTGATGTTGTTGTTTTTGCTATTATTATTATTTTTTCGCCCGAAGTAGAAATGATCCCTCAGGCTCTAATAAACTATCCGAAGATATTATTATTATTAATTTATTATTATTATTATTATTATTATTATTATTATTATTATTATTATTATTATTATTATTATTATTAAACGTGGAACGGTGGAAGCAGTTGATGAAAACCGGATTCTGTGTAGCAGTCGCAGAACCGTTAGACAATAGATGTATGTAAGCAACGGGTCACGCGTCAATGATCAGACTCCTGTGAGTTACTGGTGCGTAGCAGCACGGTCCATGAAGCGCTGCTTTGGTGCGCAACGGTTCAATGGCACCTCTATGTTGAGGCTAATATGTCTGCAGCCACCAGAGACAACGTCTGGTTGCAGTGAAACCAGTGTAACAACGAGGAAAGAGATTGGGGGAAAGGCGTTATATATTATTATTATTATTATTATTATTATTATTATTATTATTATTATTATTATTATTATTATTATTATTATTATTATTATTATTATTATTATTAAGGATTAAGTACACACATACACACACAAACACATACACACACAGGCAAGCACACACACCCACACACCCACACCTACATACACACACCCACAAACCTACACACCTATATATATCGGGGGAGGGGCCCGATAGCGCATTGGATAACATCTGGCGTAGAGAGCGAGAGGTACCGAGTTCGAGCCCCGTTGGTCGGATATGCTTTGTAGGCTGCTATTAGCGCCGTTGTATTGCAGGCTGTCTGTAAGTTCTGTTAGTAGTTAAGATTTAAATTGCATAACATGTAAATGTACAGCGCAGTGCGTTTGTCAGGCGCTTAATAAAGAAAAAGATTATTATTATTATTATTATTATTATAATATATATATATATATATATATATATATATATATTATACATACACACACATTTGCGTTGTAAGCGTGTAGTTGTTAAACGACACCCACCTTCGCAGCTGCTCTTTCTCCTCTCTTGACCTAGACCCAAGGACCCTGCCCTGGATCCAAGGCGCCAAAGGTGCCGATGCTCACACAGCTTTTTGGAAACACTGATACATAGACAAAAATACAGTGATAAATAATCTAATAATCATGGGTGATAATGCATTATTTTAAGCCCCTTATGTAGGCCTACTTGGCTGGGGTTGGCTGGCACAGATCCCGGGCAACGGCAATTGGACCTTCTGGAAATCGGGCTCGGAACGACCTTCTACTCCCATTTAGAAACCCCTCTGCCCTGACGCAGCACTGGTGATTAAGCTGGTGCCCTGCGTTTGGCTTTCGAGTGGCGTTTTAGAAGTTTGTAGTTTACGATTACGATTACGATGGTTAGAAGAAAACCGGTAGTACGTCGACTTATAGAGCAGAGTACTGTTCGCTGTTTGACTCTGAAACGCGGTCTCTTTACACCCGATTAAGCCAAAGCAGCGTTGACCGGTGGTTATTAGTCGTTGTTCATTCGACGACCACTCCCACTCCCTCATTGGCCCCCGACCGACGAGGGGGAGGGTGACGGCGGCTGGCCTTTCCTGGCAGGGTAGGATTAATTGAAGACCTCCGTTGATGGCCAGTCTTCGTTTCACGGATCTTTCGACAGAAGACAAGGCCGCTCTACCTTCAACCGCCGCCGCCGCCGCCGCCAG
>JACEVL010000335.1:0-102500 GCA_020284085.1 Aporrectodea caliginosa | reverse complement strand
CTCTCTCTCTCTCTCTCTCTCTCTCTCTCTCTCTCTCTCTCTCACACTCTCTCACTCTGTCTTGCTCTGGTAAGATCTTTTAAAACGGTCGATTCACCAAAGAAGTTCTACGCTCCAAACGGTAGCTGGCGACACTAGTGACTTAGTCATTACAATATTATGACGAATGTATTCGCTAGGGGAGCCACGTTAGAGACGAAGGCTGCGTTTGAAGGCAGGCACTGTTGAGATCGATCGTCCATTCATATGAACCGTTCGAAAACAAAGCACAATGATACAATCAGTTGGCATACCTGATGTTATAGTCTGACTTTAAAAAATGGTGATATGGACCAAATGTCGTCATCATTATCATCAGTATCATCAGTATCATCAGTATCATCATCGACGCAGGTGGAGTGCGCTGCTGATTTTTGAGCGGCGCTATATAAATGTTCGATTACAATTACATTTACAATAGCCTACCATCAATATCATCATCATCATCATAAAACATCATCGTCATCGTCGTCGTCGTCATCGCTGTCGTTGTCGTCGTCATCATCATCTTCGTCATCATCATTATTATTAATACATAGTCTGTCTGTCTGTCTGTCTGTCTGTCTGTCTGTCTGTCCTGTCTGGGACGCCTCAACTGTCTTTATCTGTGGCCGGTCGAGAAGCTATGTTCCTCTTCACCGAGGCTCAGCTGTACTCATTAGCCTTTCTTCGGAGATTAATTAGCAACCGAGAAAACAATGACATGCAGATGGGCACACGCATACAGGTATACAGACAAACAGACAGACAGACAGACAGACAGACAGATGAAGACGCAGACGCAGACAGACGAAACGACAGGTGAAAGCATCTACAGAAAAAGGGAGAACGGCAGAGAGAGACAGACAGAGACATACAGACAGACAGACAGAGTGATAGACAGGGTGACCGGCAGAGACATCGAGTGATGCAGACAGAGAGACATAGAGACGGACGCATCTTTTGTTCTGCGTATAATTGGCCTTCGATGGATGGAACGCACGAACCCAATCAGAAGGTCACGAGTTCCAAAATCGAAACTTCGTCAAATGATGTAAAGCTATGTCTAAATTGGAGCGCGACTGGAGCGCCACCTGTTCAACTCTAGCAAATGTAACTGCAAGTTAGACCTTGAGCAAGTTAGACCTTGAATGTGGTTGATTGACCAGTAGATTTCGCGACAACGTCAGTCAGTCAGTCATTTAATCATTCTTTTTTAGCCAATCAGACATTCAGTCAGTCATTTAGTCAGTCTGTCGGTCAGTCCTTCAGTCCTACAGTCCTACAGTCAGTCAGTCAGCCAGTCGATAATTCATTCACTCGTTCAGTCAGTCAGTCAGTCAGTCAGTCAGTCAGTCAGTCAGTCAGTCAGTCAGTCAGTCAGTCAGTCAGTCAGTCAGTCAGTCAGTCAGTCAGTCAGTCAGTCAGTCAGTCAGTCGGCCATTCAGTCAGACAGACAGACTTGGTTGAATTCGTTCATTCATTCATTCATTCATTCAGTCAGTCAGTCAGTCAGTCAGTCAGTCAGTCAGTCAGTCAGTCAGTCATCAGTCAGTCAGTCAGTCAGTCAGTCAGTCAGTCAGTCAGTCAGTCAGTCCTTCAGTCAATCAGTCAGTCCTTCAGTCAATCAGTCAGTCTGTCATCCTACCAAGGAATAAGAGGCACCTGGATATAAACCCTGTACTGGATATAAACCCTGTTTAATACCTATACGGATAGATATACAGCGTGTATACGGCATATATTTTGTGCGTGCGTGTGTACGTGTGTGCGTGTGTGTGTGTTTGTATGAGTGTGTGCGTTTGTGTGTGTTTGTATGAGTGTGTGTATATGGATGTTGGTTAGGAGCGAACATACCATGAACAGCAACATCAACAGTTGCAGCATCACCCAGCAGCTGACGTTGACATGTCCTCTGCCCCTTCTTCCCCTTCCCCCGTGGCCCTCATTAATTTCCTAATGGAGATAATGGACCTCCAGCAGACCAAGTACTCCAAGGTACTTGGTCTGCTGAGAGTCCATTATCTCCATTCGCGGCAGATGCCGTAAGCGCTGCATCGCTGCATCTATATAGCTACGGACACCACGGCTCAGCGTTTTGCAACATGAAGCCACACTGTAGTCTATTATAATCGATCACATTGTATCCTATGATCGATCACATTGTATTTTATGATCGATCACATTGGATCTCATTATCGATCACATTGGATCTCATTATCGATCACATTGTATCCTATGATCGATCACATTGTATCTTATGATCGATCACATTGTATCTTATGATCGATCACATTGTATCTCATTATCGATCACATTGGATCTCATTATCGATCACATTGTATCCTGTTATCGACCACATGTTGGGAGGAAGAAAGCAAGAAAGGGAGGAGGAAGGAAGGAAGGAAATACGGACGGATGTAAGGATGGAAAGAAGAAAGGAGGGTAGAACGGAGCGACGGTTAGAAGAATGAAATGAACAAAATACCGACTGTTGGAAGAAAGGAACTGTAGGTCTATGCCACTGACAAACACAAGGGACAACAGAACAAGTGGATTTGGGGTATAAGAGGACGGAAGGACGGAAGGAAGGAAGGACGAACGAAGGACGAAAAGGACGGAAGTGTTGCGATTGGCCAAGGAGCAGCTTTGAAGGCGGCGACTGGAGCTCGATTGGGACATATGTGTTATCGATCTTAGCCTCCTTCGTTCGAGCAGAGAGAGACGGTTGATTGTGTCTAAAGATAGGAGGAGACTTCTTCGATCGCTGATCATTTGAACAGAAGCCCTGAGGCGGTGGCTCTGGTCCTCCCTCTACCGCCCTTACAGCGCACTCGTCATTAGCGGAAGAAGAGCCCATAGCTGCCCGGTCGGTCGGTCCATGCATGAGGCGTGACGGTTCCTTTTCATTAGGCGCATTTATGTTTTATGGACTGTCAGAGCTACACTTCGGATCGCCTGCTCTGACGACGACAGCTTCCGGTTTCTGAAGGACGTCTCCATCGACTGCGGATTGATTTTCCAGACGGAACTACAGTACTGGACAACGAATAAAATTATGAATGAACTGTCGGACGCGTGTGCGATGATCGACTGAGAGAGCGGGTGAGTGAGTGGGTTAGTGAGTAGGTGACTGACTGAATGGGGAAATGTTGAATGAGAGTGAGCGAGTGAGTGAGTGATTGACTGAGTTTCTTTCAGAGAGTGAGGGATTGCTTGACTGACTCATTGAGTGAGTGAGTGAGTGAGTGAGTGAGGTGAGTGAGTGTGAGTGAGTGTGAGTTAGTGACTGGGCGAGTGCAAGTGACTCGTTGAGTGACTCAGCTAGTGATTGATTGATTGATTGAATGAGAGTGTGAGTGAGCGAGAGCTTGAGTGAGTTAATGTTGAATGAGCAAGCGTTGAATGAGAGTGAGCGAGTGAGTTAGTCATTGAGTGAGTGGGTGAGTGAATGAGAGAGTGAGTGAGCGAGCGATAACTTGAGCGAGTGAGTGCGAGTGATTGCGAGTGATTGAGTGAATGAGTGAATGAGTGATTGAGTGAATGAGCGAATGAGTGATTGAGTGATTGAGTGAATGAGTGAATGAGTGATTGAGTGATTGAGTGAATGAGTGATTGAGTGATTGAATGATTGAGTGAGTAAACGTAAGAGCGAGTGAGCGATGTAATGCTTCTCGCTTCAACTAAAAATCTCTGTGTAGCCTATAGATGCCGCTGGCTATAATAATAATATTATATGAAAATAACAACTGTTGAAGATGATGAAATCAGCGCAGTAGTCGTGAGGCCATACTTTCCGTGGTTCGTGGTTTAGTCAGCTGAATGGTATTTAAGTGATTCTCACTGTATCCCCCCACTAGTGGCTGATTCTTTGAGCGATATAGCACACCGAGATGCGGGCTTTACCTGAGTGTGCTAACGGTGTTGCGACGGCACACCTTTATAATCAGCCATACACGACGACTAATGTCACCTGAACTAGAAGCGGAAACACGCATGCGCTGAGCGCAGGTGGAAACTGTAATGGAGGAAGGGATGGAGAAGATCAGATCATTTACCATTCGACGGATTCCAGTAAATGAGGGTAAAGTGTTAACCCTCACCAGGGCTAATCGGAGGCGATATAGTGGCAGGCAGGCAGGCAGGCAGGCAGGCAGGCAGGCAGGCAGGCAGGCAGGCAGGCAGTCAGTCAGGCAGGCAGGCAGTCAGGCAGGAAGGCAGTCAGGCAGGCAGGCAGGCAGGCAGGCAGGCAGATGGACGGACGGACGGACGGACGAACAGACAGACAGACAGACAGAGACGGGCAGGCAGAGACAGACCCACAGACGGACAGACGTACAGATGGTCAAACGGACGCACAGGCATGAATACAAATAGGCAGACATGCAAATAGGCAGACATGCAAATAGGCAGACAAGCAAAATAGGCATACATGCAAATAGGCAGACATGCAAATAGGCAGACATGCAAAATAGGAAGACATGCAAATAGGAAGACATACAAATAGGAAGACATGCAAATAGGCAGACATGCAAATAGGCAGACATACAAATAGGCATACATGCAAATAGGCAGACATGCAAATAGGCAGACATGCAAAATAGGCAAAAAGACTGGCAAATAATAAACAGACGATTATTGTGTGGTCCATTTCCCTTCACTATGTGATGTATTAGCCTATGTACATCATGTTTTATATATATATATATATATAAAGGCATAAATATAATTATGTCTATATATAGATATATGTATTTATATATAGGCATAAATATATTTATATATAGACATACATGTAGATATAAATATATAATATTTCAATCACGCATGTATAGATGTATTTGTAGGTCTGTATATATATATATATATATATATGTATATATATATGGCTTAAGCCAAACTGACGTCATCGCTTGACATTAGGCGCATTTATGTTTTATGGACTGTCAGAGCTACACTTCGGATCGCCTGCTCTGACGACGACAGCTTCCGGTTTCTGAAGGACGTCTCCATCGACTGCGGATTGATTTTCCAGACGGAACTACAGTACTGGACAACGAATAAAATTATGAATGAACTGTCGGACGCGTGTGCGATGATCGACTGAGAGAGCGGGTGAGTGAGTGGGTTAGTGAGTAGGTGACTGACTGAATGGGGAAATGTTGAATGAGAGTGAGCGAGTGAGTGAGTGATTGACTGAGTTTCTTTCAGAGAGTGAGGGATTGCTTGACTGACTCATTGAGTGAGTGAGTGAGTGAGTGAGTGAGGTGAGTGAGTGTGAGTGAGTGTGAGTTAGTGACTGGGCGAGTGCAAGTGACTCGTTGAGTGACTCAGCTAGTGATTGATTGTGGTGTTTAGAGTTGAAACGGCGAGAGAGTTGAGGGAAAGAGGAGGATTCGGGATAGGTTTCTGAAAGAGCAGTGCTTCAGTTTTGAGTGAAAAGCCTATTGAGAGATAGCAAGAGGTGAGGTTTTGGTGACTTCGTGCGATGGATCATATATTTGTCGTAACACTGGCGGGAGTTTGTTCCAAAGAGGCGGGACAGCATTGGCTATGGAACTATTAGCAAATTTTAGTGATGAGGTGACGGAAGGCGGAGCAGTGTTAGAGTGGAAGAGGAACGGGTTGAACGAAGTGGTTGTATACTATGAACAACTGACGGTTTATTAAACGGTTGACAGTTGACCTTGCACTCAAAGCTCCTGGTCCGTGTTGCGTTGAGGATGTGGAATGGCGACCAAGCAGTAGATTATAATATTGCACCACAAAGTGGCGTGCTTCGGAACACTTGACCTCGTAATGTGTGGTCGCGGGCCATAGAGCTATATATAAACCATTGAATATTATGCTGAGGTATACCTAATTGCACAATATAGTCCTCTAGTTAACAGATGTTTGGGCAGTTACATGTATATTCGACCAAGAAAATGAATACTAAACGATTCAGTATTTTATGCACAGAAATAAAGATTTTATTAATTCTAGACACCAGCACTCTGCTATAGCGTATGCAAAGCAGCATAATAGCTGTGTGGATTAAATGATATAGATCCAGTGTAATTACATTTTATCAGGCAAAATATAAGACTGTAGCAAAGTCCGACCATAGCTGAAAGACATTAAATAGCTTACTGGATGCAGTTTAATTCGAGGACGACAAACTAATACAGAGGAATGTTGAAATGACTTATGTGAAAACAATAAAAGCTGTAGCTAATAAGAGAAATAGTAACAGTCGAAATGAAATAATGGCACAAAATCAGAAGGTAAAGAAAACAAGATAACAGCCATGCCGTGGCGGCGCTACCATGGGTATAGCGGTATAGGTCATTTGACCTGCCTATTTCACTCTTGACTTGCCCCTTATGACCTGCCTACTTATTACCTACTGCTGTTTAAAATTCTTGGGAATTTGTAATATCTTCTTTGCATTTAGAACATCAACATCTATCCCATAAGATCACTAGTGCAATTATTAGATCTAAACGTCTTTTTTACGTTTTATGTAGTATGTCAATAATTTAAGTCTATATGTTGTAAAGTGTGAACTTTAAAATTGAAATGATAAAGTTTAACGTGTCAATGCTGAATTGTTTCAAATTTGAATACGCTGCAACAATTATTGGTCTATAAGCGTTGAATAATAATTTTCTTCTTTTTATATATCTAAGTTATGCTGCTTATGTTGATGTTATGCTGCTTGATGCGTCAAACTCAAACAATAATTTCTTCGACCTGCTGATTAATTCCCATGATCCTGACGCGACCTGCTGAAATTGTAGCCTATAGCTGGCGCCGGCGCCGCCATGCACTGATTATAACAGATAAAAAAAACGACACCGAAAGAAAAACTAGAGATGAAACGACAAAAAATGAGAACCAAGAGAAAAGCGAATCTTTAAAACAAGGAAACGAGGAACGAAATATTGCAATGAAAGACAAGCCTCCAATGTTCTCGCATCTAAAAGCAACTCTACGGCAGATATTGTAAGGAATGCGGTGTTGTGGCCAACGAAAAGTAATAGGCATACGCCCACACGAATAACAATAAGCGCACTGCTTCAGAATATATTCCTCGCATCGGGGCCTACACGATACATACACGAAGATGTATCATAAATATCATAGAAAAAGTCTGTTCTGCTTGGATACAAGGATCAAGTGGGATAGAATGTTGCTATAAATTTCAATTATCACACATGTACGGCTGCTGGCAGACGTAATGGAAAAGAAAAATGATTTATGGTGATGCGAAAAACTAGAACAGCTGAACGGAAAAAGAGAATTAAAAGTCTAGTCTGCACAGAACTAGTTTGCGTCATAGATATGAAATGGATACGCGTAGGAAAAGTTGATATGTAATACAAGTAAATAAGTAGCCTTTTATTTGCTATGTCATGCTTATTACATAGGTTCAAAATTGCTTACGTAAAAAAACTGACTCCGTGCCTACTGGCTACTGCCATTACAAAGCATCTTCTATTTCCAAGTACCCGTACGTGACATAGCGTATATAGGCAAAAAGAGAGACCATGTTCTAACTATAGAAGTCTATGCAGATTATATATATGTGTGTGTGTATATTTGTATATATATAATGTATATATAAATGTATGTTGCTGAGACGCTGCTAGTGTGAGTCGTTGAATGGTCGGTCTTCTCGTGTGTTCGGAGTCCGTTCTGTTAATTTTTGTTCTTGCATGTATAGAAGAAGAAGGAGCAGAGTCGATATTGCGTCGGTGAGTCATGCTCATCATTTCTGAAGCACGACGAGGCATTGGCCACCATCGGCCTACCGATGGCCAGTGGCCGATGGCAGGCCACTGCCCGGCGCCGGTCGCTGCCCGCTGGTCACCGCTGCAGCTGCCCTCCGGAGCCGGTGCTGCTGCCAATATGTAGCGACGTAAATGAGGCGTTGGTTAAGTTACGGCCGCAGTGTGTCGCTAGCATTCCGATAAATCGTGAAACCGCCGTCACGTGATTTATGTGCGGGTTTCGAGCGACGTCCAGCGATCGTCTCCGGAGATTGCCGAATACACGAAAGCCGAGGCAAGTTTTTCGATCATCTAAGAGTTCACGGCAACATTAGGACGAAAAGGCAATAAAAGAAGAGGCGCCAAGTAGATAGGATAGCACTGATCTGATAAACTAATAGACTGCACCATAGAAGGCAGGGTGGGTGAGAACTACGCAGACCAGAAGCGCCATCTTAGGTCAGGCAGTTCGGCGCCATCTATCAAAAAGCTGACGTGACGCCAGCGAATATGAAGGCGATCGTGGGGTCATGGTAGGGTCAATGCAGATGACGACAGCTACTGCATTTATGATGACGATAATAATAACATTAATAACGAAGAAGAAGACGAGGATGATGATGATGATGATGATGATGATGATGATGATGATGATGATGATGATGATGATGATGATGATGATGATGATGATGATGATGATGATGATGATGATGATGATGATGATGATAGTGATAGATGATGATGATGATGATGATGATGATGATGATGATGATGATGATGATGATGATGATGATGATGATGATGATGATGATGATGATGATGATGATGATGGCGGCGACGACAGTAGCGATTAGGACTAGATGATAAAATAGCAGCCCTACTTGATGAGACTTTAATTTCACGGGACAAGCAATAACAATAGCGTTGTCAATTTTATGAGCTAATTGAGCTTTCTCTGTCTAATTCAATTTAAAGGCAAACGCTGTATTAGATTTAGTGGGGCATATTTCTTTAACATGATGCATAATTGAAGGCCACAAGAGCAGTTCTGTGTACATAGGTTGGCTACATATAAAATATGGAAGCGCTATAATATCTTTGCGTCTTCAGTTAGATTCATATTTTATGAGGTCCAATCCATCTTTCCAGCATCTGTTTTTTTAAAGTTTTAGCTTCCCTCTGTTGGTAAACGTCAGCTCTTCAGATTCGCTTTCTTCAGATCATGTATCCTTCTCTCAACCTCCCTTAATTCTTCTAGGTCCTTCTCGCATGCTTCTTCCTATTCATCCTCTCAACTACTTCTAACTCTTCGTTCTTTTCCCATATATATACTCTTTGCCTTTTCTCTCGTTTTCTTTACTCCATAACCCTTTTACATTTATTGCCAGCCACACTAATTTTCTTTTGTTTCCGTCATAGCGTCTTATAGTGCAATATTTCACAATGTCTTATGTTTTTCAAATTGCATTTATTTCTTTAATACTTTTCTTTTTTCACAATTTCCTTCGCTTCCTGCCTAACAAAATCGCCCATTTCCACAGTATGCATATTATAGCAACTGCTGTAAAAACTTCCAAAGGCGATACTTCCTTATGATATTTCACTCCCACTTAACTCCCACCCATGCATACCTCCACTCCACTTCCCTCTCTCTGTCTCTCTATCTGTATCTCTCTGTCTCTGTCTCTCTTTCTCTTTCTCTGTTTCTGTTTCTCTGTAAGTCTCTCTCTCTGTCTCCTCTGTCTGTCTGTTTTGTCTGTCTGTCGAACGTCTCTAATACTCTCTCTCTCTCTCTCTCTCTCTCTCTCTCTCCTCTCTCTCCTCTCTCTCTCTCTCTCTCTCTCTCTCTCTCTCTCTCTGCCTCTCCTCTTTCCTCTGCCTCTCTCTCTCTCTCTCTCTCTCTCTCTCTCTCTCTCTCTCTCTCTCTCTCTCTCTCTCTCTCTCTCTCGCATACAGGTACTTCGTCCTTCCTTCGTTCCGTGCAGACTCCCATCGCTTGCTGCATGAGTCCTGATCGGAACCATCTTCAAAAGAACCGGATACGAAATTATAAGCAACGCAACAAGGCTCTGACGATAGACTGCCTCTGCTTAGAAAGACGAGATTTGTTTGTGCTGCGTATTACCATTTCTCTAGAAGACATATCATATGCACGGCAGGCGGATGCAGAAGTGATACAGAACATCCAAACAGACACACAGGGACATCTACAAACCTAAAGACATACATACTCAAACACACATAGATGCATACAAACACACAGACACGCAGACAAATAAACAGGGATACAAACAGTCACACAGATAGACGAACAACCTATATATAAACAAATATATAAGACATAAAGCAAACAAATAAACAACTGGGTATATATTAGGTCAATTCCACGGAGAATGAGACATAGATCCCCAAATTTTTTTATGCAATTTGGTTACAATAAAGGTATTATTTAAAGGCCAAGAGACCATAGTGTTTAAAATAACATAAATTAACAAAATTTGTTCACGTGATCGGCGGCCATCTAGTAGTAGCGACTTCATTTTCTTAGTCCCTGCTTATAAGGGCAGGTGGCCAGTCCTCTCCTTTGCCATTTAATATTCCAACAGACAGTGCATGGTCAGTGTACTTCTATAGCTCAGTTGGTTAGAGGGTGCAGAAGAAGCAGCAATCTCACTACAAATATATGCAGTGGTGGTGACACATTATAAATTGAAGCCATTTGTTCCATATTGTTATATTTAACACTTTAGCAATGATCTGCAATGGTTCCCAGTCACTTTTAGTACACACTCATCGTTACAGGGTTAACTATACTACTCTTGTTTCTCATTCTTTGCAATACGATGAATGATGTTTACTCCAATATAATTATTTTCTTACAATATGTGTGGAATATGTTAAGGTAATTTTACAATGGTTTAATTAAAAGCAATATATACTTGTTATTATTTTGAATTGCGTTAATATAAACTGTTTTTGATTTGTTAGATGGTGTTAACTGCAACAGATTTAGATGAAACTTTTAAATAATTATGATTTAGGACTGGTTTAACTGTTGTTTGTCTTCTCTGTGATATGATGCCTTGTGTTAGCCTTAATACAATTACTTTTGTAGAAATATGTTTATAATATGTTAGAGTGAAGTTGAGATGAAACAATATTTTATTTCTTATTGTTCAGAACTGGTTTCATATTAACTGTTCCAATGGTTGCAATTTTTGTCATTTAATTGATGGTTGATTGCAGTATAATCATTTCCATAAAACTCTCTGAAATGGTTGTAAGACTTAACTTAAGGTTTAACTGATCCATTGTTTCTTTGTTTTTGTGATACAATAAATGATGTAAACTTGAATATAATAATTGTCAGAGAAACTGAAAGTTTTTTCTATGTCATGCATTAGATACATTTAGAGTTGTTCAATCCAGTCTCAAAAGTGCATAGTCTGGGTAGGATTGTGTACTTTTGAGATTGGATATACCAAATATACAAAATACACCTGACAATCCCTTAATTAGAACGACATTCATAGCGCCCACAGTGGCATGATGTGGGAAAACTGTAGGCACAATCGTAGGTCCCACAGTGACATAGTGTGGGCAAACTGTAGGCACAATCGTAGGTCCCACAGTCACACAGTGTGGGCAAACTGTAGGTAAAACCGTAGGTCCCGCACCTGGCGATGATTTGCCACTAGCGGTACTATAAAGGCCGACGCTGGGTGCAGTGACATCTTGCCCGCGCCGATCCCGCCCTGAGCCATCCAGCTAACCCTTAGAGCGCAGCCTGCGCACCGCTTAGGGCTTGATGAGGTAAAGACGATAAATGCCGGCCCCGCAGGGGTCCGCCCTTGCGTTCCCTCACGGGTCCACAAGCGCTGGCCTGTGAAGTATGGACGGGCGTTGCCCGTCCTCCGACCCTCTGGGCTGGCGATGATAATGCGCTGTGGGCAAGCAACATCGGCACTACGTGGGTCTAGCTCCATTACCCCTATTCCTAAGATCCCTAACCCAACCTCTGAGGCTGATTTCCGGCCTATTTCTATCACATCAGTATTGTGTAGATTGTTAGAAAAACTTATAGTGCGCCTGTACATCTATCCTATCCTCACTAATCATGTTGAGAACCGTCCCTTTGCTGACCAATTCGCCTTCAGGCCTTCTGGTTCTACCTCTGCTGCACTCATAGCCATCACTGACTGTATTCTTAACTCGCTTAAATCTGAACCTTATGTCCGCCTTATTTCTCTAGATTTCTCCAAGGCCTTTGATACAGTCAGGCACTCTTACTTGGCCGATCAACTGGCCTCTCTACCTATACCTGTTAATATCTTCAACTGGATTCTCTCCCTCTTGAGCAATCGTAGTCATTGCACCAAGTTCCGCGGCGTGATCTCTTCCTTGGCTCACATCAATGCTAGTAATTGTTGAAGTTCACTTTAGTTCTTTAGGATTATTTAGATATAGAACTGATCAGAGTTTAAACATTTTAATTAGCACAACGAGCAAAGAAGAACGTTAACCGGAAGTAGAGTACATAGAGTACTAAAGAGTCCTCTTAGCACACCACCTATTGTCCAGAATGTGTATAACACAGGCTTAATTCCAACACCCCCACTTTATACACATTCTAAAAATAGATCAGAGTCTTATTTCAGAAACCCCATGCCTAAGATGCATTTTGCATGTACATCTTTAAACAGTCCCTTTGTCAGACAGTCAGCAACCATGTCTGTTGTAGCTATCTGTTCAACACATATATCTCCAACAGTGATTCTATCTCTAATAAAATGATGTTGGATAGCAATGTGCTTGGTCTTGGCTCGATATCCAGGATTTCTTGCGAGATCAATTGCACCTTTGTTGTCACAGAAGATCTTCACAACACTAGAGGCTTGAGGAACTAGTTCTTGATGAAGTCCCTTCAACCATACAGCTTCTGCAGCAGCCATGCTCAGAGCCATATATTCTGCTTCAGTGGTTGACTTTGCAACAGTTGGCTGTTTCTTAGAGTTCCAACTAATTGCAGCACCACTCAACACAAAAATGTATCCTGTAGTTGATTTTAGATCCCTTTTGTCTCCGCCCCAATCAGAATCACTGAATCCAGCTACATCTTCATCATTTTTCCTGTATACCAACTTTAAGCTTGCAGTTTGTCGTAGATATCTAAAGATTCTTTTAACTGCAACCCAATGGGCTTGGCCATAGTTGTTGTTGAATCTACTCATGACCCCCACTGCAAACGTAATGTCTGGTCTTGTAGCTTGTGCTGCAAACATTAAGCTCCCAACCGCTTCTTGAAAAGGAACCTTCAGCATATCTTCCTTTTCAGCTTGACTGTTTGGAAGAAGTTCTTCCCCGAACAAGTCTTGGTTTGGATCAAGTGGAGTTGATACACCATTACACTCATTCATATTGAAACGAATCAGCATTTCTTCAATATATTTCTCTTGATCAAGTGAAATTGTTCCCTTTTCACGATCTCTCTGAATGTGTATGCCTACACAATAATGCGCTTCTCCCAGATCTTTCATCTTAAGACATTTCATCAGATCCACTTTCAGTTTCTGTTTCTCTTTCTTATTGTTCGAGAAAATCAAGAGATCATCAACATACACAGCAATGATTAAGATCTTTCCATTTTCATTCTTGTAATAAATACATGTGTCGAAATTTGACTGCAGAAATCCAAGATCTTTTAGCAACTTGTCTAGTTTCTTGTTCCAAGCTCGGCTGGCTTGTTTCAGGCCATAAATTGACTTATTCAACCGACAAGTTCGATTATTTAGCCGATAACCACTTGGTAATTCCATGTAAACTTCTTCTTCTAATTCAGGATTCAAGAATGCCGTTGTGACATCCATTTGATCGATGTCCAAGTCATACTTTGCTGCAAGTGCCATTAGAAAACGGATGGATGTGTAACGAACAACAGGTGCGTAGGTTTCCTCATAATCAATGCCTGGCTTTTGTGAACAGCCTTTAGCCACCAAACGAGCTTTGTAACGTTCAACTGTACCATCTACTTTCAGTTTCGTTTTGAACACCCATTTGCTTTTTATAGCTTTCCTACCATCAGGTACATCAGAGAATGTCCATGTATGATTTTCAACATGTGCCTTGATTTCTTCTTCCATGGCATGTTTCCAATCATCTGCATTCTTAGAACCGAGGGCTTGTTCAACTGTTAACGGATCGATGTTTCTGCATAAGGTAGCTTGATTTACCACAAAGTCCTCATTAAATATCCTCTTATTCGGAACATGAGTTCTTTTTGGCCGTCCATCATCCTCAGAAATATTTGCATTGCTCAGTGGAATATCTGCTGTTGTATCATCAACGAAATCAACATCTCTCAACTCTTCATTTTCAGTGCATGCGCCATCAGTAATGTTAGTCTTTGTACTGGTAGACTCCCCCACTTCAACAGGAGCCTGGATGAACTGGAACTGCTGTTGAGGAGGTATCAAAGAGTCTGTAGGAGAAACAATACTGTCATCAGAAGTAACTGGGAAAGGATCGAATGAAGATAACTGTCGAACTGAGAACTGAGATTCGAAGAAAACAACATCTCTTGATTGAGTGAGTTTCTTGGTAATTGGATGAAGAAGTCTGTATCCTGTGGTTCCTTCTGAATAACCAACAAAGATATACTCCTTTGACTTTGAGTCCCATTTTTTGCGAGAATTTCCAGAAATTTTTGCCAAGGCTTTGCATCCAAAAACACGAAGATGACTAAGATCAGGTTTTTTTCCCGTCCATGCCTCTTCAGGGGTCATGTTTGTTAGAGCTTTTGTGGGTGAGCGATTCTTCAGGTAGTTGGCAGTGTTAACTGCTTCTGCCCAAAAGTCTGTGCTTACATTGGATTCCATTATCATGGATCGAGCCCTTTCCACCAAAGTTCTATTTAGACGCTCTGCGACTCCATTCTGTTCTGGAGAATATGGAATCGTCGTCTCATGTCGAATTCCGCAGCTTCGTAGAATGGTCAAAAAAGCATTATTGACATATTCTGTACCATTGTCTGTCCGTATAGCTTTAATACGTGCACCAGTCTGGTTTTCAACAAGTGCTTTGTATTCCTTGAACTTGTCGACAACCTCAGTCTTTGACTTCAGAAAATAGACAACCGAGTGTCGTGTGAAATCATCAGTGAAGGTAAGAAAATACCGTGCACCACCAACAGATGATACTTGCATAGGACCACAAAGATCAGAATGAATAAGCCCCAGAACGTGTTCTGCACGTTTGACTCCTGTTTTCTTAAATGGTTTCCGATGCTGTTTGCCTTTCACACATGCTTCACAAGGAATACTTGAGACTTCGTCTGATTGAACACCAGACGACATCTTAATTTGCAACAGACGCATCGAAGGACGATTAAGATGTCCAAGACGACGATGCCACAAGTTCACAACGCTTGTTGACATTACTGCAAACGAATGTGATTTCTGGCGATCCAGGCAATATAGTCCATTAACTGCTGTGGCAGTAGCAATGACATTCTTTGAATTGACCTTCAACTGTTGGTTGATTATACGACAACCCTGTTCGTCAAACAAAACAGTTTTACCTTCCTTTGCTATCTTGTGAACTGCTAAAAGATTGATTGTTAAATCTGGAGCATGAACCACATCAAAGGCAGTCATTGTTTCTTTTGACGACAATGGAATGGATATGTTCCCTGTTCCAGTACTTTTCAATTTAGTTCCATTTGCAATTCCAACCTGTTGACTATCATTAGGAGTAAAACTCTCAAACCAGTCAAGTCTCGATGTTAGATGTACTGTAGCACCAGAATCAAGGTACCAGTCATCACCTGTCGAAGTGGTGGAATTCTCTGATGAAACAGAAAAATTCGTGTGTGCTGACAAGGCACCAACATGTGCACTAAAAAAAGGTTTAGTTTGTTTAGCACCGATCCTTTTTGAAGATTTGTATTGATCACACTGTGGACGAGTATGCCCATACTGATTGCATTCAAAACATCTTGGTCCTTTTGGTTTACCCTTCTTTTGGAGTCTGGGCATGGAGAAGGCAGACTGAGTTGCACTTGCACTTGCACTTGCACTTGCTCCAATATTCTTAATGCCATCTTGTAGCAAAAGACCTTTTACAAACTCCACTGTTGTGTCTTGTTTTGACCCTTGAATACCCAATATCAGAGGCTGAAATTGGTCAGGAAGGCCACCAAGTATTATACCTCCCACAACATTCTCCGGAAAGGGTTGACCAATCGACTCTAACTGTTCAGCAATTGATAAAATGTGATCAACATACTGTTGCATCGAAAGAAAATTTTCGAAACGTGTCTTGAACAAACTCGAATATAAACCAATTAGGCGAACCAAAGCAGTGCTTTCATATTCACCTCTCAATGCATCCCAAGCAATTTTTGCAGTTTGGCATTTCTTTGTGATTTTTGCCGCGCAAGGCTTTAGACTGAGATTGATTTTGGCTAACGCTCGTAAGTCCAAATCCGGATCAACAGACTGACCTTCTTTTGGCAAAATGCAACACCATAGACCAGCGTCTATCAAGAAATTTTGCATCCAGAACTTCCAATCACCATAATTCTTTCCATCAAGATGTTTCGCTTCCGATAACCCTCCAAGTGAACTTGAAGTTGCTCGAATGTTTTTCAGGCTAATCTCCGTCTGAAGTTGCTGCATTTGCAGTTGTAATTCTTCTAATGACGACATGTCGGAATGAACACGCGGTACAAAGAACACAATAAAAACAGCTTCTGTCGACACTGATAAGAAACGATAAATCTCGAAAAATATTAGTCGACACGCAGTAAACAGTTCTTTACAAGTCGGCCTGGGCCCATAACCTGTTGAAGTTCACTTTAGTTCTTTAGGATTATTTAGATATAGAACTGATCAGAGTTTAAACATTTTAATTAGCACAACGAGCAAAGAAGAACGTTAACCGGAAGTAGAGTACATAGAGTACTAAAGAGTCCTCTTAGCACACCACCTATTGTCCAGAATGTGTATAACACAGGCTTAATTCCAACAAGAATAATACAGGGTTCTCGCATGGGCCCAGCAAACTTCTTAGTGGCCATCTCTGGTCTTAAACCTCTCCACAGCTTCAATTATATCTTCAAATATGCTGATGATTGCTATCTTTTGATCTTGGCTTCAAATATCTCCACCACGGATGCAGAATTAGATCACATTAGTGCCTGGGCTCGCAAATGTAATCTCCACCTAAACCATTCTAAATCTAACGAAATTATCTTGACCAGACCAAATGTGAATCTTGAACAAGGTCCTCCAATTATACGTGGCATAAAAAGGGTCACATCCCTGAATATATTGGGTATCGAGATTTCCGCAAAGTTCGGTTTTTCCTCCCATATCCAAAAGATTTGTGTACGGGCCAAGCAATCTCTCCACGCCCATCGTATTTTAATCTCGCATGGGCTCTTGGGAGTCAGGCTATATGATGTGGTCCGGTCCACCACTGTCAACCGAATGCTTTATTGTTCCCAAGTGTGGTGGGGCTTTGCCAGCAAACAGGAACGTGACTCTCTAAGTGCTGTGGTCCGCAAGCTGGTACGCTTTGGCTTCCTACCAAAATCTTTCCCCACTTTTGAGGAACTCTGTAAAAAAGCCGACCAAGACCTTTTTAGAAATATCTTAAATAATCCCGGACATATCCTTCATTACCTACTACCCCCTGTCCTATATACTGGTCACGATCTGCGCCCACGCTCACATAACCGTGTTCTTTCTAGATTTGATTATTATTATTATATTCGTTTTATTGGTAACAAAAACTGATAGACACACCGCCATCAGGTACATTGCAATTTAACAAAAGTTATAAATGAATGCTAAGCAAGATTGTACCATATACCATAACAAGAAGCCAATGTTAGAGCGACAATAAGGCAACAAATTGTTATCAACTATTACCTAATGAATTGTTAAGTTAATTGAGAGAGTAACGTGGGATGAGTAATTTATCAGCATTAGTGGTTTCACCAGGCGTGGTTTCCTGGCTAGGATGTTGTACAGCTAAGCCACATAGTGTTTTTTAGTTTACTATTTACTAACTTTTTCGCTACTATTTGATAACTTTGTATAACTTTGTATGTACAGCGCCGTGCGTTTGCCAGCGTTTAATAAAGAACACACTTACTTACTTTACTTACTTATCTATGCTTGACTGCGTCCATGAATTTCAACCAATCAAAACGCGTCATTTCAATTTAAATTAACTGCGGAGCTCTCGATAAGGTGTTATTATATCTATGGTTGTGGCTTCAAATAATTACGTGCGAAGGGAGTTCCGCGACAACTCGTCGAACGACATTTCGTATAACGACACTTCGTCTACGGCAATTCGTATAACGATATTTCGTCTACTAGTGTATCTGTATCCATTACGGCTAATCAACAGAGGCCGCTTTCTTATAGTTTCGCTAAAACGT
This sequence comes from Aporrectodea caliginosa, assembly GCA_020284085.1. Taxonomy (NCBI): domain Eukaryota; kingdom Metazoa; phylum Annelida; class Clitellata; order Crassiclitellata; family Lumbricidae; genus Aporrectodea; species Aporrectodea caliginosa. The sequence continues at coordinate 84,278 of JACEVL010000335.1, read as the reverse complement.
GCTATATATTCTCAGGAATCCAGCTTCTAATTACTGACAAGATTATTTTCATCAATCCAGCTTCTGTTGAATGGAAACCTATTTTCATCCATGCATCCAGGTTGATTTCCAGCTTATTTTTACGTGAAAAATTATTTCGATCAATTCAGCTTCTATTTCAACACAGGAATGTTTTCATCAATCCCACTTCCATTTCGGGAAACAGTTTTTTCATCAATCCAGCTTCCATTTTAAAGTGACAATATCAAATAACTTAGTAGACGAAATGTCGTTCGACGAATTGTCGCTCGACGAAGTGTCGTAGACGAAATGTCGTTCGACGAGTTGTCGTGACACCGCGAAGGGAATATACGTCATGTTCCCTCTAGCAATGATAATAATATCTCATTGATTAATACACATCAGTGCTACTATTAATAGAGATCACTGGGGAACCACGACAGAAGCAAATGGCGTCGCAGTTGGCTGAATTGTTTAATCAGTTGTCGCTGTCAGATGATAAAATGAGGATTTTATCGCAAATCAGGACTGTCATGGCGTCTGCTTCAAACGAAGAATTGTTTTCAGTTGTCGCACAATTACCACTGACGGGAATCTTGCAGAATATTAACGCCGACGACAGGTAAGAAACGAAGGTACATGACACAGCATCTTTGAAATATGCGATACGTCTCAATAGTGCACAAATGGGTTATCCCGTAGTTTAGGTTCCTAAATTATTAGGTACTTGTCGGTTAATTCACCCCATTTCGTTTTTCCAATGGTAATGTGTTGCCCACGTAAAATTAATTCACCCCATCAAACCGGTGTCGAATACATAGCACGATGGTAGGCCTATAGTAAGAGATCTTTTAATTATAACTATTCCGATTAAAGCGAAGTTCAGAAACATTTCTACCATGCAGATGGGTGTACCGTGCTGCACTGAGGGCCTGGCTCCTCCATATCTGCGGGAACTCTACTGCCCTACTGTGACTGTTCCGCGTCGTGGCTCATTACGCTCAGCGGTGCAAGCGGAGTTCCTTGTCCCCCGTGCTCGGACTGCTATCCGACAGCGCCGCGCCTTCTCTGTGGCTGGCCCGGTGACCTGGAATGGGCTTCCGGTGGCACTGCGTCTGACCTCAATAGGACACTCTGCTCAGTTCTTCTCTAGCCTTAAGACTGTCCTGATTGACCGAGGTTGGGCTGGGAGCGCTCGTGAGTAGACTGTCTTGAAGGGGCGCTATATAAAACTACTGTAATAATAATAATAATAGTAATAATTATTTGCAAATTTTTAATGATGTAACTGCTGATCTGATGTTAAATGATTAAAATAAAAAATAAAATGAAAATATGCATTTGTAATTTTAATTCTGCTAGTTGTTTATGTCACTACTATTACTATTACATTTTGTTATATACAGGTACGATCTACTAGTAACTTTAGTAAAAAAACATTACTAAGGATTGTGTATGGTCTGGTAAGGGAGGACGTCCATGGGGTGACACAATGAGTTACCGCACTGGGTGACACCAACCCTAGTGACGCCACTGTCACCAAACATGATTGGAGTATGCTTATTTAAGGGCCTGGAACAGGAGTGAGTAGCATGGGTAAACTGTTAGTGTAAATATGACGATTTTAGAAGCGTGGTCATGGAATTCATAGCGTTTGCTAACATAGACAGTCTCGAAATAATTTAATCCTAGTACATGGAGGTGTATAATTATAGTAAAAGAGAATGAAAAGGAGACTACAGCTATGATGGATAAGCAATATAAACAAAGATGAACAATCCTTGAGCTAAACATAAAAAAGGCAGTGGATTATTACAAATGGTAACGAAAGGTGAATGGGGATAATTCATTTGCACCTAAATGGTTTTCATCATGAACTGAATGATGGGTGTCTGTCAATTAACCTTAAGACCAATTCTGATGGATGCATTAGTTGCTCTTCTGATAACGCTTGCAACTGGCTAGATATGAACCACATACACTGTCTAAGACTTTGATGTTTTTGATTATTGCAGTGATCAGCTGGAGTCTTGCTGTGTCATCCTGGATCGGTTGTTTACGACAGTTGATGTCAACGTCCTTCTGACTACGTTCAGTGCTGAACTCCTTCTTGGACTCTCACATAACTCACCAGCTGTCAATGACATCAGTCTGAATCAGGTGAATTTGACTACAAATACTTGGCCACTGTCTTCTGTAATACAATTATCATTAGTAATTAATTAGTAACATCTTTTGTGGTGGCGTGTAATGCATAACTGATGGCGCTCCAAAACCAAGTCATAATTAGGTCAATCTGATATGGAGGCAGAACCAAACATATATTATTAGCAGTTTTACAGAGTTAGACAACATTTTACTATATACTGGTCAGCACTGAATTCGTTTAAAAATAAAGTTCATAAGATTTTTCATTGGTGCGTATGCAGGGTGCAGTCATCCTTTATCAGCCAAAACGTTTGAGATGTCTGCATTGAAAGACAATTTTCATTGTCATGTGCTCAGATGAATCATGTATGAGTGCAAATGGAGACTTTTGCAGACATTGTATATCATATCAGTTGTATAATTTAAATGTCTAAAACTGTAAAGAGCAGTTTAAAATAATTAGTTTGACCATCTGTTGAATTGTATAGGTCTCCCGAGTGGCCAACTCCAGTGCTCAACAACTGGCGTCTTATGTTGAAGTTGTCCAAAGGGTTGCTGAACTCATTGGACGAGAAACTGTGTCCAGCAAAGCGGTCAAGGTTTTTGTTACTCTGGGTCAGTCAAAAAATCGTTCAGTCACGGAATTCATCAGTCAATTATCCTGTATATCTTTTGTGTATGCTGTCATTTAGCGAAATATTCTGCAGTGATTATCTGCATTTAAGTAGCATTAAATCGGAAGCAGTGCTTTCTGTTGGCTTTGCTCTCTCCATGAGGAGTTCTAAGCAGCTGTAAGAAATATTTGGAAAATGCTATATCATAACTTGTTTTGTAGTGAGAATCGTGAATCGTCAACAGTGGTCCATGTATGATGTTGGACAACCATTGCCCTTTTTCCTCTAGGTGACAGTAGAACTTCTGTTCATTCCTGTTTCTGTCGTTTCCTGACAGCTGTTCTTGATTTTCCAGGTGGAAACAGTGAAGGCCTGGAGTTGATCTTCCACAACCAAGTTCTTCCTCATTTGATTCAGGTCATGTCCAAAGACGATGCCACGAGGTTCAGGGTGTACGAGGCAAGTCATTCATTTGGATAACTGCATGGAGATTATATGGTTAGGTAGATCGGTGTGTGGTGATTTTCAGGGACAGGCTGATCAGTGATGCTGTACTTTGAATGATTGCTGCCTGAGATAGGGAGGCTCTGTTTGCAAGGGAGACAAAAGAGAGACAGAAGACGAAGGAAAGAGAAGAACTGAGTAGGCATTGAATGTGATCTTGTTGATATTTTTAGATGGTTGTCGACATAGCGATGTTGTCCGTTGAGGCGATGTTGCGTTGCTCTGAGAGTTCTCTGCTTCAGCTGTTGATGAACGAACTGAACAAGGATGATGTTGTGATTCAGCTGAACAGCCTCGAATTGCTTTCAAAGTTCAGTCTGTGTGACCATGGCTTTGGTTACATAGAGCAGACGGGAGCAGTCAGGCGTATCGAGGACCTCTTGGCTGCATCTCAGGACAACGACAATATCACATCTATGCTCATCGTTCCAGGTCAGTCTCTCACTGCTATGCTCTTCGTATGGAGGAGGATGGGACTCGGCAGTTGATTTGATTGACGGGAGCTTTAGGTGTTTAACTGAGGTCATAGGGGACTTTTGGCTGTTCTCTGTGTAGCTGTAAAAGAAGATATTCACTACTAGCCACAGTTGCAGCTGCTCAGCACAAAGTCAGGGCTTTATTTTTGTATGAGTTATTATGAAAGACGCTATATAAATGCCCAGATAATTGCATAGAGAAATATAGAGACAAATACATAGCGGCATTTGTTAGACTATCGTAAAGACTAAAGAGATGAGCGCTCTTTGTGTCTCTAACGTTGTCTTGGTTCCCTGACATTGCAATCTCCATCTGACATTGCCTTGTCTTGCAGTTGTGATCTTGTGATGATGTCTCATTGTTAGGTTGACTGACTGACTAACGGATTGACTTACGTAGTAGTACAAGGTAACGATGTTTGGTTGGTTGGTTGATTGATTGATTGATCGGTGCCTTATGTATTAGAAATTCTTGGCTAAGGATAGGTAGCATTGTCTGTCTGTGTGGTTGTGTGTGTGGGTGGATGAGGTACATCACATGTACATGTTGTTGTGTTGGTAGGTTTGTTCAAGTTCTTTGGCAGTCTGTGTCACGTGCGACCAAAGGACATGTGCTCTCGATTTCAGCTGTTCATGAAGACGATGTTTGCCATGATGGATCCAGATGCGGAGGATGTTGATCCGGGCAACACTGACATTGCCATGGAAACGATTGGATTAATTGGGAGCACGCCAGAGGGAAAAATGGCGCTGGCAAAGCACTGTAAGTTTATGTCTGTTACACTGGGGCAGTGCTTCCCAAACTTTTCAGTGTCACGGACCGGCAAGAATTTACTTTTAATGTCACGGACCGGCAAGAAGTTTCCTACTGCAGGAGGACCAGTGCCAAATTAATTAATCAGTCATCTTTTCCGTTTTCGATCACGTAAATTCCTCAAACATTGATTTAAAAACATGTTTAGCCAATTATATGACTCTATTGCCCTTTAAATGCTATCCTAATAAGTCGTTTTGTTATGATTATAATAATTAAAATAGTCATTTTTTGATTCCGAGATAATTTGACCAGTTTTTTAACTCACTTTGCGAACCGGCAACTCATAACTCGCGGACCGGCACCGGTCCGCGGACCACCACTTTGGGAAGCACTGTGTTACAGCACCTTTCGTTCGTTCGTTTGTCCACCTGCATGGATGATGAATGCATCAGTGGAGCGCTTCTTCATTGGCGCAGTTCTCTTCTGTTGCCTTGCACTTTGTGGTTATAGTTCAAAGAAAATTAGAATGATTGCTGAAGAAAATGCTAAAATGAAAATCTATGACTGGGATTTGAATTTAGCTGTCTTTGTAGGGAGACTTCCTTACTTAACCTCTGTTGTATTTCTTTTCCCATTTGCCTGGAAATTTTTGATTTTTTTAGCCTCACTTGAGAAAGTAACGAGGATCATAGTTTCTGTTGGTGAGGACTTTGATTAACCTTAGACAATGTCTTATATGACCCAATTATTGTTGAATTGATTTCTCAAACTGAATATAGACAATGGTTAATTAACATTGTGATGATTCTGTGTGAATTGTTTGTTTGTCAGATGATGCAATGGTTTTGACATGTCGTAGTCTGGGTCGACTGCTGACTGACGCTTCAAGCAGCCGTCGAAGTCGTGCTTTAACAGTCATTGCTCAACTGATGCATCTGGAGGTCAGTGTTTGGGGTCTGCTCCTCCTTGGAAATCCTCATCGTATAAGCAAGTATTTATAGAGCATCATAAATGTAATGAGCTACTTGTAGAGATAGTTGACAGGATATAAGCCGCTGTTTCTTTGTGCATCTGTGGTGCAATGGCATGTCTTTCAGCAAACTCTTTTCATTGGTGGACTGTTGGTGCTTCATCTCACTGATGATAATGCTCGGAATTGTATGGGTATGCTAGAAAGAGTTCCCAGCACAAGACCAAATTGCACAGTACATGAAATAATAATTTTTAGAATGTGTTGTTTCTGTTGGCTGCAGGTTGTGAGTCAGACGACTGAGCTTCTGCTGCTCACAAAGAATTGGTTCGATCTGCTCTCCGACTCCGATCCGCTGAAGAAGATCCTGGCTGTTGCTAAGCAACCGTTTGCAGAGCTGCACATTCCTGGTCTCCGGGTGATCGAGTCGTTGGCTGGGTTGCCATGGGGACAGGAGTATCTGAGCAGCCAGCCAGGGTTTGAGGAGTACCTGATCGACAGACGAACAGAAACGACGAAGGACGGAATGGAAAGGAAATTCCAGATTGTTCGGACTCTCGTTGATTCACCGACCGCTTCAAGTGTCTTTGGCAATGAGTCTTTTTTACGGCTGAGGACATTTGAGTCTCAGGGACCTTTCTACGTCCAAACTCAGTCGCTCGTTGCTTTCGACAGCACCTAACAAACTGCTTGGCTCATTTGTCTGTTCTCTGTTTGTTTGAAGTGTTTCATGGTTAAGCAAAAGGTCTTTGATGAATAAGGGAAACTGTAATTGCGTTCATTCGAGGTTAAAAGTCTGACATTTTATGCTCAGTGGATTGTCTTCTGCTTGAGAAAAGTGCTGCTGTTAACAGTTGATGATGGTTTATTTTGCACCTCAACTGACTACTGACTATTTGTTGTCCACACGTGATGCCGTTTGTTTCCTTTTGGGTCTGTCCAGTTTAATAAGTTCATAAACTGAAAGTGCTTAGCCTGTACCCAGTGCTAAATGCAATTTAGCCTTCTAAGGAATGGTTTCTCAGTTGCAAACGGACAAAGGATTTTGCCAATGGGTTATCGTGTGTGGATGTTAGTTTTTGCATTGAAATCCAGCGAGATCTCTAACATCTAGCATGTAAAATGACTTAAGATTTCCATTTTGTTACCTGGTATTTAAAATTTTTGTGACTTATTAACACTAGGGAATGTAATCCCGGAGCATTTTGCCAATCCCAGGATTACGGGATTAGAAATGAATCAATCCCGGGATTGACGTTTGCAAGGAAAAATTCGTCTTCACTAGAATAAATATAGGCCCCTATATTTAATGCTATAACGCAGTTGTGTACTAAAGACAATGATTTTTAGAACGTTGTGGCTTTGTATTGTTAACTTGTTACTTAAAATGAAAAGTTAAAAGTTCAATATCCATGTATTGTTAAAAATTATTTACGATAAAATGATCGCAAGAAACGTAAAAGTGTCAATGGTAGAATGTCATAGCCAGGATGATAGCCTGGAGCTTATCTTATAGCGTAGAACACCTACCGCCGAAAATGCACGTTCCGCCTCAACTGACGTTTATTATTTATGAAATCTATTAAATATATTTAACTAAATTAGTTTTTTTAAGCTATTCTGTTACTGACATCGACGTAGTATAGTAGTAGGTCAAATCCAATACACCTGGTCTTCTTCGACCGCGAATTGAGCTCATTAGGTAGTGACACTGTCTTGGCAGCAGCAGGGATGTGTTGATACTTAATAGTTGATAGTGATACCACGGCCCGAAATCAGGTCGAGAATACCAGATGACCACGGTCAGTGCGACCGACCATAACCCGCGGAACCCAGGCAGTAGCAGGCTAGCCTAGCATCAGCATGGCAGCAGGGTGGACCGCTGCAGCTCCCTTATATATAGGCAGCAATTAAGGGTCCGTCTGCACTCTGTAGTCTTACTAGGGCCTCTGCTTAATTATCTGTCGCATTAGCGTCTATCGCCCAAGGAAGAATTAGGCTGTGCATCATGTAATTTTAACAAAAAAATCCGATTTTTGTAATCCCGTAATCCCGGGATTTCAAGTTCGTCAATCCCGGGATTACGGGATTGGAAAAGGTTCCGGGATTCGGGATCCCGGGATTACATTCCCTAATTAACACGCAGCAGTTAACCAGTGGGCAAGTGAGATTTAAACGAGATTTAGATACTTTACTGATTGCCAAACACACAGAGCCTTACATTAGTTTATGATTTCTCACACTGTAGATGAACTAATTTCTGCATTCTTGTACTTGGATGATGAAGAAGAAGTGTATTATAGTACACATCTGGTGGTTAGCATGCTGTACTAACCATAACCCATGCTTTACTGTTGACCGAGAGGTCGGGGTTCAAAACTTCAAATCCATCCCATGGCAGAAATTGTTTTAGAGATTTCTGCTCCATCTGTGCCTCGCAGGGCCGTAGCAAGCTACAATTGCGCCCTGTGCCAAGCGTAAATCTAGCGCCCCACCCCTCAAGGATCAACTTTACAAATAACGACCAAATTTGTCATCTCGAAATCGAATATAATAGAAGCGCTTCTATTAACATTTCAGTTTAGTCTCTTCAGATTTATTGCGCTGTTGAATGGACTTTGAGGACATGCAGGGAGTTTCCGGCAAGTTCCACGAGGAAAGGATTCGACTTCCCTCGGGTTCGATACCCCACCGTAAGCCATGGGTGTCCCATCGTGTAATCAACACGGCCCACACGGGGTTTATGAAGCAGGCGTGCGCTCCATACGGTGACTTCTATAGCGTCACTAGCCGCTATGTCTTTCAGCTCTTCAGATACTAGAACGAGCGTAGAGCCTACGACCGGCTATGGTGGCGATAGAAAAGTGTCCGCTCTGATTGGGCTCCTCGTCCCAACACCAGTACTTTCATTATCGTTCTGGGTTGACTATCCTAAGTCTTAATTACTATAGGCCTACTCCTTAGAACTTCTGCCTGTTCTTACGGCCGCTGTATAACTTTCTGAATGTAATCATCTAGCTCTGCATTAGCTGGCACAGACAACTCGATATCCGTCATTTCGTTAGTTCTGATTATAGTTCACTTAACAGATACCGGATAGCGGTTTCCACATACAATTATGCGAAAATTATATGTAGGCTATCATTATTCAAGTTAGCTGTCTTTTCCAAAATTACAGTTTTATTGAGATCGAATTAGCTAATGTCCATTTAATAGCAATGATTTGTTCAGTAAGCAGGGACGGTAGGCTACACGCAAAATCATCTAGGAGTCCCTTCTCAGTGCCTCGCCTCGTTTTATAGGCTAATCTACGCGCCTAAAGATCCGCGATCTTTCGCTCTCTTTGCCACCAATCACAGTCAGTATCACAAGCGCCCTTTTCCCCGCGTAAATTTCCACCAATCACGACAGTTCGCTCTATTTGGCTTCTGCGCCCATTTCGGTTTATGCTAGATTTGTTAAATTGTTATTATTTAATTTTATTACATTTTGTCATTTATAATGTGTATTTCATATTTCAAGATCAAGTAATTACAGTAGCCTAATTAAATCGTTTCGCCTCAAAATTTGCGCCCCTCTTGAGTTGCGCCTTGTGCCGTGGCACCGCTGGCACATGCCTCGCTACGGCCCTGGTGCCTCGAACCATCTGAGCTATAAATAATACACAGAAAGTGGAAAGATGAGACGGTGAGAGACACCTGCTCTCCAGAGGTGCAAAAACCAAACTTTTTTCAAAATGAGAAGTTGGTTTTGGGGTTTTTTATGGTTTATTGGTTTTTTGTTTTTGTTTTAAAGATTTTCCTATTTCGGATCATAAAACTCATAAAATGGCATAATACCGTTCAAATTAATCATATGCATATAAATGGTATTAACTAGAACAGTAGAACCTTAGAATGTCATAAAACAAAATTAACAAAGAATATACAACAATTGCCAAGAGAGTTGAACAGATGCCATTTTTGGCATTTATAATTTCTAAATTTGTAAAAAAAACAAAATTTGCGTTTTATTGGTTTTTTGTTTTAAAAAAACAACAACATAAAACCAAGCCTTTAACAGCCCTGCTGCCCTCGTATGCTGAGGCTAAGAAAATGAAGAACTTTACCTTAAATTTAGGAAATGCTATTCTGCTTTTTACTTGGATGACCCAATTTGTACATTCTTTAGCAACAGAGTGACAAATTCAATAAGTTATAGGCATATTTTAAACTTGTTAGACTGGCAATGTGTTCAGTGAACATAGAAGGTGTTGAAGAATGGTCCACTGATGTGTGACCAGTTCTCTCTACATCAGTCAAGAATCTAGAGAGGCAGAATACTTTAAGCCTACATGGAATATAGATGGCTTCCGTATTAATACTCCTTGAAATTACATCAGCAAATTAGAGCCTGTGTCACGAAATAGAGTATCCCCCATTAGAATTATATCCGCTTAGCGAAATGAAGTATCCGGCCGGATGAATCTGAACGTGAAGGACTATTCCCCCCTCGTGCGAAAGTATCCCCCATGATTCGTACGAAATCATCCCCCATTCAAAAAGTATCCCCCTGCAACTTAATTACAAATTGTGCTATTTAAGTCAATTTAGAACCATAGTTGGTAAAAACGGTTAAAACTTAAAACTGATCAATCATTAACGAAAAACGTAGTCTTTTCAACAACAACAAATAAAACACGGAAAAACGGGACGAAAGAAACTAGAAAATAATTTCACTCTGTTACATCTTGGACTGCATTTTGAAAGTAAAAACTGTATTTAAACAATTTAATTTTTATCAGCAAACTACCCAACTAAGTAACATTAATCTACAACAATTATTTTATTTTTATGTTTTTTTTAAAATAAGAAATTAAAAATATTGAAATCTTTCCTAATTTAAATGAAAACATAAGTCCACATAGGCTAAATTAAGTCCATGCTGACTAACATAAACTAACATAATTATTAAAAACTAAACTTTTTGAGTAGGCCTATAGAGTGTAGACTAGCTTACAGTGGCGTAGCCAGACTTAAATTCAAGAGGAGGCAACTTCACACGTCACAGACCAGTGCATATGACCGTTTTTTTAGACATTACATTTTTTAACTCCGACGATGACACCTTTATACTTTTGTAAACTCCGATAACCTTCCTTTAGACTTTCTTTAAAAAATCCGATGACATTTTTTTTAGTCATTTGACCTTTTTCCCCCACTTTACCGCGAACGAACACAGGCGCTTTTTTAAAGACTTTCTTTATAGCGTGGTGCTTCTGCGGCGGAAAATGCCGCCACGCAACCCGCAAAAATTTACTTCTGCGGCGGAATTTTTTTTGACATTTTATCTAAAAACAACTCTAACCCTAACACTGACCCTAACCGACCGTCACAGCGCTTAACCTGACCCTAACCGACACTCACGAGGCCAAACCTGACCCTAACCGACCCTCACAACGCCAATTTATAGGAAGTACCGCATTTTGAACAATGCGCATGCGCGCGCTTTCCGCCGCAGATTTGTGTCGAAAATGTTACTTCTGCGGCGGAATTTTCCGCCGCAGAAGATTTATCCTTCTTTATAAACTCGACCTTTTTTTGTTTTAGTCATTTGATCATTTTTTCCCACTTAACCTCGAACACAGGCGCCTAACAACGAAACACAACTTCAATTGAAAATTCAAGAGGAGGCAACTTGCCAAAATCCTGGTCATTTGCGTCGTTGATCAATTGAAACTCCACTATATGGAAAAACCAAGAGGAGGCAATTGCCTCCTCCTGCCTTCATGTAGCTACGCCTATGCTATAGGTTACTTTATTAAAACTGGCAGGCCTACATACAATTTGTACTTATATAAAACTTGATATGGAGTAATATAGGCCTAAGTCAGTTTATCAGTCAATCGGAGATTACTGTATATAAAATTCAACATTTCGCATAATTATTTGGATAACTTAGAAATTCAAATAATTTTTATAAATTTTATTTCTGGTACTGTGCTTGGCGCCAGCGTAAACAGCCCGAGGCTTCAGCAAAAATCACGTGATCTCACTGGCCTGAGGGAAACAAGCTGACTTGAACAACTTTTGCACAAACGTACTGTCAAAGCAGCCAACATTAAGAATGAATTTAAAAGCATGATTAATTAATGAAATGTACGTGGTATGCACTGCTTGTTGTCAGTTCTATGATAATCAATACGTCAAAAATTATTCGCCCTCATAGAGCCGTTAAGCAGTTGAACTGAATTTATGATCTGAAAGAGCTCATTCACTTTAGTGGAAAAGTGCTTCAAAGTGAACATTTAAAAAGTCGTGGATAGAGTCACGCCCGACGTGAGCCGATACCTGGGACTAGGATCACGCCCGCCTCGCAATTGGTCATTGCATGTCACATGATTGTGTGTACCTGAAACGAACCGACCGATAAACATTGCCGTTTGCGGTGGAAGTTTGTTCACCGTGTTTTCTAAAGACGAAACTAACCCTAACCCTGACCCTAACCGACCCTCACGACGCCTAATCTGACCCTAAACGACCCTGACGACGCCTAATTTTACCCTAAACGACCCAACGAATCCTAACCTGGCCCTAACCGGCCCTCAAGTTGTCCGCCATATCAAAATTCCACGGGGAGACAACAAGTTCACGTGACAGGCTTTAGCCAATAACGCGACGGACGTGACTGTAGTACTGGGGATCCGGTAACGCCCGGGGCGTGAACGGATCCACTACGATTTAAAAATGGACTTTTGAACTTGAAGGCTCACTTAGAGTCACTTGCTTTAAATATTTCTGGCTTTGGATTTTGATTAAAATATATATTTATAAATTATACGCATTTAAAAAAATAATACCTTAAACCTGTGCATTTTTATCCCCCGAGGGATAATTTCACACGATGGGAGATAGAAATGGTTTATCCCCCCGGATACTCTATACCGGTATAGTCCATCCGGGGGGATAAATTCATTCATCCCTCCGGATAGTCCTAGGACGGATACTCTATTCGCGTCTATGGTTGTCCAGTGTAAACAAAATGGATGAAACTTCAGACGTCGTGGATAATTTTCGAGAATTATTCAAATACTTCAAGCGTAAAAAGCCGCCGCCAGATTTTTCTGAGGTTTTAGATGTGCGTCGTTTATCCGAGGAAAAGGTTTATTTTAATTTCACTTCAAAGAAATATTAATTTCATAATTGCCTCGACTGAGCGATAATAGAGACTTTAATTGGCCCGTTGCTTTCGTAGGGGGTCAACCTGAAATCCGATTCCCGAAAACGCTGAAAATACACAAAAGCCCGATTTCCCGAAAACCGTTTTCTAGAAAGCGGCCGAACTCCCGACAGTTATTCAGAGCTAAATTGTAAACATATAGCGTGGCATTGATTTACATCGATGTACTGCCTTTTCACATGTTTATTTGTTAATATTCATTCGGGTCGGACGTAGAAAATTAATTTCCGGGATTTGGGTTTCGAGGATTCGGGCCGCACCCCTTTCGTAGAAGTAAAGTTCTGTGCAATTAAAACTGAACCCATTTTCCAATTTTGCCAACGTTGTGGTGATTTGATTGAAGGTAAAGTAGTCTTTTTCTAGCTTAAGTTAGAACATGGAAAGTGAAAGAGTGTATTTAAATACTTCGAAAAGTCAGACTTTGTGAGATGTCATAATCATTACGAATGACTGGACAAAATTATTCACATAAAGAACACGTCTGTGATGACAATTTGTGCTCATTCGGAACAAATAGGGCATTCTATTAGTTTCATGGACCGCAACTGTAGGCTAATATACAGTATTGTATTGTATTGTATCTATCAATTTATATAGCGCCTCTCACAGTGCACACCACTTAGTATCTTTGGTCCAAGCATTGTAGTGTGCCCTGATTGGTCATATAAATGACACGTGGAGTATATAACTTAATACATGGAGATTCTCAACCGTTCTTATACGGTATATTTTGGCATGCTATGCGGAATGTACCATTTTTTCCATGTTTTCTGATGACAACACTAACCCTAACCATACCTCCAATCCGCAATTTTTGGGCTAACGGCTGGCTTGAGAAAATTTACGGCAGCTTTTCGGCTAGCCGTAAAATGACGTAAACCAGCTTTTTCGGCTAGCCGTAAAAAATACAGCTTGAAACATAGTTCATTCAAAACGTGTATCGACTATGGAGTTCCAAAAAGCCAATTAATTAGACTTAGGACATCTGCTACAATGCCACAAACATGAGCAATTAATAGTGGCACACAAAAAGTTATTTGAAGCAGTACAGTTTCAATAAGTCCGAACTTGTACTTTGTACGGCTAATCTACAGAGTCATAACTCTTTGAAACCAGCGGGAAAACTTTACAATCACAACTTTGTGCGTGTTCTAGCTGAATTAGCTGAATATGTTTCCGGCGGCTAGCCGTAAAAACATTCTCGGCGGTTTTTCGGCTAAGCCGTAAAATTTCTGCCGGCTATTCGGCTTGAAAAAAATTCGGCGGCTATGGCGGCGGCTTGGGGGTATAACCCTGACCCTAACCAACCCTCATGACACCTAATGGAATCTCACGATGCCTGACTGGGATTGGACACCATGTGGTCCATGAAACTAATAAAATGCCACAAATAGTACTAATGAGTGATGTTATCACTGGCGTTAGAAATGGACATGTCTTGTGCCAGGAGCGACCGACAAGTCGATATGACCTCCTCTTCAAACACTCTTTAGTCACTCCACTCCTCAAGAAACCATCCCTTGACCAAGAAAACCTTTCCAACTACCGACCTGTTTCCAACCTGTCATTCATCTCTAAACTAACTGAGCGCATAGTCCTGTCTCGGATAAATGACTACCTGACTTCAAACTCACTCCTTAACTCACACCAGTCTGGTTTTACCAAGCGGCACTCAACCGAAACCCTTCTCACTTCCCTCTACAATAAACTTGTCTCTGCCATCTCTCATCAAGAAATCTCCTGTCTCTGCCTTCTTGACATTTCTGCAGCCTTTGACACCATCGACCACAACATATTACTCCAAAGACTGTCTTCCTGGTTCGGTTTTACTGACACTGCTCTCCTCTGGATTCAGTCCTATCTGTCTTCCCGCTCTTTCTCCGTTAAAACATCCAAAACCACATCTCAAGCATGTCCTCTCACCAGTGGTGTTCCGCAAGGTTCTGTTCTCGGGCCCCTATTGTTCATCCTTTACACTACTCCACTCAGCTCACTCATCAAAGCATCCTCGGTTGACCATCACCTATACGCTGACGACACCCAATTATTCATCTCATTCTCTCCAAGCAGCTTCTCCGACTCCATAGATCATCTTCTCCATGTAGTTACCCAAATCTCTTCCTGGATGACATCAAATCTCTTGTGCCTGAACCCATCAAAAACTGAATTTATACTCATAGGCCTCCGTGAGCAACTTAAGAAAATCCCAGATCCATCTATTTCCATCAACCTTGACTCTGCACCTCCCCACACATTCACTGCAAATTCTCCTGTCCGCAACCTTGGTGTGATTTTTGACCAAAATCTCAGCTTCGCCGATCACATCACCCATCTTTCTCGCTCTTGCTTCATGCATATCCGTGACCTCCGTAGAATCCGCCCTATGCTTGACTTCAAAACTGCATCCACAATAGCTACATCTATAGTTCACGCTAAATTAGACTACTGCAATTCTCTTTTCCTAAACATAGATATAACTCAAATAAACCGCCTCCAAGCAATTCAGAATGCCCTAGCCCGTGCTGTCACCAAAACCCCCAAATACCATCACATCACTCCTGTCCTCGAATCACTCCACTGGCTCAAAATTCCTGAACGAATAGAATACAAAATCATCTCACTCACGTACAACACACTTCAAACCTCCCAGCCCTCCTATCTCCGTCAGTTGTTCACGATCCAGCCACTTCGTTCAACCCGCTCCTCCTCCTCCCTAACACTGCTCCGCCCTTCCGTCACCTCATCATTACAATTTTCCAATCGCTCCATAGCCATAGCTGTTCCACCTCTTTGGAACAAACTTCCGCCAGCACTACGACAAATATCTGACCAATCCTACGAAGTCACCAAAACTCCACCTCTCGCTATCTCTCCACAGGTCTTTCACTCGAAACTGAAAACACTGCTTTTTGACAAATCCTATCCTGAATCCAACACTTCTCCCTGCCTACCTCGCCGTCTCAACACCAAACACCATCCACCTTAGCCGCCTGTCTGTCTGCCTGCCTGACTCTCTGGATTTTGACCCCCTGCCTATCGATTTTGATTTTATTGAGCGCCTGTGAATAAGCTGGTTCCCGCGACTTCGCTTTTGTGGGCGCTGTAGAAGTTCTGAGTTTACGATTACGATTACGATTACCCGTTCGTCATTCCAGCAAAGGATAGCAAGAACTTTCTACCGCGCATGCTGCACAAAAACACTTATTAGCTGCCATGTGTGTCTTACATTCCATAAAGTGTACAACAATCCAATACTTTTATCCAGTATAGATATGAACATTATCCATATCTATAATTAGTTATTAGAGAAGTCGAATTTAACTGCATAGCAGCCATGCAAGGCGCCCATCTATTTTACTGCTCATTTTACCATTGCCATCCGTCGAATGAAAGGCTGAGTCGATCATAGGCACCTGAACATGGGACTGTGGGTATGATTGAATCATTTCAGTTTGAAACTGGGATGGCAAGGATTCACATATGCACTCCTACAATTCTGCCCATGTGGTGTAAAGATTGATTTTGGACTGTCACAATAACATGTATGACCGTCGAGTGAACACTAAATCAGATGCTACAATACGATACAATTAATACTTCTATGGTACAAGTGTCAAATGCACAAGGCATCCGTACTGAATATTTTCTAATATTATTTTATTTATGTCTGTTATCGTACGTGAGATCTGTCAGTTCATTGTCACATGGATTCAGCGACTCAATTTCTCTTCAGCTACAGAATGAACCATCCCACTTTTAAAATGCCAGTTCTTATGACGTGGCAGTTGCTATGTCATGCGTAGAGAATAGAGATTCACTTAATCTGATGAATCCAGGCTGAAGAAGGAATTTTTATTGTCCAATTAGCAACATATTGCAGTTGGGAACATATAAAATGCCACTTTAAAGCGCTCCCGACCCTTGTCCCAGAAATAGTGGGGAATAATGTGGTCATCAAGCATTTGCAGGAAAGAAAAGGAGACAGAAGCTCCCTTAGGAGACCAGCAGGAAGACAAAACTACGGCGCTTTGCTTGAGAACGACCAGGTCTATGTATGTCACCAATCGCAAAGGACGGAGTAAATTATGACCCAGAGTTCCTTTAGTGTCGGGTCACAGTCGATAAGACTGTTCTGCACAAAAACCGAGGTCTTAAATAGGATGTGATCTTGAATTGTAAGCCAGTCCAGCATGAATGTGGAGCTGTGGCCAAACTTGGGAATGCCACCAATCAAATGAGTGGCAGCATTTAAGATTGATGGTAACTGGGAGATGAAGGAGGATCCTAGACCCACAAAACTCATCCGGGGGGGATAGCGCGTTGGATAACACACTGGCATAGAGAGCAAGAGGTATCGAGATCGAGGCCAATAGGCGGACATGCTTTGTAGGCTGCTAATAGTGCCGTGTATTGCAGGCTGTCTGTTCTGTTAGTAGTTAAGATTTATGTCTTCTGTCATTTGTGTTCTTGTGAATTGTTTCAATTGCATAACTGTACACTGTTGCGGTTTGTCAACCAGATTGTTTCAATAAAGAATATTATTATTATGTTACTGAAGTCAACTCTGGAACAGATTGGAGCATGGACCAGAGTAATGGATGCAAGAGGCGAAAGGGAATGGCAGATGGTGCATATTTGGCACAAGTGATAAAAGCAGGTGCGACAGGTTATTTTTTACATGAAGGAGCTGAGGTAGAGAAATGACTGTGAGGGAAGAGCTGAGGTAGATGTTCAGCCTAAGGTTAACCCTATGATTACCAGATATTCTTTCTTCCAGCTGGGTTATGTCTTGGTGATAATGCAAACTGTTTTCCATGTCAAGTAGAATTTCACGGAATTGAAGCCATTTCCAGTTGTCTCTCCAGATGTTGAACGAGTTGCTGGGCTTCGACCGGTCGAATCATGGCAAGCGTTCACATTTCCGAATCATCCAGGTATGTGGCTCAGGTATTTCAGCCGAGCTGAATGACCAGCCTATGGCTTCTAATACGTCGATTTGGTTGATTTACCATCAGATGGAGATTTGTAAAGACCTACAACCTGGGACACTGACATGAAAGCTAATATTTTTCCAAATCCTGTTGTTACTTTGCTTCCCAAGATGATAGGTGGGATTTAAATCCTGTTTCAGATAGCAGTGTGGTTGGGTGAAATTCTGTTAATGGGTTAGAGTTGCCTGGCTTCTTTTAGTATGCTAAACTAAATGTGAAGTTTGGGCTTGGACTTGTACAATTATGTTGACATAAAAAGAATTTTATGATGACTGATTGTCATCTGCCTGTTGGACTGTGTTGTTGTTCCACTTAGGTTTCCTGTTTATCCTGAATCCGTTTCTGCCGTCATACGACACGGTCTGGACCAAACGCTGTCTTCGAGATTATACTCAGCAGCCAAACCACTGCAACTTAGATGCGCATGAGACACTAACAGCGACTGACAACATCTGGCAGACATGTATCAGGTACAGTCAAAGTTAGCATCAAATACAATACAGTTATGACAATCAAAAGCACGCATCAACTACAATGCAGATACGACAATCAAAAAACCTCAAATACAATACAGATATGACAATCATTTTGTTGTTGAAATTTTGCTCATTTTCGGAATTGGCATTTGGTATTGTGAAGTCTTGGTTGATGCTGCTCAGTTTTCCTGTTCTTTTATGGTCTTATACTTTGTGCTTTTTTCTTCTGTTTTTTGTGCATTCTCTGAAGAACCTTGTAGAAGGATTGTGAGTATTATCCGTTGTGCTTCTGTGTGGAGTTTCCATCAAGAGTCTTATTTGTCTAGATCTATACTCCTGCACAGAATTTACTCTTTATATTCATTTGCTTGGTTTAGTTAATGAAATCTGTTTTTGCTGTTGCTAGGATTCCAAATCAAAGGACGAGTCTTCTGAATAAACTGCGCTGGGTGACGCTTGGTTACCATCACAACTGGGACACAAAGGTACCTTTTATGTTCCTCTTCAATTTATGAAGTGTTACAAGATCCAGTGACCTGGTTTCACTTAGCGTGACCTTGTGACTGTGATGGAAACTAGTTGCTTATATATAGGGATGTTAAACGAAATTCGGAAATCGGAATTTCGGTTTTAAAAACGAAATTCGGTTTTTATTATTGACAAAACGAAATTCGAATTTAAAAAAAATCATTTTCATAGTGAAAATTTCAAGAAATGCCAGAAAGAATTAATTCATGCATTTCTTTTAGTGTTTACAATTGTTTTCATCGAATATAGCCGGCAGATAAGAAGGTGTTTATTAACGTACGTTACGGTACCTAATATATAAAATTACTTACGTTATATAACAATATATTAAATTTTCTATGAAGGCCAATAAAAAACGAAATCGGTTTAAAATCGGATTTCTAAAACCGAAATTCGGATTGCCAAAAAAACCGATTTTAACAACCCTACTTATATATAACAGTAGGTGATTAGCTCCCAGTATGGCGACATTTTTCATACTCCCATTATGGCGACATTTTTCATACTCCCATTTAAAAGACAAGAGCAAAGGTCAAACAACGTCATCAGCCTGAAACAGACTGCCACTACAACGATAAAGCGGGAGGGTCATTTCAATGGTCGCTCTTTTAGGGTTTAGCCCCTCCCCTCCCTTCTTTGGCCTAACACTGCAAGGCGCCCAAGGCGAACCCTAACGAAA
Organism: Aporrectodea caliginosa; assembly: GCA_020284085.1. Taxonomy (NCBI): domain Eukaryota; kingdom Metazoa; phylum Annelida; class Clitellata; order Crassiclitellata; family Lumbricidae; genus Aporrectodea; species Aporrectodea caliginosa. The sequence continues at coordinate 64,917 of JACEVL010000335.1, read as the reverse complement.
CCTAGGTACCCCTAGTTAACCCTACTTAACGCTAATTCCGTTCCTTTTTCTATAATTCAATCTACATACAATGGTTTGGTGCTTAATAGTAAAGACTTGTAGCCTCCAAATTGAAATTGCAAGTACTAACTATTCATTGCAAAAATGGCCAGCATTGGCTGAAACAATTTAAATTGAGCTTTGCTCAGCCTTGGGCGCCTTGCAGTGTTAGGCCAAAGAAGGGAGGGGAGGGGCTAAACCCTAAAAGAGCGACCATTGAAATGACCCTCCCGCTTTATCGTTGTAGTGGCAGTCTGTTTCAGGCTGATGACGTTGTTTGACCTTTGCTCTTGTCGTTATAATGGGAGTATGAAAAATGTCGCCATAATGGGAGTATGAAAAATGTCGTTGTAATGGGAGTATGAAAAATGTCGCCATACTGGGAGCTAATAACCTACTTATAACGCATTTGATATCACATTTGAGGTGAACTTGTGTGTATTGGTATGAATTGTTTTCTGAATGTTTTATTGATTCCGTTGTAGGTCTATTCATTAGATGACTATTCTCCGTTTCCATTCGATCTGTGTCAACTGACGCGATATGTGGCCAGTGCTGTCGGCTTTCCGTCTTATTCGCCCGAGGCGGCCATTGTCAACTTCTATCCACTTGGATCCACTCTGAGTGGACACACTGACCATTCGGAATTGGACCATCAGTCGCCAATCTTCTCATACAGGTGAGGAGGAGATCTTAAGCAGATGCTGCTAACTCATCACAAGTCACAAGACTTGATTTAGTGTTCAGACGAGAAGCTGTCTGCACTGAATGACTGTTGCTATCTCCTGGCTTATCTAGAGCAGGGATGGCCAACCTTTTTTGGCCTACGGGCCACTATGATTGTTGGTAAGCACGTGGCGGGCCGCAAAATGTTTGTCCTCACAGCCTCGAAAGAAATACAAATGTTTATTTCATATTTTCCAAGATGTATAAAAACAAGTACGACTACATTAGGTCACTGGAACTTACAACACTAAATCTTTTAGTGTTATAAACATCATTATTATGCAGATTGTAGTAGTCGCAAAGGTAAGTAGGTGCAAAATGAGAAAAAAATTATTTAGAAAGGGGCCATGCGGGCTGCCAATCAGCAGCTTGCGGGCCGCATTTGGCCGCGGGTTGCCCATCTTTGATCTAGAGCCATGTGCCTCTCTCTTAGTCACAGCTCTGTCTTATTGTCTGCCTCTGTCTCAGTCGACTGGCTCTTTCAGTACGGATGCCTTGTGCATTTGACACTTGTACCATAGAAGTATTAATTGTATCGTATTGTATCTGAGAATTTATAAAGCCCCTATGTGGAAAAGAAGTTGACTTGTTTTGTCGTTTGGCTGATCTTCTTGTGCTTGTTCTTTCTGTTTTAGTTTTGGCTGCACTGCCATATTCCTGCTAGGTGGCGCCACTAAGCATACGAAACCAATTCCGATTTATATTCGTTCGGGTGACGTGGTGGCCATGTTTGGTCCAGGACGACTGAACTATCATGGAGTTGCTCGGATCATGTCCGACTCGTGGCTTCCAGATGTTTCATGTTGCCATCCTCTGCAGCTGGAGTCAGATGCTCCTCAGAAGAACAATGCATCTTCATCATCCAGTGACTCTGCATCAGCATCCTTTGTTAAGACAGATGACATGTCACTTACAAGGAACTCTGATCTGCATGAGCGACCAAGTGAAGCTACATCTTTAGCCTCCTCTGACGATCTCAGATCAAGTGGGAAGAGGCAACTCTACTCTTCAGCTGCCAACGGTATATGTTTAACAAGCTCAGGAGAAGAAGAAGAGGAAGGAGGAGGAGGAGGAGGCAATGTAGAGAAAGACTTCTGCTATGATTCACGAGTTACAGACAACTTGGTGACTGACTATCTGAAAACGGCCAGAATCAACATCAACGTTCGACAGGTTTTTGCCACCTCCTCATCCTCCTCCTTCATCTCTTCCTCCTCCTCTTCTTCCCTGCCGGTGAACCAAGGCAGTCAGTGCACTGCTTAGTGATTTATGCTGTGGAAGATTTCTCGTTGTTTGGCTAAATGACTGTTTAAAAATTTAACAAAACGTTTAGCATTATGGTCAAGATTATGACGGAATTATTCTACATGCAAGTCTGCTAGAGCAGCTAGACTGTTGTTTGTCATTCGAGAAAACTGTCTTTTTGTATCTGTGTATTTCATGGCTGCCTAGCTTTGTGACTGGGTTCAGATTGCGGTTTAGTTGTCAGTCGAGAGATTAGTGACAGACTCTGTTGGGTTGGTCCTTGAGGAGAAGGATGCCTCTGCTGCTGTTGCCTCTGCTCTTCCTCTACTCCTTTCTCTGCTGTTACCTCTGCTTCTCTTTTGTGGATGACATGGCCAAGCAAAGTGTTGCAAAGAGAGACAGGTGAATGGATGCAGCTGTCAATTGGGTGATGGATGAATGCATGCGTGGACTGAATGACCTATGGATGGATTGATTTCAGAGTTGTACGGTCTCGAGATAGGTTCTTTGATGTCTCGGTGAATGGATGCAGCTGTCAGTTGGGTGATGGATGAATGCATGCGTGGACTGAAACCTATTGTCTTGGTCTTGGATTCTGTCGTCTGTTATTGAAAAACACATTCAGCATACGTACAACTTACTCTTGACAGCACCGTTTCGTTTGCTGAACACATCTCTAGCCTCTCTCAGCCTAGTTCCTATCACCCAGTGGCCGCGCTACGGCAGATCGCGGCAGGTCATTTACTCCCGACCTTTCATCTGCTCACGCATTGATTACTGCAACTCGCTTCGTCTTGGTCTTCCGAAATCTCGCTTTTCACCTCTTCATCTTCAGTTGGTGCTAAATTCGGCTGATTGTCCGCCTTCCTGGACTCTGGCATATCTCAACCTTCATGATTAGGGAATGTAATCCCGGGAATCCCGGAACCTTTTCAAATCCCGTAATCCCGGGATTGACAAACATGGAATCCCGTTTTTCTGGGATTACAAAAATCCGATTTTTTAGTAAAATTACATGATGCACAGCCCAATTCTTCCTTGGGCGATAGACGCTAATACGACAGATAATTAAGCAGAGGCCCTAGGGCCTAGTAAGACTACAGAGTGCAGACGGACCGTCCCTTAAAATTGCTGCCTTAATATCAGGGTGCTGCAGCGGTGCACCCTGCTGCAGTGCTAGGCTAGGCTACCCTGTTACTGCCTGGGTTCCTCGCGCAGCGGTCAGTCAGTGCGGTGGTCATCTGGTATTCTCGACCGGATTCGGACGTGGTATCACCAGAGCCGTATATATGAAAGAGTTGGGCCAGGCACAGCCAAAGACCGGTCCCGGTTCCTGATTGGCTACTGTTGGTCACGTGGTTACTGGCCGCCATTTTTATGCCAGTCGAAGCGATCGATCAGTGTGTGCGGTAGGCTATATTAATTTTGAATAATGCCGTGTTGCGCTGCTTTTCATTGCTCGAATCGACATGAAACTGGGTTTCGGCTGTTCCGCTTTCCGAGTAACAAGACGCGCTCTGCTTTGTGGATGGCGAAAGTGAAGAGAGACAACTGGAAGCCGACGTCGTATTCAGCTCTGTGCGAGGTAGGCAGCGTTTACGGCATTCTATTAGTATCCCTGCATTAAAGGCATTCTATTAGTTTCATGGACCGCATGGCGTCCGATCCCGGTCAGGCATCGTGAGAGTCGGTTAGCGGTCGTGAGGGTCGGTTAGGGTCAGGGTTAGTGTCGTCATTAGAAAACATGGGAAAAAATAGTAGGGGCCTACACTACGCGTAACATGCCAAAATATACCGTATAAGAACGGTTGAGAATCTCCATGTTGCGGTCTCATTCAGTTGCGGTCCATGAAACTAATAGAATGCAGGGATGTGTTCACAAATTTTAATTTGTGAAGGTTAAACACATACTATCGTCTCTTGTGCCTTCTTCTCTTACCTCGGGGGCCCGATAGCGCATTGGGTAACACACTGGCGTAGAGAGCGAGAGGGGCATTACTATAGAATCGGGGACCGCTAGTTTCGTACAGATAGTAGGCCCTATATAATCTATGGCATCTTTTGGCAAACTCTCATTGGCTGGAATAAACAACTTGTGGCAAATACTTCACCCGAATAAATTCCTATGCCTTTCTTCCCTATTAAGCACCGCGGGACTTTTTATCTCTCTTTTATTGACGACACTAACCCTGACCCTAACCGACCCTCACGACGTAAAGTTTTCTAGTCCATGTCGGTTACGTTGAGGTTATTCGTCGTTGTTACGCGTCGTGAGAGTCTAACCGGGTCAGGGTTATGGTTAGTGTCGTCCTAAATATACCGTAACTAGAGGTCCCCGATTCTATAGTAATGCCGCGAGAGGTACCGAGATCGAGACCCGTAGGCGGACATGCTTTGTAGGCTGCTATTAGCACCGTGTATTGCAGGCTGTCTGTTCTGTTACGGTAGTTAAGATTTGTCTTCTGTCATAATTTGTGTTCTTGTGAATTGTTTCAATTGCACAACTGTAACCGGTTGCGTTTGTCAACCGGATTGTTTCAATAAAGAATATTATTATTTATTATTATACCGTATAATCGCCTCTGAATAGTCTATGCTTCGAGAGGCGCTCTACAAATTTTTAGATACGATACGATTATTATTATTATTATTCACTCATTTACTAGTAATGAAGTTATTGCAATGTGATTGCAAGCAGCCTTTAATTAAGAATTTGGTTAACTCTTTTCGGTGGAAGTTGAGTAACCCATGCCTGACTGCGTCCCAGTGTATCGGATGCAAAACATGAGATTTTGTACACTTAATCTTCATGTCACCTTAGTACACTTCGTGTCATCTGTAGAAATGGTTAATGTTGTTTAGGCACATTTTGAAGACAATCAGTTCGAGAGAAATCGTAAGGACGGATGGAGAAAGCTACGACCCGATGCTGTGCCAACGCTCTTCACACACAGTGTACCGGTACGTGTCAGAAAACCACCATTGAAACGCAGCCTGGATGAAAGCCCGACTAAGACTGCTGCAGATAAGCGGTTGCGTGTCGAACACAGCTACAGCAGCAAATCTTCGCCGGATTTCTCCACCACTATTCCCATGGCTGAAGCAGAACTTTACGATGGTAATTTAGTATGGTATTGTATTTGTATTGTATTTGCAAATTTATAAAGCATCTAACTATTCAGACACGCAAGATCTGCAGACGCAAGATGCTGGGCTAAAGACATTCGAATCTGGGGGGACAAGAAGATCATAACAATGAGCAATTGAGCATCAAATGGTAATGAACAAAATAGTGTAAAAAATACAGCCCGTAAAAACAAAGTTTTTTACTATATCCATCTAGTATCCTATAATGGGTCTTATGAAGCAGTTACCTCTACAAATATATAGTCCGCGTTCATTTTACGACATAGCTTGCGTTTAATGAGGCAGCGCGCCCGTTTCTGTTGCCAATGGCAACGCTGGCCAATGGCAACGCTGCGTATCGGAAAAGGGGATTCCCCGATTCGAAAAGTTGAGTCCCCGATTCTATAAGCTTGCCTTTTTGGGGAGCTGAAATTTTTATAGAATGAAGTGTCTGCGAGGGCGAGTCTATCTGCCAAGTTTCAGGACGATTGAATGATTGTAAGTGATCGAATGAGTCGTCGCAAGATTTGACTTTTTAGCCTGTGGCTCAAACATATATTCAAGATTACAAGCAAGCAAGCAAGATTTCCGCAAGTTAAACTAGATGGATAAAAATATAGTGCTATTCCAGCTGCAGTTAAAGATAAATTTGAATATTATTATAGATTATTGTTTTTTACTATAATACAGGACTCTAGAAATTAAGTTCTGTCTCTTTCGCCATGTGGTCTACTCTTGGAGAGTCCATACTAAGGTATCCTGCCTTTTGGGTCCTGGTCATTTGTCTCTCAAGTCTTTCTCATTCATTGGCCATTGAATAACCATGACCAAGCTGGGATATGCAATGTTCATTCCTTGCATTCATTGTATGAACCTTTCTGTCTGCAAGGTTCCTTCACTCATTTAGTTCGATTTGTAGACACTAACTAGACAATATTTTGGTCGTTTCAGCTTCTAACAACAACGACACAGTTTTTAGACGTGAGGACCGGACTACATCTGAAAGTTTATCGAACAGCACTGTATTCCAATATTCCAAATCACACCCACAAGACCGCAGAGACAGAATGCATCGGGTAAAAGGAGATCCATGTCTGAAACCGAACGTTTACTACCGGAAATCGATAGATTCCATCTCAGGCGTCGTTCCGTCTCGGGCAACCTTCCCCTATGTATGGATATATATGTATGGATGTACATTTATACTATATAAACATGTGTAGGGATGATTTTGTGTATCTTTTATACATAGATTAGTTTAAAAACACACATAATCTTATATTTGTTTATCCAAAAAGTACAAAATATACGCAATAATATACAATATTGCTAATTAATGGGTTCCGTTGTTAAAAGTGATGTAATTTCGAGGTGCATTCACATAATGTACAACTAGGCTATATATACCATTCTGTGCAGAAATGAATGCTGAATCCATTGCTATATTACAAGTTATGATATGTAAAACTAAACACGAAATCCAGAGGGGTGGTAACCACCCCCCCTTGGTAGCCAGTGTTACAAAAAAAGCTTGGTAGCCCTAGGGTTAAATATATTATAGCCTAATAGATTTCATAAATAATAAACGTCAGTTGAGGCGGAACGTGCATTTTCGGCGGTACCACGGTAGGTGTTCTATGCTGTAAGATAAGCTCAAGTCTCGGACATTCTATTATTGACACTTTTATGTTGCTTGCGATCATTTTTATCGTTAATAACTCAACAATACATGGACATTGAACTTTTAACTTTTCATGTTAAGTAACAAGTTAACAACACAAAGCCACAACGTTCTAAAAATCATTGTGTTTAAGGCTTTAAGCTAAAGTCGTAGTTTACGTTGCTAAATTATTTGATATTGTCACTTTAAAATGGAAGCTGGATTGATGAAAGAAATTCTTTCCCTAGCCTAAATGGAAATTTTAATGGAAGTGTCTGTTCAAAATTGAAGTTGGATTGATCGAAATAATTTTTACCGTAAATAGAAGCTGGATGGATGAAATTAAGGTTTCGATTCAATAGAAGCTGATTGATGAAAATATAATTATTGTTGGTAAACCCGTAGTTTAGGTTGCTAAATTATTTTATATCGTCAAATTGAAATGGAAGCTGGATTGAGGAAACAAATTGTTTCACTAACTCGAAGTGGGATTGATGAAACTATTTCTGTCTTTAAATAGAAGATTGATTGATGTAAATAATTTTTACCGTAAATAGAAGCTGGATTGATGAAACTTAGTTTTTGATGCAATAGAAGCTGGCATAATGAAAATAATTGTTTCCGTAAGTCGAAGCTGGACCCATGGGAAAAGTTCTTTGCTTACATAAAAGTTCCATTGATGAAAAATATTTTTCTGGTTAAATAGAAGTTGGGTCATTTTTTCATTAAATGGAAGCTGGATTGATTAAAAAAATTCTCGATGAAATGGAAGCGGGATTGATTATAGTTATCATAGACATAGGTAGACTGCTTACTTACCAACGTCAAGTACGGCATTGAAGACATTAGAATAATTTAGCAACCTAAACTACGGGATAACCAACCAATATTTCTTTCGTGAAATAGAAGTTGAATTGATAAAAGTAATTTTTCCCATTAAATGGACGTTGGATTGATGAAAATATTTCTTGATGAAATGGAAGCTGGTTGATGATGGTTATCATGCAGTGCACATAGGTAGACTGCTTACTTACCAACGTCAAGCACGGCAGTGAAGACATTAGAATAATTTAGCAACGTAAACTACGACTTTGCCGTCTTTAATGCACAACTGCGTTAGGCTATAGGGCCTATAGCATTAAATAATTATATAGGCCTATATATTCTAAAGTGGAGAAGAATTTTCCTTACACACGAATCAATCCCGGGATTGATTCATTTCTAATCCCGTAATCCCGGGATTGGCAAAATGCTCCGGGATTACATTCCCTATTCATGATGGAGCACTTACACTGGCTTCCGCTCATTGCCCGTATTTTCTTTAAAGTTCTAGCTATTCCTGATTTCTAGAGCGTTTATGGGTCAGGCTCCATGTTATTTTTGTGATCTCATCCGTCGTCCTCTTTCGGCTGCCTCTGGTCGCCCTCTCCGTTCGTTAGACCGTCATGACTTCTTGGTGCCTCAGACTCGGACTGCTACTGCTCAATACCGTGCTTATGTATTAATTTTGTTGGCCCATTGCTCTAGAACGACCTTCCCTCTACGACTCGCTTTATAATCTTAACTGATGGTACTTCTGTCTCTGCCCGTATACTCTAAAGACTTCTTTTCTCGCGGGGGTTTTTCGCACTGCGAGCTCCTCTGATTAGGTCGTACCGGTTCTGTGATAGGCGCTTTGGAAATCCGTAAATACAACTTCAACTCCTGTAGAAAGAGTTTTCAGTCATAGTGAACTTTTTATGCGTCCTCATCGTGCACGTCTTGGCGACGCCATGCTTGAGATCTCGTATTCATAAAATGTAACAGTACAGTATATAGGCCTATTATATGTATGTATGTATGTATGTATGTATGTATGTATGTATGTATGTATGAGCACTTGTTATAGCGCCCCTTCAAGATTTCTACTCAGAGGCGCTCCCAACTACAGCGCGGACACTGAACGGAGTTTCACGCCGAAGCGCATGAGCAATTGCGAGTGAAGGACTTGCCCAGGGTCCCTACGCGGTGGCTTGAGGTGGATTCGAACCCGCAACCCTCTGGCTGCAAGGCACCGAACATAGGCCTACCCCTACACCACCGTGCCTCACAATATACAAAATCATGTGATGTCACTGGGGCTACTGTTGCTCTATACTGGTTGGTCTGCCTCTTGCATTGATAGCCCGACTAGACCGGGTTCTTCGCTGTGCAGCCCGGTTAATTGGGCGAATCCATAAATTTGCCTCTGTTTCGGCTTACATGCATGGCATTCTGCGCTGGCTCCCTATCTCGCAGCGCACCGAGTACATGATCGCTGTGCTGATTTGGCGTTGCCTCCTCGGCTATGCAGCTATGCTTCGGCCTATCTAGTATCTACATGTATGTGAGCGCCGTTGTTCTGTATCTGTATTAGAGGTCTGCGGGTAGAGCATTTTTGCTACCCGACCCGTAACACAGAACCGCTACCCGTACCAGACCCGTTCTCAAAATTACTACCCGACCCTACCCGTACCCGCGGGTATACCCGTACCCGTAAAGTACCCGTCACGTCATTAGCACGCCTTCCTATAGCCCCTGTCTCTACCAGGCCAATAGGCTTACAACTCAACATGTAGTAAGAAACTTAGTAATAATAATAATAATAAATAGGATAATGATGATGATAGTAGTGGTAGTAGTGGTTGTTGTAGTTGTTGCAGTTGTTGTCGTAGTAGTAGTAGTAGTAGTAGCAGCAGCAGCAGCAGCAGCAGCAGTTACTGTAGTAGTAATAAGATGCAGTCAACTTATAAAACTTGTCACATGCAACTCAATGTTGTGCCGTCTCAATTGCATGGTACATTTTATATCCGTGGTCTATATAATACTGTCACCTAGAACACGACGTGACTGTTAATAGTAACTGTTAATATTACGTTGCAGACTGCAGGTCAGGTCCATTGTGCGTCTACATTCTATATTGTATGTAACGGTGATATTGTAACCCTAAAACTTCACGCCGGTACGGGTAAAACTGGGTATACCCGTACCCGTGATGACCCTACCCGTACCCGACCCGACCCGTGAAACGCGTACCCGACCCGCGGGTAAGGGTATACCCGCAGACCCCTAATCTGTATTCTGTTGTGCTATAGCTCGCAGAGCCCTTCGCTCTGCCTTTAGTGGGGATCTTTTGGTCCCTCGTGCTAGAACCTCAACTTGTCAGCGTCGTGCTTTCTCAGTTGTTGGTCCTTAGGCCGATTTGTGGAATGGTCTCCCGTTGGAGATACGCCTGCAAACTAGGGATAGCCTAGTTCAGCTACGTTCTACAGGCTTCTGAAGACCTATTTTGTATCACCGTGGTTGGACTGTGAGTAGACCTGGGAGTCACTTTGGTCAGCCAATCTGACCCCACTTGACCCTAAAGTGACTTGAGGTCGACTTGAAGTCGACAACTTGGAGCCAAAACGACTTGATCCGACTTGGCAGAAAAACAACTAACTTCCGACTTAAAGTCGACTTCTGACATGGTAATAACGATTAAGTACGGCTAATAATACAAAAATGTCATGGCAATTTGCCTGGCAAGCATTAATTTCATATACTAATTAGTAATGAGACCTCAACACCTGATGAATAAAATTGGTCAAAGTTTATTAGGCCTATTTTAAGCAGTGTGTTTTTGTGCTTGAACAGTTTTGTAATGCTCTAATGGGTTAGCAGAAGAATCTGTGGCGGACCGCGGACTGGTTGCACTCAATGGCTTGTTATAATGATACATTTTAATTCTGTTTTCATAATTATTTGGACACTAACCCCTAACGTATCAAATAGCAATGCATGAGTACCATCCTACTGCCTAAAAGTTCATTGATTTGCGCGCGTTCAGCTTTTGATAAGGTAGACGTGCTAACATTTTTATTAGCATTTCGATTCGCCATTTTTATTAAACGTACGTGTGACGTTTTAACATAGAATAACAAATGATATAGATAAATCGACACCTATAAACAAAACAAGTAACTGTTTAGCACAACCGCCGCAACCGGCGTCGATTATAGCCTACTACAAAATTAAACCGCAGCCTAAGTAGGCTACGCGGTATACATGTAGACCGTAGAAGTTAGAACATGCTTCATTAATTTTTGCAAAAGCACTACAAAACTGCTCAAATGCTGCCGTGACCTCACGATCATTAGTGTGATATGATAAATTTAGATTTATTTGTGTCTCAAGTCGGTTTAAGTCGACTTGTGTAGAAAACAACTTGAGGTCACTTTTCTGGACAAATTCGACTTGGGGGTCAGTTGCGCTAGGCAGAAACGACTCGACTCGACTTGGGATGCCCAAGTCGACTGGGGTCGACTTATTGGGGTCGACTCCCAGGTCTAACTGTGAGCGCCTCCGAGGCTTCTTGAACGGTGGTATAATTTATAAATTCTTGAAATCTATGAATGAATAAATGAAAGACGTGCCGTCATTTGACACAAGGACGGATTTCTGCAGCGGCTCTGTTGTTGATTAGACGCCATTATGTGGCGTCTCTAACGCTCGTACTAAGCAACCGGCAACTCTTTCTATAAGCCGTTTCACCATCTCGTGCGCGCATGCGCATTGGGTCGCTACAATACAGACCTGAAAACCCATAGACATTATTGATTATATAAAAACATTGTAAACCCGTAGCGCGCGAGTCTTTGAGTTTGCGAACCATTGACAGCTAAAATCAATCAATGGTTCGCAAACTCGAAGACTCGCGCGCTACGGGTTTACAATGTTTTTATATAATCCATAATGTCTCTTTTAGTTTCGAGTCTCTATTGTAGCGACCCAATGCGCATGCGCACACGAGATGGTGAAACGGCTTATTGCAAACGACGACAAAACGACCGAAACCAACGAGACCCAAAAGAACCGAAGTTCCCTCCAACTACGACCATAGATTAGAAGGTCAAAACCGACCACAATCTCATGTTTAACTTTAACAAACGCAGCCAATTAATTAATTATGTTAATCCGTAGGCAAAGGTGAAAGCAGATGGGGCGTCACTGTTCGCTGACTGCATGTCGTCCGAACATTGCTCGAAGTTCAAGTCCCACCATGTGAATTTCCTCACACCCATCAGACGATAGCAGTTGAAGCAGATCAGGCGTCAGCTTTCAGAACAGAACAGAACAGAAAACGCGGTGATCAAAGCCAAGACTAGCACAGAAATCATACATAGCATAATACCCAAGATAATTATAATTAAACTACTTTATCGGATTTACAACTCCAGCCCCAAGTCAAGCAGTTGAAATGCAACCAGATTAGCCTACAAACAACAATCAAGGGAAGATCTTGCAAATGCACATAATATAGCTACTGAACAGCATAATTATAAGGCAAAGCAGCAACCGAGTTCGTTTAATGACCGGAAGTAAGAACTGAGCCATGCACTTGTAATTAACAATTCCTTACCACTTCTCTGGCCTCGTAAAGAAGAGTTGGAGTGGGCGAACAGTCGTCATAGAGCAAAGACTGAATGAGACGAAGACAGTTAAGTCGCAGTTCAACATCTCTCTCCTCTGCAGATCGACAGAAACAGACACAATGTAAACATCGGAAGAGACAAACAATTCCTATACGGCGCATTGCTGCTTCAACAGAGCCTCAATAGTCATCAACCGCTACAGCTGGTAATTGGAAGATACTGCGAAATTGTTCTCTATAACGTATCTTGCTGGGCTTTAAGCAACAAGATACCGATACCAGATCTAGTTCCTAATCTTTTCTATGCCCCACACACCTTGGAAATGTTTGACCAATGTTCGCACCCCCTACAGAAGTATCATCACATTTGAAGACGCTTACACGAAATTGGTACTACTGAAACGTGTGCTTACAAGCCTTAGGCTAGCCTTACATGCAGGCTTACAATATTACATGGAAATTAACTTCTAATCATACGGTCTTATGTACGACAGCTAAAAATGTAGAATGTATTATCAATGTATTCTTATAATTCATACTTCCCTCTGTCACACCCCTGAAATGACATTTCGCACCCTCTGAGGGTGTGTGCACCCCAGTTTGGGAACCCCTCAGCTAGAATCACGTTACTTGTAATCAACCCTTGCCTCCATTAGTGGAAATACATTATAAGAAATAATGTCATCCAATCAGACAAGTCAGCTCTTGTGTATACGAATATCAATTATATTACGCAAAAATCAAACATATAGGGATTATAGGCCTACATATGTAACAGTTCATGAATGTCTAGGGTTTTAACGGCTTTTCAAACTGAATTTGACCAATCAGCAAGCTCCATGCCATTGTCCCTAAACATGTATCACGGTAAATATTCCCAGCAAAATCTGCTTTATCTCTTAAAGCACTAGTCAAAAGTACTGATCAATTAATTAAACAAACTACATGGATTACCAATGCTAATTATTAATTAAACACCTGCAGCTAGAGTCCAATTCAACTTTATTACATCAAGTCTAGATTATAAGTCTAGATAAGAAGGCATGGGTAAGGGCCATGGACATCGTTATTCATTCAACTTACTAATCGGTTACAATGATAATAATAATAACCATGTATTACTGGAGATGTCAGCGGAGTATGGAACCTGTTGTTGACTACAATTATAGATATATGGCATGGACATAAAAACTCTAAGCAGATGTAGTGAAGAGAATGAGAAAGAAATGGACCTTTAACGAGAAATGCAAGTAACGTGACTAGGCCGGGCTTTGAGCGAAGTCGCTTCCATCCGCTTTGGTTGATGCTGATGTTGTAGATTGTCATCAGAAGAAGACTAGAATGGAAAAGCAATTAGACGACAATTATCCATTTCTGTTCATAATTATTATTCCCAAAACAGTTTATTAACTGGATGCTTTTTGAAAATCACAGCGAACGATTAACAAAACAGGTCTCAATTTAGAAGTTCATGTATTGGTGTAGCGAAGTTTACCATTCACTCATAGATTGTAACAAGGGATTAAACTTTAGGAACCTTTCAAAATGTTTGTAGATTCTAGGTGATCTACAAAGCCTAGCTGTAACTAAATGCTGGTTTACTATATTTTAAAAGTATAGAATTTGTCAACTGACGTCTTCAGTTTTGTGCATTTTCCGACTGGAAAGAGCTGAAGAATAGTTGCGAATGTGTCCACTAGGTGGCGTCCTTCTTCGTTCCTCAACAGAAAGTCGCGTCCGTAAGACGATGCCGCAATGTCTATAACAGCGACAACAGCAACCGCTGAAGACATTATTACTTAATTAAATTAAACACAGCTATTGCACAGAAGACCATTGTAAATGCACACCGCCGTTAACCTGTTGACAACACATAAACCTACTATGACCAACTGATCTGTTGGCAATGAGAAGAATTCAGTGATTGTGTTGTTAGGTCTTCGAATGTAATTTTAAATGCGTTCAGACTTTCGATAGCACAGCTTTCAACGGACTCAAAACTGTTCAAATCTTTAGGCCTGGTCTCATTATAGACGGAAGATGATCAGCTGTCCACTATTTCGTCTCTCCACAAGGCGATCGAGGTCGATTCGTCTCGACTTGATTTAGGCCTACTACGAAGACATTAATTTTGGACGCCTCTAATTGACTGACAGTCGACCATCTGACCAACACAAATTAAGTTCTCAGCGAATAGTTATTAATCTGATCTATATCATCAGTTGATGAAACTACTAATTACTTGTTGTGATGCCACACAGAGCCAGAACGAACTCCGTCTCCTTCTCTTGTGCCTCGTTATCCGGTTGATCGTCGGATGCACCGACTGCTGCTGCTGCTCCAGCAGTTGAAGAAGCATCCGTGTAGGTTCTGGCATAACTCTCAATCGTACTGATGACCATCGACAGAAACTCAGTCACCTGACTCTGCTCAAAGACAAACATGAAGTCATGCAACATATGTCATACACAACGCATATTGTTACATGCTGGTCGTAGCTCGTGTCCAGGATTCTCTCAAGAGGTTCCCGCCAGTTTGTACAGAACAACCAAGTCTTGTCAAAGTTCAGTATTCTTTGTAAAACATCACCCACTGTCTACGCACTCATACCTTCTAAGCATTCAACCGAAGGATCGCTTCCCGCCAAACAGACAGCTCTGCAACCACTCGAGTCCAGTCCATCCTTCCATGAAACGAGAAGCAAGAAAGACAGGTGCAATTCTACCTGTTACATGCAATGCCAAAATTAATATCGTCACCCTTTACAATGGATTGCATGTAACAATATGTATACATGGGCATACGGCAGTTAGTCCTTTACATGCTTCGGGTATATACAAGCTCTGGGCGAACACCACTTATTGGTGCTCTTTATATAAAGCTGGCAGAAACAGCAAGGTTAAATACAACACTTAGGTCGGTTAGTATTTAGTAGTTCGATGGGAGACCATATTAAGTGCTATCGTAACCCGACTTATCACCTTCTGGTCATTTTCGTCGTGGGCATATCACCCTAGTCGTTTTCCCCCGGACGTCCAGAGGGACTTACTCTTATCAGTAGCACAGCCAGAGGGAGAGCAGGGGGAGCGGCCGCTGCCCCGGAGACCATTATTTTTGGCAAAATGTGGGGCCTTTTAGCAATTCATTTATGACCCAAAAACAAACCGGTATCGACGGTATGCAAGTCAAACGGCGCCTAAGAACTTCAAACAGGTAAATATGTTCCTATAGGCCTAACTTTCTTAGCAGTGATGTTAACCCAAATCATTATTATACACAGATCTTAACGCGCTATAGCAGCTATAGCGCTGTAGCATGTGTTACATACTGGTCGTAACTCGTGTCCTAGATTCTTGCAAAGAGGTCCAAGCCAGTATGAACCGCATAACCAAGACTTGTCAAAGTTCAGTATTCTTTGTAAAACATCAGACGATCAGCAGCAGACATCAAGCTGCACTCCACAGTTAGACGGAACTGAACTCCAGAGTTCACATTATCAGTCACTTTTAAACATATAAAACAAGGATGGGTAGATTCTCGCAACCCACTGTCTACGCACTCATCCCTTTACTATCCCAACCAAAGGATCTTTCCCACCAAACCGGCAGCTGCTACCACTCGAACCTTCCGGCCCATACTTCCATGAAACGACAAGCAAGAAACTGAAGAAAGACAGGACAGTGCAATTCTACCTGCTACATGCAATGCCAACTATCACCCAATATCCTCATAGGCCTTGCATGTAACAAACAAGCAGTATGTTTAAAGCATGCTTAAAAAACAGTTTAAAACGCATCTATTACGTAACCACGAGCACTAACATTTACGCTGACAGTAGACTGTTTTGTGAAGCGTCCTAGAAGTATAGCTTGCTACCAACGACGCTATATAAATGGTCGTAATTACAAAGCCATTTTGGCTTCTGATAACGCTTTAGTCTACTTACAAAAACTGCGACTATAGTACCTAGGACCTATATACTAGAACAGCCTACACGCATAGTTTCCAATGTGAACTGATTCTTGTATGAAAAAGTATGTTAACCGTAACCAGAGGCGGCGATCTTGTTTGAGAGGTGGGGGGACAAATACTAGAGTACTAGACTACAGAGCGTTCTACTTTTTCGCATCACAAAATAACCAGGAAGTTCTTCCTATTATCGCTTCTCGAAATCAAACGTTCTTCCAGCTCAACCAAGTTCAAGCTGTCTAATAGGCCTATATTTCTGTGTGTGTGTGTGTGTGTGTGTGTGTGTGTGTGTGTGTGTGTGTGTGTGTGTGTGTGTGTGTGTGTGTGTGTGTGTGTGTGTGTGTGTGTGTGTGTGTGTGTGTGTGTGTGTGTGTGTGTGTGTGTGTGTGTGTGTGTGTGTGTGTGTGTGTGTGTGTGTGTGTGTGTGTGTGTGTGTGTGTGTGTGTGTGTGTGTGTGTGTGTGTGACAAAGAGCCACCGAGTTTAATCTGTTCTGATCTATTGTACAGCATAACCAACTGGATCCATAAAATGTGTAGGCTTACATGAAGCAAGGCAAGATATTGGAGAGGCATTAGCCCAGATCGTCAACAAATCAATGCAGACTGGAGAATTAGGCTTACCATGGGAATGCCTTCTCCGTTCTGGCGGGTTACTAGTAGAAACCCCAAATAGTTTTATCAAGCTGCTGGCCAGTGGCCGTGGGCCCGTGGCCAATGGCCAAAATGCTTGGTTGTTGAGAACTGTTCGATTTTTTACTTAAATAAGTTAAATTTATGCAGCATTTTCAGCTTAGTATGTAATAGTAGCTTATATACCGTAGGCCTATACATAATCTTCAGCATGTAAGCTTTTCAACAAAATTTAAACCAATCAGAAACATCCTTATACGTAGCATATAGAACTATTGCGAATAACAATTTTTATTATCTAGTAATAAATAATGAGATTTCGAAGTTCAATATAATTAGGCCTATTCCTATCACTGTTTCACCGGTAGGCCTACCGGTAATTCAGTAAATTCACAAACGCAATTTACCCTTTTTAACGAAGCTGACCATCGGTCCCTTGCTCGGATCACTTAGGCCTATACAAGGCGATTTTGTTCTTTTCATGACGCTCCTTGACATAAGTAGGCCTAGGCTACGTTTCTGAGACAATGATTCAAGTTGAAATTATTAAGCTATTTTAAGGCCTACTCTTATCTACAATAAAACACGACTAATTATTATTAACTGATTGCAAACACGCGTGCAATTTGTGGTAGGCCAGCCTCTGATGAGTAACATCAGGACCGGGTTTAGGTACTGGCGATATAGGCGGCTGCCTAAAGAGGCATTTTCAAAGGGCGGCAAATTCCGAAAAAGTACATGATGGTCACCTCCGTCAAAAAGATGTCATTTACGAGTAAGGGGAGAAATTTTTGTCTTTGCCTATAGCTCTTATTAATTGAAAACGATTGGGGAAATGTCTGGGAGATCGCTCTAGGAAAATTATTCCCATGGGAAGTGTCCTCAAGCGTTGTGGAATACCTACCACCTAAGAACTCCATGATCCATCCTTTCAGGGTCAGTGACTACCAACATGTTGTGTTGGCAAGTGAAAAGGTGTTCTGATTTTAAGATAGTAAGTAAGTATATTCTTAATTGAACCGGTTGCAGGAGATTCGCACTCCGGTTAATGCTATAATGTCAAGCGTGAGCCTCAGCCAAAATTCAAGAAACCTTTGTAAAATAAGGAATTTGACTGCTGAGCCACACTTGCCTCAAAATTAGTGACCAGGGCGTTAGCAGTATGCTATGAAATGAAAAGATATAAAGACAAACTAGACACTGTAACGGGCCTTCACTGTAAAGACCCGAGAGTTTGACCTTATTCACATCACTTTATTAATATCACTGTTGTGAGTCTAGCAATGCATGAAAGACACATCTAAAGGCCATGATAGGTCTTTCATGCATTGCTATAGACCTATCATAAAACAGAGTTCAATGCAGACAATCTTGAGTTTAAGAATATTAATAAGTTCCTAAAGAGTACAATTATATTATAATGTCATAGACTCATAGCTGTGTTTATA
This sequence comes from Aporrectodea caliginosa, assembly GCA_020284085.1. NCBI lineage: Eukaryota > Metazoa > Annelida > Clitellata > Crassiclitellata > Lumbricidae > Aporrectodea > Aporrectodea caliginosa. The sequence continues at coordinate 46,642 of JACEVL010000335.1, read as the reverse complement.
CAAGATAAGTAGGCTAATTCTTTAGTTTATAGAGTACTATTGACCTTACCTAGAATAAGCATCTTTATGTGTATTCAGATTACGTTTTATTATTATGGGTCTTACGCTATCCTCCCCAACAACTCTTTGAGATGAAAATGTTTATATTCACTTAAATCAGACAGTGACTGTTGAGCGACTCTGACCTCCATCTTGGCAAGCTTGTCGTCCGCCGATTCTGTTGAAGTCGTTCTATTCGAAGTTTCTTCTTGTTGAAGTCATTCTGTTGAAAGTTGTTTTATTCTCGCAATGTTTGACGATTTTTTCAGCTTATTTCAAGTTAGAACTTGGCGATGATTTTTACGGCGAATCGATCACCCAAAAAATAGTTCGTATAACTCGCAAGAGCCAAGAGGTATAAGTCGTACTACGTTCCATTCGCTACTAGCGTTGAACATCAATCCAGTCAATCGCAAACGTCTCGACTGACGATAGTCCTCAAAGTTCGCAGCGTTCGTATCGCTAAAACTCACCGAAGTGTCTTCCGACACCTCCCTAACGATACTTCACTTGCTGACCGTCCCTTAAATATAAATTACCAAAATCTGTTGAGCGATCAGAAGTTTGTACAACGAATCTGCCTCGCGTGACAACCGAAGCCTATAGTATACGACAGACTCGACAGTCATCCACACAACTGATGTTGTTAATCCATGCAGTCCAGCGTGAAGGAGGCAACCATCGGTTCAATAAGCAGACGACATTTCTCAACCGTTATCTGTTCAATTTGGCCAATCACAACTCTATAACATCTTCACGAATTAGCCCAGCATCTCAAATATTAACCCAGAATCCTAGTTAAATATTATTATCCATAATAGTGCTGGTTGCGACACTGGTTCTATTAATTAATTCAATAATTAACCTTCTAATCTACAATCTTAACAACTAATGCATTCTTACACCTTAAATGTACATGCATAATTATGTAGGCAAGTATCTACGGAATTTAATAATGCGATTTTTGTGAGGTCTCAAAGACATACGTTGCAGGCACACAGGTAGACTACTGAAAATTAGAAAAGGACGGAAGGACGGAAAATTACCCCAGAGAGAATGGATTCAATGCTATCCTGTCGTCTGGATACGCGCCATAGCAGAGTGGCGCATGCTGCTCCCATATTGGCGCAATACTCCGACTGTTGAAGCAGCTGATGGGTGACCTCACGAACACGATGCTCCATCTCCACCATTGCCTTTGAATATTGCAAAAAGAACCATTGATCTAAGGATCTAACACTACACTTATCATGATGTTCTGCCAGTGGCGTAACGAAGGGGGGCAGAGGGGCAATCGCCCCCGGGCGCATCACAATGGGGGAGCAAAATTAGTTTTCAATGGTACACAGTACTATGACAAGAACGATTAAAAGTTAACCAGAAAATTAAAAAAGGGCGCAGTCATCAACTCTTGCCTCTGGGCGCTGAAACCCTTCGTTATGCCACTGTGTTCAGCAGGTTACAAGAACAGGAGACTAACAGGAAACAAAATGTGATAACGCTATTCACGTTGCGTCTTTCCAATTCATCAGACCAGTGAAATAATGAAGCGCTGCTTCCTTGGTTTCACTATAGAAATATATATACATGCATCAATGCACAACTCTTGTGTAGGGGAATAGTGCAGTAGGTAGCTATGATGCCATAACTGAAATATAAACTTTGCAGGGAACGTATGTATGTATGACATGTGTGTATGTATTTATCAGAGCACTTATATAGCGGTCTTTAAAGTGTTGCAGCGCTAAGGTAGGCCTACATATTACGTTGCCTCAAGTATCAAGTATCACGGATAACAGTATCAGTTTTTTTAAGTTACAACTGTTAACTGTCATACTGAATAAGAGATCCTGCAAATTTGTAGGGAAACACTGGTAGTTTTGGAACTGATCAAGAACTCAAAAAGAGGCTCATGAGTTTTAATTCATGATTTAATTATCCCACCGTATAGGAAAACAAAGGAACCTGTTAATACTGACCTCTTGTTGCTTCTCTAAGTCTGCCACTGCCACTTCGCATCGCGTCTTCCAGTGATCTCGATCGTCAGAGAAGAGGTCCAACTGCTGACGACAGAACGCCAACTCTATATTGGACGACGAAACAAGTTTCACTCAGCGGCAAAGAACCAGCAATACATAACAGGTCCTCCTCGCTCATAGAGGTCCTGAGTGGCCGAGTGGGTTGGTAGCCCGCTCGCCACGCCGGCGGCCCGGGTTCGATTCCCGGTCGGTCGGTTTATCAGAGATTAATTTATCGGATCTTTACTGCGGGTGGCTCGGTCGCAATATAAATGTGGAGTACAATACAATACAATACAATAGAACACAATAAAACTGGGGCGCGGTGGCGTAGGGGTATGTTCGGTGCCTTGCAGCTGGAGGGTTGCGGGTTCGAATCCACATCAAAGCCGCCGCGTAGGGACCCTGGGCAAGTCCTTCACTCGCAATTGCTCATGCGCTTCGGCGTGAAACTCCGATTCAGCGTCCGCGCAGTAGTCAGGAGCGCCTCTGAATGGGAATCTGGCAGGGGCGCTATAACAAGTGTTCAAATACAATACAATACAATAGGCAGGAAACGAAAACTAACGCTTGTATCCAGCAGACACATAGCTACGATTGAGAATAGCGTTGAACTGTCGTCGCACAAACAAATGGCAAAGGAACTAGATTAGAAATTAAGTCGACAGTTTGAGCGAAATGAGAATGCTGCTAAATCAGTCTGAAATATTGCTAAAACCATTTGATTACTGTAATTCTCTCTTGGTTGGTCTCCCAAAGGTTCGTCTCTCTCCTCTTCAGTCTGTTCTAAATGCTGCGGCCAGACTAGTAGCCCGACTTCCTCGCTCATCCCACATCTCTGCTTTCATGTTTGACCACCTTCATTGGCTCCCTCTCATTGCTCGGGTTCAGCTCAAGGTACTTTCATTCAGTGGCGTCTACCAATGGGGGGGCTTTGGAGACCGATCTCCATCGAACTTCAAAAGTGGGGGGGGGGTTGACCGATTTTGGCCGAAAGTGGGGGTTTCATTTTTTCATGATATATCTTTTCTCCTGTATGATTGTGATAATATTAACCCACATTAAACCATTATCGTGGGATCGAAATTCTCTTATGTTTCCATTACAGTAGCAAACGGCTTACATTTACTGCACAATCTGCGCTGCCATGGGGGGGGTTGCTGGTTGGAGACCCCGTTATATCAAGGCATGGACCCCGGTATACCAGGCGTCCGTGTATCAAGGCAGCTGCCTGTACCCTTACGAGTCTACAACCAACGGGCCAACGGCTTACGCGATATACCGGCCAAACATGGGGGGGGGTTGAGGACCCTGGGTCTGAGGTTGCTTCACTAATGACACGGCGACCCAGACTGGCAGAGTTCTCCGGGGCAAGCCTGCAACCTGCATCATGTGTGTCATCGCTTTGGCCGTTATCTAGCTCAGCCATCGAAATGGCTCATCTCTAGCCCTCTCTGACCTGTCCAGTCAGTGTGTGGCGGACATTTCAAATGAAAATATATGCATAGGAGTAATAATATTATAGCCTACGTTGGACTCACGAATATATGAACGCGTTGCGAGTTGATTCATTTAGCCTACTTTATTTCTTCTGACTTCTGAGTATTTGTTATGAAATGATACACAATAATATACAGGTACGCGGTGGTGTAGCGGTATGTTCTGTGCCTTGTAACCGGAAGGTCGCAAGTTTGAATCTACCTCAAGCAAGTTGAAGCAACTGTGTAGCGACCCTGGACAAGTTGCTCGCCCTTAATTGTCTGTGAGTAAGCAGGAAGGCAACGGGAAACCACCTTAATCATATTATCCCCCGGGTGGCATAAAAAAACCAATGGATCTGCCTTCTGGTAGAGAATGCAGCATCATCATCAAATGAAAAGTCCTATTCTTATAGCAGTATAGCCACATTGCAAATAGCTAATAACAGATCTATAGATTGTGCGCAAATCATGGCCAGTGTCCTTACCAGGCACCTTCGTCTGTGTCGCTAGATGGTGCATTAAAGACTTTGAACACTTAAAAGTCATTCTAACTAACTAACTATAGCCAGATTGACTCCAAACTTCAGCTTGGTATAGAAAAACCCCTAAGATATCCTTAAATACACTTATTTAGAAAATGTCTCTCTAAATTTATTATTTCGCCAGCCAGAGGCCAAACGAAAAAATTAATGTTTTAACTGCCATTTCTTAAATTCTTAAACAGCTTTAGTCGATTGACTTCAAACTTGACCTATAGATAAGGTCATAAGGAATTAAGGGTTCCAAATAGCATGGTAACAACAGACGTAAAATTCATCCCAATGATCTATTTTATATCTTTTTTGCCCAGCCCCATGTTGTGTCAGGGTTAGAAGGATCAGTTCTTGCTGACTTTCTTCACAAGAAAAAAGTCCAGGAAAAGGATATATGTTTGTTGGTATTCATTATTACTGGCTGTTAACACTTTCACATTAATTTTTGCTTTTACCGTCTTTAATAGCTTTAGGCAAGAGTAGGGCCTAAGCAGGGTTGCATTGCTTTTGTGAAGGATATATATATATATAATATATATATACAATAATATATCATATATATAATATATATATAACATATATCATATATATAATATATATATATAATATATATATATATCATATATATCATATTTTTATATATAACATATATCATATATATAATATATATATATAATATATATATACACTGAAAGCACTGAAATTAAATAGTGTCTAAATAATAATATTTAAAATAATTTTTAGTAGAAATTTTAATTTACTAAATTAGTTTTAATAGCTGAAAAAGGTCCCGGAACGCCGCCCCGGACCGTTCCGGATGAAAAAAAAGCACTGAAATGTGTGTTTCAGAGGTCAAATTTTTTGGGCCCAGTATGGGGGGTTGGTTCTCCATTGACTACTGGGGGGGGTTAGACGCCACTGCTTTCATTCATCTACCGGTCGCATACTGACCGAGCTCCCAAGTATCTATGTGACCTTATCCAGCTGCCAGCCTCGGCTACTTCTCTTCGCCCGCCACGCTCATTAAACCGGCATGATCTCTTTGTTCCGCTAGCGAGAACTGCTATGGCTAAAACGCGAGCCTTTGCCTTCATTGGCCCTGCGCTATGGAACCAGCTTCTTCCTTTGACACGTTCCTGTTTATTAACTGGTGGGCCAAGTGCCTCTTTTCGTTGTCTGAAGACCTCTTTCTTTTCTCTGGGTCTTTCGCACTGGGAGCGCCTCTGATTGGTGTGCACTGCGAGGCGCTATATAAATTGATAGATACAATACAATACAATTTGCAGTCAGATATTGCAATGGTCCAGTTAAGTCTAATGCTATGTCTATTAATGTACAAGTATATCCTATTATCAAGAGAAGGTCTACAGACAATATGAATGGTTGCATTTTTAAATTTCAATTAAAGTTCATTATCTTTCAGAGACCGTTCTCCGAATTCTTCAGCAGTCCATATGTGAGCGGAATGTCACCGTTGATGACATTAGGCAAAACATCTCTCAGAATTCGGATCTCTCGTCCAAGTCTCCAAAGATCTTTCTTTGACACCAACACCAAATCACCGTTCACACTGTCATCCGCCTTCAAAAACGGACGGCAGAGATTTTGTAAAAGGGTTTACAAAGTAATGGCACAAAAGTCACAAACACCGATTTTGGTCATTGCACTGCTTGGCAGAAACTTACAACAATCAAAGGAAGTTCTTTGATTGTTTTAAGTTTCAGGAACCGTTCATACACATCCAGTTAATGGTTCAATGTTTTAGGTTGTTGCATTGAAAACATAATGGCATAAAAGCTTTCCTGCATGGCTTTAAACATCTCCTGGGTTCTACTATATATTATGCTATATTGACAGAACTAATATGAATCTGTACAGCAGACAGAAAACTCGTTTCAACCATGGATTTAACCGTTTAAGCTGCAAGGAGAGAACAGCAGTAATGAATTATGCAACTTTGTCTTTAGCAAAGTGAACAACAGTTTATCCACAAAGAAATCCTAATACTTAAATTTCAACTACAGAAGGGTCTCTATGTCTCTTTACTTAACTTCACCACAAACGCGCATATGGTCCCTCCACCACATCACCCCACCACCAACCCACCCCCACCCCACCCCACCACCACCCCCACCATTATCTCCTTGAGTGGTGGTGTATTCCAACAATTAAACTGAAGCATGCACTGAATTACCTTTCCGGCAAACAGGGCTAGATCACCAATGTCATCAGGGTCATTTTTATTAATAGTCACTTTATTAGGAAATGCACCTGCAAGGGGTCTGTAGAGTTGCGTTGATGCAAGGCCTTCACATCTTCAAACTCGCGGCAAAGACTTTCTGAATTCACCTTCACTTCTGTAACTAATTTCTGCTGCAATGAACAAAATTGTTCCATAATACAGGACTAGAACCGTAATGTTGCCAACAAGATTTTCAGCTGAAATTGCGTTGACTGTAACAGTTCCCATTTAATGCAGAATAAACTAATTCGGGTTATCCCGTAGTTTAGGTTGGTAAATAATAATTTGAATGTCTTCAATGCCGTACTTCACTTTGGTAAGTAAGCAGTCAACTTATGTCCATGATAACTATCATCATTCCCGCTTCCATTTCATCGAGAAATTTTTCATCAATCCAGCTTCCATTTCATGAAAAACGACCCAACTTCTATTTAACCAAATTTGGACTTTTACTTAATCAAATAACTTTCTACTTATGGAAAGAATTATTTTTATCAATACAACTTCTATTGCATCAAAAACTTAGTTTAATCAATCCAGCTTCTATTTACGGTAAAAATTTTTTCGATCAAACCAACTTGTACTTAAACACAGAAATGGTTTCATCAACCCCACTTCCATTTCGGGAAACAATTTTTTCATCAATTCAGCTTCCAGTTTAATTTGACAATATAAAACAATTTACCAACCTAAACTACGGGTTTACCCTAATTCCCCTAATCTGCAAGAGAAAAAATCATTAACAAACTTTACTTGTGCTTTTCTTTTGGAAAGTTGAAGATTTGCCTCATCCCATATCAAATCTCTTTGGGACACTTACACAACACCCTTATAGGCTAATTCTAAGGAACTGCTGGCGGTGTCATCTGAGTTAAACCAAAATCCCAAATCATGATAATTTATTTTAAACAGAGCCGCAACTGATTCACAAGGACTAATGAACTCATTATAATAGTTGAGTATTATAGTTCTTATGTTCTTATGCTTCTTAGCCAGAAATCGTTAAGCAGGAAGGAAAGACAACCCCTTTATTCTGCAACTCAAAAGGGAATCAATTTAGCAGCCTTCATCAAATCTAACCAGATTAGTGAAGCGCCGTCTGACGCCACACTATTTGCCAGAGACGGGCAAATGGAATCACAAAACATGCAGTGAATAGAAGATGTCACATCAGATATAACATGAAGATAGAGAAAGAGCAATTAATACCGATTTCCAGCTGAACCAGGATATTCTGCGCAATCAGTGCACGGTAGGATCATTGCTTTAGCGACTTGCTTTTTATGCTGCACCTAATAGCCTAGTCCTCATCTTCTGCAGTGTCACAGTGATCTACCCATAGACATAATTATGTAGGAATTCGAAAAAGCCTTCTTTTTCTGAGCATTGCTCTTTTATAGTTTCTAACGCTACCAAACTATCTAGACTAACCCACCTACATTTATTTTACGCGAATCATTATAAAATGCACATGATGTAAAGTAAGTAAGTGTAAGTAAGTGTGTTCTTTATTAAACGCTGGCAAACGCACGGCGCTGTACATACAAAGTTATACAAAGTTATCAAATAGTAGCGAAAAAGTTAGTAAATAGTAAACTAAAAAACACTATAATATTATGGCTTAGCTGTACAACATCCTAGCCAGGAAACCACGCCTGGTGAGGGAATCAAATCTAGAAAGAACACGGTTATGTGAGCGTGGGCGCAAATCGTGACCAGTATATAGGACAGGGGGTAGTAGGTAATGAAGAATATGTCCGGGATTATTTAAGATATTTCTAAAAAGGTCATGGTCGGCTTTTTTACAGAGTTCCTCGAAAGTGGGGAAAGATTTTGGTAGGAAGCCAAAGCGTACCAGCTTGCGGACCACAGCACTTAGAGAGTCACGTTCCTGTTTGCTAGCAAAGCCCCACCACAATTGGGAACAATAAAGCATTCGGTTGACAGTGGTGGACCGGACCACATCATATAACCTGACTCCCAAGAGCCCATGCGAGATTAAAATACGATGGGCGTGGAGAGATTGCTTGGCCCGTACACAAATCTTTTGGATATGGGAGGAAAAACCGAGCTTTGCGGAAATCTCGATACCCAATATATTCAGGGATGTGACCCTTTTTATGCCACGTATAATTGGAGGACCTTGTTCAAGATTCACATTTGGTCTGGTCAAGATAATTTCGTTAGATTTAGAATGGTTTAGGTGGACACGTAAAACAGTTGTCGATCGCTGCAACAGCTAACTGTAGCCTTCTAATCAAGTTCTAATATTAACCAGAGTTGTGAGTGACTGGTTCCATCCACCGCTGATTATATCCATATCAATTCTTTTAGAATTGTTGTTAAATTAAATAAATTTCTTACTAAAACATTTAATCCTCATAAATCAGCGAAATAAAACTCTTCGTCTGCCTGAACAACTTCCATGCAGGACTATTTCGCACAAAATCGATAAATCGATTGCAAGAAATCCGCCCAACGATTACGCACTCCAAACTATTAGGCCTACGGTATAGAAATATTGTGGCGATTTTTGGGGTGCCTTCCTCTGGGCTTGCCCATGTTCCTGGAACTCGGTGGCGGTTTGATCCTCCCTGCCTCCTGCGGTCGCTTGCCGCCTATCGGCCGATTGATTATCTTTGCCCGTGTTCTGCTGTCCCCTTCCCCGTAGGCCATGTTCGGTTGACCCTGTTGGCTAGTAGCTTTGCTCTCTAGTGCTTGCACGCCTGCTAGCCCTTACACGCCAATGACCTAGTTTAGGCCTTGCTCTCCTGCCCTTTCTCTCTAATAATAATAATAATAATAATAATAATAATAATAATAATAATAATAATAATAATAATAATAATAATAATAATAATAATAATAATAATAATAATAATAGTAATCATTTTCTTTATTAATTCAAACCGACAAACGCAGTGTGATTACAGTGTACAGTTATGCAATTGAAATCTTAACTACTAACAGAACAGACAGCCTGCAATACACGGCGCTAATAGCAGCCTACAAAGCATGTTCGCCCTAGCGCTTGCACGCCTGCCTTTGCACGCCTATGACCTAGTTGAGCCCTTGCTCTCTAGCCCTTGCAAGCCTATGACCTAGTTTAGCCCTTGCTCTCCTGCCCCAGCTCCGAGCTGGGCCTTGCTCTCTAGCCCTTGCTCTCTATTCCTTGCTCCGTGCTAGGCTTGGCTCGCTAGACTTTGTCCCTGGCCTGGAGGGGAGTTGACTATTGTGTAGGAGAGGGACGCCAATCATCGTCGATATGACGGCGTCGTTAAATAAACAAAACAAACAAAAAGTGTAGGAGAGCTGCATTAGACTTTGGGAACGACTGAGGGCTGAACGACTTCTGCGGTTGGTTGTGATGGTGTGCGGTGTGCTGTCGCTTAGGTGGTGGGAACCCGATTGTTTCCCTCAAACGTTAATAAGATAATCATGTGATCTGTCTGTTTTAATTTCCAAACGTATGATCGTTGATTATGATTATTCTGGATCACTAATTGTAAACTATTCTGTGGAAACAATAAAAGGATTGATTGATTGTGTTGTAGAGAGTGACATGGGGAATTTCCCCGCGGGGCAACCGCGGTAACCGCGGTAAATCCTGCGGTAATGGGGACAACAATTGCGGTAATACCGCGGTAATGGGGACAACAATTGCGGTAATACCGCGGTAATGGGGTTTACTTTCGCGGTAATACCGCGGTAATGGGGAATGAGCCGGTGTCACGAAATAGAGTATCCCCATACATGAGTATCCCGGCCCCTTAGCGAAATGGAGTATTTGCTTTAAATTACATTATTGGCGGCTTCTAAGTGCATTCGGTCGTCCTGTTTGGAGTTATTGTAGGGGGAGACTTGGCACCCTTGATCCTTTTTTTCAATTATTCAAATTAAAAAAAAATATAAAATCGCTATCAAGTTTTATTAGATTCCATTTAATAGCAATTTCTTTTCTCTATCTAAGTTGCATAAAGTGGTTTTCACAAATACGAACTACGAAAATCTACAGGCAAAAAACACAAGGCACCCATAAGGGATCAAGAGTTGGCACCCTTGATCCCACCAATGTGCACCCTTGATCCCCAATGGGCGCCCTTAACCGGTTTGTCTGCAACAAGAAGGAAATGTTGGAAACGATTTTTTTAAATGAAAAAAGTGCAAACGTTACTTTGGATATAATGAAGGCAATGCAATTCGCAACATTTTGACAGCCTAAACTTATATATATATAATATTTATATAAATGCATTTTTTCATCTAATTAGGCCTACAGTCAGAAAGTGTAGGTCAATAGTAATAATAATAATAATAATAATAATAATAATAATAATAATAATAATAATAATAATAATAATAATAATAATAATATCTTTTCTTTAATAAGCGCCTGACAAACGCACTGCGCTGTACATTTACATGTTATGCAATTTAAATCTTAACTACTAACAGAACAGATAGCCTGCAATACAATAATTAAGGTAGTCGGGAAGGAGGTGGTTGTTGACAGATCATGTAGCTTTGAAGCATGAAGAAGACTGAAAAAGACTGAAAAAGACTTAAAATTCTTCTTCACTGGTAAAAATTTGCTTTGTCACAAGACTTTTCTTCTTCACTGGTAAAAATTTTATTTGCCACAAAATTGGCTTTACAAACTATCCTGGTTGACTTTCGTTTTTCTTACATAGCGTTTCAATGTCATCCGATTAATGCCAGTTTCTTTATCAGCTGTGTTGACTCCAGTGCGTTCATTTCATATTCAGAAATTTTACCTCTTCGTGGTTTAGGCTGTTTGTCTTTCTCTTTTTATAATAAATATGAAAACTAATTATGGTTAGTATGAAAACATAAAATATATCAATACAAACATTATTCTCAATTATACATAAATAAAATTCGAAACAAACGTCTTGCTAATATGTGGTATATATTCAAAATTTTATGTAGGCACCCTTGATCCTGGGATCAAGGGTGCCCATACCAGGATCAAGGGTGCCCATACAGGCTGGGATCAAGGGTGCCAAACCATTCAGTTTCCACTTTTTGAATAATATCATTTTTAATGCATGCACTAAATGTCTCAAAACAGATGCAACAAGTAAACAAATCAATTAACTTCATAAATGTAATAAACAAATTTGATACTTACTTTAAAATCTTGGTTTACAGAGTTCGTTGTGACATTGAAAAAATTACTTTTTACCTTCAAAATTTAATTTTTGTGATAATTTTTTTTATTCACTTTAACCTGGGACTAAAAGATAAGAAGAAGGTCAAGCCAATAAACATAATAGAATGGTTCACTGCTTTTCTTTAATACATCAGTAATTAAGGCAAAATGACTGAGGGATCAAGGGTGCCTAGGGATCAAGGGTGCCAAGTCTCCCAAAATTTTTGAATTGCGTATCTTTAGTTTGTACGTCGACCTGAAATCAATTTACTTCGTTTTGGTGATTTTGACTGGAAATTCGTCGAGGCTATCGTGATGCGTATGACGAAGGGGCCCATAGGGATAGAATGGTTTATCCCCCGGATACTCTAAACCGGTCTATTCCATCCGGGGATGGGGACAAACCCTGCGGGGATGGGGTGGGGATGGGGAAGACTTACTTGTTGCGGGGCGGGGATGGGGACGAGATTGCCTCCCCGTGTCACTCTCTATTGTGTTGACGTCTTTAATACATCGTGTCGAAAATCTAGTGACGTGTTGGTGTTGATTGACTTGGGCGATCGGTCGACTGAGAACGTCCAAGTCCTTCGCAATACCCCGGAGGCAGTGGCGGCGCCAGACGGGGATAGGGGGCATAGTCCCCCCCCCTAACTGCGGCTCAGCCCCCAAAAGTGGAAAATCACTGCAAATCACAGGGAGGAGGGGACAAAAGGTAAGGGCTTGGAGCTTTAGCCCCCCCCCATACCTGAAATCCTGGCGCCTCCACTGTCCGGAGGCCGGACTTGCGCTCCTTCGAGCAACACGCGAGACTGCTGCTCCGTGCACGCCTGACTACTCCTCTGCTTCCCGGCGATTTGCAGCTCGGGGGCGGTTCCGCCACAATATCAACATTTGCAATTCTATGTCATTACTATTACCATTGCAGTCTGTTAGGCTATAAACCCTATTAAACAGGAATTACGATATAAATGTATGAGTAATATTAGTATAAAAAACATTACTAGGGATTCTGCATGGTATGGTAAGGGAGGAGGTCCATGGGGTGACACCATGAGTTACCGCACTCTGTGACACCAACACTAGTGACGCCACTGCGGCCCCCGCCAAAGGCCCTTTTTCTGACGCTAGGCGTAGACTGTGGAACTCTCTTCCGGCAAAAGTTCGTGCTGCATTCTGTCCTGGCCTTCAGATCTAAACTGAAACTCATTGTATTCTTGTTGGCCTGCTCATTTCCTCCGCAGGCTGTTTCCGTGCCGTGTTAAATTCCCTTCATGGCTCCCTTCGACTGAACTGACCCTGGATTTTGGCTTACAGAACGACTTACCTTACCATCGACTTATGTCTTCAGCATCATGACCATAGGCGTAGCTAAATTGAGGCACGATTATACTGTTCTATCCTCTTGCTCTTTTATATATAGCCTACTGGAGCTTCGATTGACTAACGACCCCAATGACCAGGATTTTGCCAATGGTATGTGAAGTTACGTGCTCTTGAATTTAAGTCTCGCTACGTCCATGATCATGACATTGACGCTATAGAAGTTCTTAGATTAGAAAGCGTTTTGATGGCGATGATGTCTTGAAGATGAGATTCCAGTGACCGTCACATTTAATTTAAAACTGCCACCGCGAGGACAAAATAAATATAGTAAGGTAACTCTGGGTAATAAGGCCCGGTTGGGAATATGGCCCACATGGTTAAACCTGAAATATCTCCGAATCTACTCGTTAGACGTCGCTATAATTTTATTTTGTTGACCGGTCTTCACCTTTGAACTTATTTAGTTGCGCAGGCGTTTTCATTTTGGCGACGTCTTTGAATTATGCAGATAGGAAGATTGTTGTGATAATTTATTTCGTAATTAGCTTATTTTCGTGTGGATTAATACCTTAATTGACCCTCAGTCTGCAAAGCGCACGCAAGTTAATTGTTTAATTATAATATTATTACAAACAATGACTATTGGCAAGACTCAGGGCCCCTATGCAGAGCGGTCACGGGCTCCTAACTATCCTTACTGTAGACTTTACGAGAAAATTTGTTTTAAACAAACTGAAATAATAATAGTGCGGGTACAACCATACAAAATTATTGTTATAATTATATGCAACTATTGTAGTTAAGTGTCCGTAAATCCGTAATATTATATTTTAAAAGTCATAAATCATAAACTTTGCAATAATAATAATAATCTTTTCTTTATTGAAGCGCCTGACAAACGCACTGCGCTGTACATTTACATGTTATGCAATTTAAATCTTAACTAGGCTATTAACAGAACAGACAGCCTGCAATACACTGATTATAATATTTTTCATACGTTGATTGCTGGGCCCAGCCCGGGCCCCTAAAAGTCGCCGGTCTCCTGGGTTTTTGACCCTCTGTCCCCCACGCGACGGTCCTGGCAAGACTATATAGGCTGAAAAACTTAAATGTGCACTTAAGAATTACCCGGATATTGATTGATGTGTTTATTCATTCATTCATTCCGAAGATTTATATAGCGCCACTTCAAGGTTACTACTCAGGAGCGCTCCCGACCAAACCCCGTCTGAAAAGGATGATTTCAAGGCTAGAGTAAAACGCATCTAAATGAACTCTAAGCATAAGGCGTAATGTTAATGGGAGCCCATTCCAAAACATGGGGCCTGCAACAGAGAAGGCGCGATGCTGTCTAAGAGCAGTTCGGGCACGGGGAACAAGAAGTTCACCTTGTGTGGAGGAGCGGAGAGCTCTACGTCCCTGCACATCCAAAGTAGAGCGACAGAGCTTTTATAAATACATAGGAGCGGAACCTAAGAGGCACCGCCGCCACACCAAAAGCAGAAAGCCGGTACACCATCCGCTGCCGAATAGGAAGCCAGTGCAGGATATCTTTCATATAAGCGGTGACATGGCCGAACTTAGGGATATGGCCGATGAGGCGCGCGGCCATACGTAAGACCCGCTCCAAACACCCGAACCGCCCAGCCGGGAGGCCAGCGCGTAGAGTGCACAGCAAAGATCAAGACGCGTGACGACAAACGAATGGATAAGAGTAGAGGTAGCATTAGTGGTGAGAAAGCGCCAGACGACTCTGAGCTGGCGCAACTGATAACAGCAGTCGCGACAGAGCTGGTGTATGTGCCGTGCGAAGGTAAGCTCTTGATCTAATATGACGCCAAGATCGCGAACAGTGGTAGAGAAAGCGAACTGCGGGAACTCAGTAGCAAGTGCTGCTATAGATCGATCTTAGGAAGCTGTTGGCGCGGGCCCAGCCAGATGAACTGAGTCTTGGATGGGTTGAGCCGCGAGCGGTTCGACGACATCCAAGCCCCAAGGACATCCAGCGGCTCATGGCTCGGACTGTGAGAGCGGCATCAGACTCCAAGCAGTGCAGGTATGCCTGGACATCGTCAGCGTAAGACTGGCTTAGGACAGCGTTTGCTGCAAGAAGGGGCCTAGGTCAGCCGTATAGAGGATATAGAGAAGGGAGCCCAGGACAGATTTCCGGGCAGACCAAAAGTGTTAGGGACCCATAGGGACCTATATAGTAGGCCCATAGACAACTGATCATGTAGGAAAGAGCCAAGCCAATCAAGGAAGCTACCAGATAGGCCAAATGAGACAGAAAGGCGCTTAAGAAGAATATCATGGTCTACACTATCGAAGGCAGCACTGACGTCAAGCAGTGCCAGAAGATAAACCTGCGACCGATCAATAGCCCCATTCTATATCTGAAAGGAGGCGAAGAAGCAGAAGCGTTTCAGTAGAGTGGCCCTTGCGAAAACCCGATTGATAGACCGGGAGCAGATCATTCGCCTCTAAATAAGCAGTTAGTTGAAAAGCAATAATCTTTTCGTTAATTTTAGACAGAAAAGAAACGTTTGCAATTGGTCTGAAGTTTGCTGAATCAGACGCGTCCAGTTAATCTCGTTTAAGAACAGGGACGAGGATGGACTTCTTCTGCGATGGCGGAAGGATACCTTCCTGAAGCGAACGGTTGCAGAGAACAGTGAGGAGAGGAAGAAGAACGTCCACATATTCTTGAAGGAGGAATGTGGGTAGAGGATCCAGCTCGCAGGTTTTCTGGACTGAAGCGAGGATGATAAGCCGCAGCTCCTGACTGGAAACCGGACTCAGATCGGACAAACTGCTATCTGTGGAAGGAAAAGACTGCGATGGAGAGCCGGCAGTAGCCTCGCGGATTGCGAGTATCTTCGAGGTGAAGGATTCGAGGAAACCGTCAGCCGTGAAGGAAGGAGTGTCGGGTTTGCGGCCAGCCCGACCACGTCCGAGAAGGTCGTTGAAGGTCGCCCAGAGCCTTTTTGGATCACCGGAATGGAGATTGATCTTCGACTCCCAGTATGTCTGCTCTATCTCCCGGTAGCGTCGTTGCATCCCGCGAACGTACTTGACCCAGCAGGCGCGGTCAGCTGGCAACTTAGTTCGCCTGTAGCGTCTTTCGAGGCGACGTGCATGGCGCCGAAGAGATTGACACTCAGCATCGAACCAAGGCGTCGAAGTGGCGCGACGCATTCTACCCGGGTGTGATGGAAGAAGACGGTCGACAAGGCTCACCATGGTTGCCTCGTAAGTGTAAAAAATGTCGGAGAACGACAAGTCGGCCAGAATGGACGGGTCGGCGGAAGCGGGGATGGCAAGCAGTGCTTCCCGGAAGACCTCACGATCCAATCTACGCCATACCCGGACCTGCCTGGCAATGTATGTTGGCGCTTCGTGTAGGAGGGGGATGGTGGCGATGACGAGGCGAGATTGTAGGAGGATAGATGTTAAAGTCTGTCAGCAAGCAGTCTGAGGATGACATCAAGCCAGCCTCCACACCGATGCGTTGGTCCAGTGACGTGCAGCGTCAGGCCGAATTGCTCTGCGATGGCGCAGAATACGATAGTGGTAGGCAGAGCAGGATCTTAAAGATGGAGGTTGAGATCATCGGCTACGATCACCTGGGTGTTGTATAGTGCGAATTGTTCTAGCAGCGTGGTGAATCCGTCGAAGAACGCTGGTGTTGGAGGCGCCGATCCCGGGCGATAGACGACCAGGATGGTTGAGGGACCGTAGGGCGACCTGACAGATGCAGCGAGGACCTCGAAGGTGGTAGGGGGATTAGGTATAGCGATCCTCCGTGTTGTCAGGTCGACTCGGTGGTAGATGACGATTCCTCCTCCACCTCGGCAGTCCATCTCCCGATCATTCAGCCTCGGGCAGTCGACGAAGGAGTAGCCGGGCGGCGCCGAACGACACACAGCTACGTCAGTCGATGCGTGGTGCCAAGATTCTGTGATGACGAGGAGATCCAGGCCATTTGAAAGTAGTGTCAGCTACCGTAACATACTTGTTACGAAGCGAGTGTATACTCCATGTAGAAAAAGTCTGAAAAACGTATGCCACCAGGGGCTGTATCCGCAGGCAGGGTCGAAGGTGAAGAGGAAGCAGGGGCAGTTCGGCCGACCGCCCCGGGGTCTGAGCGGCAGAGAGGGTAGGACCGTAGGAGCAGGAACCGGCGACTCGTGTTGACGTAGTAACGCGGGGCGCCATAATGGCGTGTTAGTGAGGGTAACAAGGCACACCTTACTGTGGGTAATAAGGCCCTATAATTGTCCTTATTGCCCACAACAGTGGTACTATAGTGATAAATATTTAATTGTACATGATTTAGTAGTTTTAATTTTAAAAGTAAAGAATTCCACTTAAAAGTGGAATTCTTTATGCCGTTTGTAACTGAGTGAGACACTTATGACTATATTTGCTTGTGAATAGATATGAAATTGGTAAAAAGGGGAAAGGTCTAAGTCTCTAAGAGGAAATTGGAGCCAGGAAACCTTTATAATAATAATAATAATAATAATAATAATAATAATAATAATAATAATAATAATAATAAGGTTTACGGTGGTTCAGAAGACTAGCATCTGTGTGAGAACCACCACTTGATTAAGCACATTATAATTAATTAATTACTGTACTATATCCACTTGATAAGTAGATATAGTATAGTACAGGTTTTGGCTTTCAAAATATTACCTCATATGATGTTTGAAATTGTAAAGCGGGCATTTAAACGAAAATATAAGACAATTTTAAGGTTGGGTCTTGTTACCCTACGTGTTGGGTAACAAGGCTCACATCATGACTTTAAAAAAAATTATTTCCTATGATGTGACATTTTATTTTAGCAAAATAATTAATCCACTATGTAACTATTTCCATACACTCTTCATATGGCTATTTTGTATAGTTACAGTTGCATACCAGTACCCGTTTTTGACAAAATTCCTTAGGTGGGCCTAAGGGCCTTAACTAATAAGGTAACCCAGAGTTACCTTATTAGTTAAAGTTAACACGGTTAAACCGTAGTTTACGTTGCCAAATGATTTTATATTGTTACTCTAAAATGGAAGCTGGATTGATGAAAATAATTTCTTGGCTAAATGGAAGTTTGATTGATTAAAAGAATTCTTTGCTTAAATAGAAGCTAGATTGATGGAAATAATTGTCCTTAAATAGCAGATGGATTGATGAGATTAATTCTTTGTCAATAGAAGCTGGATTGATGAAAAATAATTGTTTCCTTAAATAGCAGATGGATTTATGAGAATAATTCTTTGCTATTTGATAGACTATGGATTGATGAAAAATAATTTCTTGCTTAAATAGTTGGGGTAAAATTTTAGCATATTGAATATTTCGCCCATGGTAGCATTATTTTTCACCAATTCAACTTCTACTTTCGCAAGAATCCTTTTAATTGATCCAGCTTCCATTAGGCAAGAATTCATTTCATCAATATAGCTTCTATTTAAGCAGGATTTTTTAAATACAACTTATATTTAATTAAGAATTATTTTCCATGAATCCAGTTTCTATTTAAGCAAGATTCTTTTCGTAATGCCCACTTCTATTTAAGCAAAAATTATTATCATCAATCTGACTTCTATTTAGCAAGAATTCTTTTCGTCAATCCAACTTGTATTCGACCAACGCAGAAACCCATGCAATGGCCAATAATTATATACGCTAAATACAGTCTTTTACCGAAGTTGGATTGAAAAAGTAATTTTAATAAATGGGATATAGATTGATTAGAATAATTTTTTCATGAAATGGAAGCTTGATTGATGACAGTTATCATGGACATTGGTAGAATGCGTAATTGCCAATATCAAGTGCGGCATTGAAGACATTAAAATAATTTGGCAAAGTAAACTACGGGATAACCATTAAAACTTAGGAGCAACATAAAACCTTGGCCTATATATATTATATACTGTGACAGATTGTTAAATTCGCCTCTGTCGGATGTGGGACATTGTATCTCACCAACACACACACCAGTAATAAACGTTTGGAGATTTCACGAATTGCTACATTCCAACTTTCAAACAAACATGACACATACAAACGCACAAGTTCAAGCTATGATACTTCTCAAAGATACCGACAAGAATGATAGAGTTCGAACAACCAAACCTATACACCACCACCTGACCAATTTCTAAACATTCGACGTCAGTTTCTTGTCCTGAGACAATTAATTTCTACATCTGGATTCAACTGAATTCTTATTTATCAGCCGTAAACACTGAAGACAAGCGGACATCAAATTGTTAGTTACAATGGATACTTGAAACGTGAAACCACTGTAACTCAATGCAACAATAACCAGACTTTGCTCAGCACACAACACACATCCTCTGCCCCTATCCCTCTATGAGGAATCACTTAGTGACAACCACCTCTTGTTGTTTTCCATTACATATAAAAAAAAACGTTGCTAATAGCAGCTTGTAACTGTTGTATCTCAGTAGGATAGCAAAATATGACATTTCTTGCAATTAATCAACCAAACATGCTTACAGCAAGATTAGAATTTGAAATGAATTTGTAATAAATATTATCTCTGTGGTGAGGATATTTACAGAATTCACCAAGACGTTTGAAACTCTTCTCATCTTCTGTTCACATCTTTTTCAATTGAAATCCACTCGAGAGACACAAGATCAGTTGCCAAAGAAGTCGATTTGAATGACATATGTACTGAAGGTCAACCTGAGCAGACCAAACCCTGCTCCCTGTTCTGTGCCACAGGTTGATGCCTTGTTCATTAGATACCGGCGCTATAGACGTCACTAATAATCCGGTCAATCCTGTTGTTTGGGAAAAAAATTCCCTTTATAACCTATTTATTCCCTGTAAGCAAAAAAGGTCCTGCACATTGAACATGTCAAACTACAGCAACACGCTATGAAAAGGTTGGACTCCAGACAGAAGGGAGAATTTTTCATGTTCTCCTGGGAAGTCATAAAGGACAAAAAACTGAAACATTTAAGTCTCTGCTAAAACACGTCATACCAAGCAATGGATGTTCAGAGTTCCTTCAGATGCATTCCATCTGGAATTATCCATCATCAACTGAATACACACATGCCCATAATTACATGCATAACTAGATATAATTATTACTATATAACTAGATATACTACTATTATATATAACTATATATATATATGTATATATATGTATATATATATATATATATATATATATATATATATATATATATATATATATATATATATATATATATATATATATATATAGCCATCAACAACACAATCATGGAATGTAATTCTGCAATTTTAAATATAGCATAAGACACAGTGCACTGAGTCATTCGGTTCAACCTGTTCACTCCAACGCCCCAGACATTGACTATCACCCCAAAAGACAATGTACTGAAACCACTTCCCACAAAACAATTGCTTCTAATTGTTAGGGTTCATTGAAAATGACGTTTCATGTGCTAGGAAGTAGTGATTACAGAATGCATGAAACCACAGCAGCAGAGACAGACAGACAGACAGACAGACAGACAGACAGACAGACAAGCAAACAACTAGACAGACAGATCTGCAGTTGATGCATATATTCTGACCTCTACATCTGATATGCAATACATCAGGAAACATATCTGGAAAAAACGATGTTAAGACCAGCCTTCAATTAAATCATCAACTGCAGAGAAAAGACCACTAGTGCCATCTTCAATCATAATAATCTTTCCATTTCATTTTCAGATATAGTTCAACTTCACTGATGGCCAGTCTGATGCTTTTCATTTCTTTTCAGTTTTGAATAAAAACTTTTAAGGTAAAATTTAAGTACAGCTTCATCTTGCTAATTAATTTAACTGGGAACCCAATTGCATTGAAGCACATGATGAAAATTCTTCAGAATGTTTCAATAAAACTAAAGAAATGGAAATAAGAAATGAAACAAAGAAACATGTGAAAAGTCTCAGGACTTCTGTGGTCCTTTTCCAATAACACTCATCCACAGTCCACAGACTCTAGGTTTCTGCAAAGATTGCTCACAGCACAAGACTATCATAGAGAACGACGACTCTTTCAATGACAAACACAAACTGATTATTTCCCTAATTAATATCATTTAAATTGAAATCACCTTAATGTTAAAAGACATAATAAACACTCTGAAAATGCAACATCAATATCTGAAATTTACAATAATATTATTAGTAAAACACAGATGACAATGATATCACCATCACTGTCACCACGATTAACTTAACTTTCATTAACACCATTTCACTGCAGAAAAATCCTATATAGCAATACAACTGCTGTCAATGACATCATCTGAAAACACAAAGTCTAGTCTGTCGCTTGTGGAAGGAGGCGGATAGTGGCAGGTAATTCCCACCCACCCCCACCCCCATCACTTGGATTACATCTACATGGTCAGCTACAAAGTACGTCATGGTCGTGAGGCTGTTATGTTGCAATGTTTCTTCGTTATCCCTAAGTTTATCTTCATCAATTCATTTCTTCTTCTGTTTCTTTGCCATTTCTTTTTCTTTCTTCTGCTGTTTCAGCTTCTTCTTCTCTTCCCGTGCGAGCGCCTTCTCTCGTAGATTTCGTACAAGTTTGTATACAAAAAAACCTGAGACAGAAATTAATCCACAGATTACAACAGAGCAAGAAGCTCACCTCAACTTACATCAGAAGTAAAAATCTGCTCACTTTAAACAGAAAACTGATGAAGAGATAACTGATGAATTGAAACCTTAACAGACACTTGCTGCCTGCTATCTTGATGAGACACCGATTTTATTGAACAATATTCGACAGGGTATTCTGAAAAAAGACTAACAGAAAATCTGACCCAGTAACCGTCTTTGGGTGACAAAAACCAGATGTACAAAACTTAGTGCAGATTCTTGTGTGTATTTGGGGATAGATGGGCAACACGGATCAGCATACAACATATGGGCAATAAAGTTAAATTGTTTCTATCAACCACAGATGGGAGAAGTGGTGAAAGTCACGAGTCAAAGGACTTTCTCTCTTTGAAACATCCCATAACTGGAAAATCTCTTTCTTAGACAATAACGTTTATTTTGACAGTCACTTGATCAGTCAAAGTCCTTATCGAATTCTTGATCTAAGAGAATGCAGCCACACACCCTTCAGCAACTTATAGACAGATTAAAATGTCGTAAACCTCGAGTTTTTGGCTATAAATAGGCAGAATATTGACGAGTTTATTTTTCTACTGTAATTAAAATGGATGAAAACAATGACAACAATGTTGATCTCAGCTTCACTCATGAATGCATGTATGTCTGAATGTGCAACTTTGCATCTGTATGGTTATTGTCAATGGTCATTCAGAGGAGTAACTAAGTACTGCATGTGTAATGGTAAAACAACAAAGGGTTTGCATTGGTGTATCTAGCAACATGTCCAATCCTTTTGGAATACATGTTTGTTAAAATAAATATAACTGCTGATATAAGCAAAACCAAAAAGAATGAGAAATTAGGTTTAGAGTTTAAAGTTAAATAATAATAATAATAATAATAATAATAATAATAATAATAATAATAATAATCATAATAATAATAATAATAATAATAATAAAAAGCGCCTGACAAACGCACTGCGCTGTACATTTACATGTTATGCAATTTAAATCTTAACTACTAACAGAACAGACAGCCTGCAATACAACGGCGCTAATAGCAGCCTACAAAGTATATCCGCCCTACAGGGCTCGAACTCGGTACCTCTTGCTCTCTACGCCAGATGTTATCCAATGCGCTATCGGGCCCCCCCAAATATATAAATAATAATGATTTTACAACTTCAACTGAAATATCTGGTTGCAAACATATCATGGAGGAAGGACGGGAGGAAGACAGTGCAGCGGCATTCTAGTAGACACGGCCTTAGCGAACCCTGGGTGTTCCTCTGCATCCGTGGAACAGGGCACAACTGTAGAGGGGTGCAACTTTTGAGACGGAATGATTTAATTAATTGAACTAATAGGCGTAACTATTATCTTTGGGGCCCGGGGACGCTATATTTATGCTTGGCACAGGGCGCAATTATACCTTGCTACGGCCCTGCTACTTGCTGTTACACCTACTTAGGAAGAAAAAGCTAATTAGGTGGCAAATTTGATAAACACTTTAGCGACGAAAGTTCTGTATTGGTTTTCCAGTCGCTTTTAGTACAATCTTGTTGCTAAAGTGGGTTATCCCGTAGTTTAGGATGGTAAATTATTTGAATATCTTCAATGCCGAACTTCATGTTGGCAAGTAAGCAATCTACCTATGTGCATGATAACTATCATCAATCCCGCTTCCATTTCATCGTGAATTTTTTTCATCAATCCATCTTCCATTAATTGAAAAAATGACCCAACTTCTATTTAACCCCAAAAATATTTCTTTTCAATGGAACTTTTATTTAGGCAAAGGACTATCCTCATGGATCCACCTTCTACTTAAGGAAACATTTATTTTCGTCAATCCAGCTTCCATTGCATCAAAAACTAAGTTTCATCACTCCAGCTTAGAACTATTTATGGTAAAATTATTTCGATCAATCCAACTTCTATTTAAACGCCGAAATGGTTTGATCAATCCCACTTCCATTTAGGGAAGCAATTTTTTTCATCAATCCAGCTTCCATTTTAATTTGACGATATAAAATAAGGTAAAGTCGTAGTTTACGTTGCTAAATTATTCTAATGTCTTCAATGTCGTACTTGACGTTGGTAAGTAAGCAGTCTACCTATATGCATGTTAACTATCATCAATGCAGCTTCCATTTCATCAACAAATATTTTCATCAGTCCAACGTCCATTTAATTGGAAAAAATTACTTTTATCAATCCAACTTCTATTTGACGAAAGAAATATTTTTCATCAATGGAACTTTTATTTAAGCAAAGATATATTCTCATGGATCCATGGAAATTACGGAAACAATTATTTTCATCAATCGCACTTATTTAGTTGAAGGCGATTATTAATGCTTTGATGTATTAATCTTTTATTTCCATGTGTTTAACTGCACTTCCCACTCATTCCTTTTACTTTCGATATTTAGTTTAAATTAGTTAAGGTTAGTTAAGATTTTTTATGTTAATCAAGTCAACAACTGTTATACTACGTAAAGCATCTTTCGGTCGCCACATATTCTATTGAAATTACATAGAGGTGTCCCTACTTAGCGGGATCTTTGATCCCTTCAGGGCCTTCCCTTGTGGCATTCAACAATCCATACTTAAAAGTGCAATCTGATTTGTAATATTATTGTTTATCGTTGTTTGGCTACAAATAAACGATTGATTGATTGATTGAATCGAAAACTTAATTTCATCCATCCAGCTTCTAATTACGGAGAAAATTATTTCGATCAATCCAACTTCAATTTTGAACACAGGAATGTTTTCATCAATCCCACTTCCATTTAGGGAAACAATTTTTTTCATCAATCCAGCTTCCATGTTAAAGTGACAATATCAAATAATTTAGCAACGTAAACTACGACTTTACCTAAAATAATTTAACCAACCTAAACTACGGGTTTACCACTAAAGTGTTACGAACATAAGATTTTGGTGAGTCTGATTTGAACGGAAAACGTGACAAGTGACATTCACATTATATGATGCCTTGTAACAGTTCCTGTAGAGTTATAATTATTCGTGAACATTGTTATAAATAACTGGGATCGTAATATTTCCTATAAATTAGTAAAATCATAGTGACATTCACACTATAGCAGGATGAACACATGGAATAAAGTAAAGTACTGATGAGAATGAAACGATGTTAACATGACAACTGAGCAGCTGGCACAACATCTCCTATAAACGGCGCTATATTATGCCACCTACCGATTAGCGATACGACTATAATGGCTGGAACGATGAATATCGTGTTGTCGATTCCCTCTTTGATCGGTCCTTTTGGATCGCTCAGCTCGACCATTCTGAAATGTTCAGCTGCTGAGCCAAATGCAGTCTTCGTGCCCACTGAACCTCAGCGGAACAGAATCTGTGTGTGAGAGAAAGACGTCAACGAAACAGATGGTCATCAACGCAACCGTGCGACAACACTTCCGCCATCGCAGGCGTTGCATTTCAGCCGAGAGAAAACACCGCAACTACGTACGTAGCCTACGTAAGGAAGTACATGATCTGCCACAGAAAATTAACTAACTCATTTCATCCATTACGTTTTCCATGAATTTATGCTAGTGCTTCTTTCCACATTGTCTCGGCCTTGATAACTATTAATTTCCGATTAATAATACATCGTGCTCTATCAAAACCAGGCGCATGTCGCCAAATAGAAATTCGAGCAAAATTTAATGGCCAAAAATGACCTGCTGGATCAAAATTAAGTAAGTAAGTAAGTAAGAATATTCTTTATTTGACTACCAGCAAACGCACAGTAGCTTACAGAAAAATAAATAATACAAATATTTATGCAAAGTCATATAACATTCTCATAGTAAAACTTCTTTTAGCAAAGGCATCAATTCTAGGTAGGGTGAGATCATGTGGTCTGGGTCGCGTATTGTATGGAGTGACCTTACGGGGAGGGAGGAGGTCGTGAAGGACGTGACAAGGGTTTGAGAGAAATTGAACGGAAAAGAGTAGAATCAGCTCTAGAACAGTGTTTGTCGAAACTAGGAAAATCGGCAGGGAGTAAGCCTGAACGGGTCAATTTTCTCAGAATACCGTTAAGTCGTTTACGCTCCCCTACAGTGGCAAATCCCCACCAAACAGGGGAGGCATAAAGTAGCCGTGCGAGGGTAGTAGCTCTAACAACGTCAAAGAGACGTTGACCGTGGAGACCGTGGGCGACCAAAACACGTAGCGCGAACATGGATTGTCGGGCTTTGCAGCATATTTTGTCAATGTGTGCCCAAAGCCAATCCGATCAGAGATAGTGACACCCAAAATAACCATCTCCTGGACCCGCTCGATGCCAGGGATGGGGAAGGGAGGGCAATAGCTTTGGACCTCGGTCGTCTAACGACCATTTCTCTGGTCTTAGCATGGTTTAATTTAAGATTGCTAATGGATGCCCATTGAGAGATATGATCAAGTTCAGAAAGAGTGCTGTCAATGCAGGAAGCAGGAATCAGCAAGTAGCTATCGTCGGCATATTTAGGAAGGCGGTTTCCACTGCATTTAGGTTTAAGGGTACAAATAGCTATGACAAAATCAGTAGGTCCAAGGCCAGAGCCTTGCACTATGCTGGCATTAATGGTACAGAGGGGAGAGATTTCACCCCCAAATTTAGTACAATGCTGACGCTCGTTCAAGAGAGCAAGTATCCAGTTGTACAAAAAATCCGGAATGGGTTCAGCTGCTAGTTGATCAGCTAGGTGTTTGTGTCTAACCGTGTCGAAAGCCTTACTAAAATCAAGAGACAGGAGCCTAACATAGGGCTCAGATTCGAGCATCGATTGAAATTCATGGGTTATGGATATCGGTGTAGCAGATGTGGATCCGGAAAAGCGGAAAGCGAATTGGTCCGTAAACATCCTGTTAGAGCATGGTTGAGTGATAAAAGGGTAAAAGTACCTACGTACAACCATTTTCTCCAAGATGCGTGAGAGGATGGAAGTGATAGAGATGGGTCTAAAATCAGCTTCTTTAAGAGGACGGGAAATCTTGGGTATGGGGGTGATCATACTGAGGCGCCACTGTAAAGGGACATAAGAATTGGTAAGAGAGCACACAAACAGATCCGTAACAGGCTGAACTAAAAGATGCGCCATGGTTGATATCAGCCAGGAGGGTATGCCATCAGGGCCGGTGGAGTTGCCTTTGACTGATGCAAGCGCTCTATAAACATCAAACAGATCAAAATTAACAGCATTGGCTTGCACAACAGTTTGTTTAAGGGGAGGTGGAACATAATCAGGATCAGTGGATATGTTCATGTAGTGGAGGTTGAGCGACGATGCCGTGATAGACCCAATGTTGGCACTGACCATGCCCGGGTGGTCACCATCCCTCAGACGGCGGACCTCCGTCCAAAGGCGGCGAGAACCTCGCTCCAAACCCACAAAAGATTCCGAGTTTTTGCGGGAGATAGCTTTGTTTATTCTGGCAGCGATGGTTGTCGCCTTTTCAAATCGATGTTTTCTCAGAAGTTTACATCTCTTTCGAAGAAGATATTTAATATAAGGAGTCATATATGGCGGGTCTTTATCACGTATAGTGACCTGACTGAGGGGGAAAAAGCGGTCCAAGGCTGTCTCGATGGTCGTGTAGAAGTCAGCGAACATAGCAACAGGAGTACGGTCAGTTTCAGAAGTGGTCCATGGGTAATTCTCGAGGTAAGTATGTAATGCAGCCATGCGTCCAGGTGTGCATATCTGTCAGCTCGATCCATTGAACAGTCGGCGGATCCGACCGGGCGCTTGGCGGAATCAGCAACAGAATGGCTTAAAACCGCTGCGTGTTTCGTGCTGACTGTGGAGGTAATGGCCACACAGGAGTAGAAAAGTTTCTCAGATGCGTAGATACGATCGAGAGGGTGTCCTGCGTGGGTTTGTCCTCAAACTCAGGAATAAGGCCTAGTTTGAGTATGGCTAGTCAGGGCCGGCCCTAGCCCAAATGGCGCCCCAGGCAAAGCATACATTTGGCGCCCTCTGATGCCCACTCCACGGCACACCCCACGTCACAACCCAGTGATGAACGGTATCCGTTGAATTGAGCGCGCACATTTCGCCGACCTTCATCTCAGCGACCTCAATTCGCCGCCGCGAAACTGAGCGCCGACACAATTCGGCGCCATCAAACACAGCGACTACACAATTCGCCGCCATTCATTTCAGCGCTGCTTCAATACTAAATACCGGGCGTAAACAACACGTGTTCTTGACTAGAACTTCAAAGCAAAATTGTTCTTAATAAGGCGGAGTTTGGCGGGTAAACTTGCGCTTTAGGGGTCCCGAATAATCACACCCATATTCGAGGGGAGTATGTATTATAATCAGCCTAGTTCAATGAAGAAGTTTAGCACTAATGGCGTCGTGAGGGTCGTTTAGGGTCAGGTTAAGCGTCGTGAGGGTCGGTTAGGGTCAGGGTTAGGGTTTGTGTTGTCATTAGAAAATCTTCAAAATCGGGACCCCTAAAGCGCAAGTTACAAAAATAAACTTTGACATTGTTATCATAAGAGTCGCTTAAATGAATGGCGGCGAATTGTGTAGTCGCTGTGTTTGATGGCGCCGAATTGTGTCGGCGCTCAGTTTCGCGGCGGCGAATTGAGGTCGCTGAGATGAAGGTCGGCAAAATGTGCGCGCTCAATTCAACGTAAACCCGCTTGGTTTTCAATTGGCACTTCAGAAGTTCAGAAATTTTGAGTTTGCGATCATTTAACAATGTAATGTAATGTAACGGATGACACAAATATTTTCGCTTCACACAAATCGCTGGACAAATTGTTCCAATTAATGAACCAAGAACTTGAAAAAGTACATGACTGGTTTAGAATAAATAAATTATCTCTTAATATAAAAAAGACAAACTATGTCCTATTTTGTTCTCATCGTAAAAAGGTAATTTTACCAAAAGAAACTATCACATTAAATGATATTCCTATACCACAGGCAACTTTTGTTAAATTTCTTGGCGTCTTTGTAGATCAACACCTAACATGGAACTACCACATTGAGAATATCTCTTCAAAAATTGCTAAAAGTATAGGTATATTATCCAGAGTTGCCTACTTACTTCCCACTCATATACGAATAAGCTTATACTATTCGATTATCCATCCGTATTTTAGTTATTGTAATATGATATGGGCTTCTAATTACCCAGCAAGATTAAAAAGATTAATTGTCCTCCAAAACAGAGCTCTCCGCATTATTGTCAACCAAGCTCGGCACTCTTCTACTCATCTTCCTACGGACCTAGCATTCCAAGACACACACATCTTAAAACTTGAGCAAATAACCATTCAGCAAACTAGTGAATTTATGCACAAATATACAAATAATCAACTGCCTTCATCATTTAACAATTACTTCAAAACTACGTCTCAATCTAATCCCTATCCTGTACGTTCTTCAGCCAATTATAGACCCATATACTCCCGCACTAATACCCGTAGGTTCTCAATTAAAAGTGCCGGTGTCACGAAATAGAGTATCCCCCATAGGCTACATGAATATCCCCTTTAGCGAAATGGAGTATTCGGTTTAGTTTGCATTTTTGGCGGTTTCTAAGTGTATTCAGTCGTACTGTTTTGGATTTATTGTACCAATAACATTTTTAAATTGTGTATCTTTAGTTTGTAAGTCGACCTGAAATCAATTTACTTCGTTTTCGGTTATTTTGACTGGATTTTCGTCGAGGCTATCGTGACGCGTATGACGATGGGGGATAGAACGGTTTATCCCCCCGGATACTCTAAGCCGGTTTATTCCATCCGGGGGGATAAATTCATACATCCCACCGGATAGTCTTAGGACGGATACTCTATTTCGTGATACCGGCCCTAAAATCTGGAATAGTATCCCCAACGACATACGGTACCTAAATAGTTTTCACCTATTCAAACGGAGATTGCGTGCCTCCTTGATTGCCAATGGTACGTTCTAATAATATTGTGCGTGCTAGTTAACTAGTTAAGATTTGTTAAGGATTAAAAATAGCAGAATTAACAAATTATTCGGTCTGCCACTCGAGTATAACAATGATGTAAGGGTGACCCTACTAGTCGGGACTTGTTCCCTTTAGGGTTCTCTATCCCCGTTGTTTTCCTACTATCATACTGTAATTGTGATGATTGTATGCTTTGCTTCTGTTGGAAACAATAAAATTTATGGTTATGGTTATGGTTATGGTTATGGTTATAATGTAAATCTTCGAAATTTCTCAGCGCCCATAAGAGAGCTTCTCCTTCGAATTCGTCGAATCTGATGAATTGTTACCATTCTGGTAAAGCAGTGGCTAAATGGAAGATGTGCTTGCATTGCGACTTCTATAGGTTTTAACATGAAACATCAGTTCATTTTGAGGTGAACTTTAGCGGCATAAACTAATCTCTACAGACACATCTTGAACTTTGGATAAAGCATTTAATAAAAGGCATTCGTATGCTGCGTTTAGGATAAATTAATCGCTAGATGGAAGATATAATAATTGTAATCCGGCTTGACGTTTAACGCGCATGAAAATGTCGATACACAACACATTAGACTGCACACCACCCACTTCGTAAATCTCATCACATGCTAAATCTGCCAAAAAAACAAGTAATAAGGAAAAGTCACGTCTCTATTGTGAAAATTACTGGCAACAGGAACCCAATGACATTGAAAGATCGCTGCATAAGCCTAGAATGTGAACATAGGCAAACTCGTCGATAGGTCCTAAACCGCAGATACTCTCGAAGAAATCGCATCTCAGTGAAAAGTTGCAAAACAGCAAAAAAAACTAGAATATTCGATAGACTGGGCGGAAAATGGCTTCGAAGAAGCAACAGGTTAAATTATAATCGTAACCCAAAATTGACGGAATTTTAAAGGCCAATAATGTCGCAATTTAGAAATTATTATTTCTGTTTATGGGTATTTTCGCTTATCGCGGTCCTTATTCGATTTCACATTAGAAACTACAATGCTTTGGATGATTTGGACCGCGATAACCGATAATAGCCTAGCGTTTTAGGGTTAGAATTAGGGTTAGGGTGGATTTTATTAATTTACCACCTCATATTGGAATCCAACCAGAAAAGTACTTGAAAGACATGAAAGCAAATATGGAAAAAGCATTACTGTTTGCAGAATCATATTCACGAGAGAAGCAATTACAGTATACGAATCAATACAACAAAAGAGCGAAACATAAAGAATTTGAACCGGGTGAAAAAGTTATTGTGTTGTATCCGACGTCAACAAATAAACTGATTTCACGATGGCATGGTCCATGTACTGTCATACAACGAAGGTCAAAGTACTCTTATTTGATTGACATGGGTGACGATTGTCGGAAGATAATTCACGCAAATAAAATCAGAAAGTACATTACAAGAGCAATGAGTTGTGGACTAATCGTTGAAGAAGATGAAGACTTTGGTTCAGTGGTTGAATTGCTGATGAAGAATGACTGGCAAGATGAAAAGAATTCACTGAATCTTGATCCTGAACAGATTAGTCATTTAACATTATCTCAACAAAAACAATTGCTGGAAGTACTGAACAAATATTCTGATCGATTTTCTGAAAAGCCTGGATTATGTACATTGGTTGAACATGAAATTGAACTGAAACCGGAATTTCGTGAAAAAGAATTTATGGCTTACCGAATTCCACTCATCTATCGAGCAGAAGTTGAACGACAAATTAAAGAAATGCTTCAAGCCAACATTATAAAACCATCTTCGAGCAGAATGGCAAGTCCGCTGGTTATTGTTAAAAAGAAAGACGGTTCTCTAAGACTTGCCTGCGACTACAGATACATTAACTCGTTCACTGTGGATTGTAAATATCCGATGCCGATTGTGAAAGACGTGTTGCACAAAGTTGGAAAATCAAATGTGATCTCGATTTTTGATTGTCGAAGTGCTTACTGGACTTGTCCTGTTAAGCAAACTGATCAATGGAAAACTGCTTTTGTTACTCACAATGGACTGTACGAGTTTACTCGTGTTCCTTTCGGAATGATCAACTCAGGAAGAACATTTGTTAAAGCAATTAACATGGTTTTACAGCCTATAAATGAATTTGCTGAGCCCTATGTAGATGACATTGCTGTGCATTCAGATGATTGGAAGATTCATTTACAGCATTTAGATGCATATTTAATGCAAATGAGACTGCATAACATTACTTTGAACTTAAAGAAATGTATCTTTGGTAAGAGTGAGGTAACGTTTATCGGTCATGTGGTTGGTTCTGGAACAATTCAAATGAATCCAGATAGAATTGAAAGTTTAATTAATTTGAAAACCCCAGAAACGAAGAAACAAGTTAAGCAATTGCTGGGATTTTTTGGTTACTATAGACAGTTTATCAAAGATTTTGCACAGATTGCGAAGCCTCTATCTGATTTGACAAGTAAACATGTTCCAGATAAGATTGATTGGACTGATAGACATCAACAGGCATTTAATTTACTTAAAGATGCTGTACGCTCTAAAGTTGTTTTATATGTTTTTGATGTTGGAAAACCTTTTAATTTGTACTGTGATAGCAGTGATTTTGCAGTAGGAGCTGTTTTAACACAGATGGATGATAAGGGAATAGAACGCCCTGTATCATTTATAAGTCAGAAATTGACTGACACTCAGAAGAGATGGGCAACTGTAGAGAAAGAAGCCTATGCTATTGTTTGGGCTCTAAATAAGTTGAAAGAGATAATCATTGGATCTAAAGTTCACATCTTTACCGATCACAATCCTTTAACTTATCTGACTGAATCTATGTCTAAGTCTGCTAAACTGGTGCGTTGGGCTTTAGCACTGCAAACTTTTGATGTAGAAGTTAATTATAAGAAAGGACGATTAAATGTTGTAGCAGATTGTTTATCTAGATTATAAGATTGTTTATTTTACTGTATTATATAGTATTAAGTTTATTGCATAATTTAGTACCTGATGATTTCGCAAATTTTTAAATTTAATTTGCTCAATCCAAAGAAAGGGAAGGAGGTAATGTGAACAAGTGTTTGCATATATAATGAGCACAGGTGTTCTTTAGGTTGATATATATATACTGTGTATCGATTGTTAAGCGTTTTAGTTTTAGGCCTTAGTTGCGCTGTCGGCTCGTGGGCGCTTGGCCTAAAGTAGCCTAAACATTGGCTGACGGTAGATTCTCTTTACACGTGCAGTTAGCGCGCCAAACTTAGAAACTGCTGATGACAGTGAATTTGAACTATACAGTGTAGTACAGTAGTTTTAAGGCAAGAGTTGAGTTTGTTGTTATTAAACTGTGTTTGAAGAAAGAAAGAAACATTCAAAGAACTGTGTCAATTTAATTCTTAAACAGTTAGAAGACGTTGAGCAATTTATATGTAGAGATAAGGAAAGTTCTTGAGGTAGGTCACAACTAAGAAGAAGAAGAAGAGTTGGTGACATTATTTTAATGTGAACAAGTGTTTGCATATATAATGAGCACAGGTGTTCTTTAGGTTGATATATATATACTGTGTATCGATTGTTAAGCGTTTTAGTTTTAGGCCTTAGTTGCGCTGTCGGCTCGTGGGCGCTTGGCCTAAAGTAGCCTAAACATTGGCTGACGGTAGATTCTCTTTACACGTGCAGTTAGCGCGCCAAACTTAGAAACTGCTGATGACAGTGAATTTGAACTATACAGTGTAGTACAGTAGTTTTAAGGCAAGAGTTGAGTTTGTTGTTATTAAACTGTGTTTGAAGAAAGAAAGAAACATTCAAAGAACTGTGTCAATTTAATTCTTAAACAGTTAGAAGACGTTGAGCAATTTATATGTAGAGATAAGGAAAGTTCTTGAGGTAGGTCACAACTAAGAAAGAAAAGAGTTGGTGACACATACTGTATGTACATGTATGTCAAATACTGCTCTCCAACAATTTGCTTCTCTGGTGTTTATGCAGTCTTTGATAGCTAGTAACAAACATCTAAACCTTTCTAAGACTGAATTCCTTTCTCAGCCTCAAGGGAGGGGTTTAGGATAATGGAACGCTGGCACAAAGAGCGTACGGACGTGGGATCGCCTCCCGCTACCCTCACAAAGGTGGACTCGGCCTTTCATTCGGCAGATAGCGTTGGTAAAATGAGATGTAGGACGTGATGGGCGCCAAAAAATTAAATTCGACTCCTGTAATAACTTGTGATCATCCGTTCATACTATGTTTTGTAATCATCCTGTGTTGTGTCAGTTTGAAATTAAACGAAGATTATTAACGGTTCTTCAAATTTGATTGGCTTATGTTTATTCAGTTGGGAAGATTACTAAATATACTTTGAGTTTGGACATATTTAACTCCTGCATGACTTAACGCCAACACTTGCATCTTTGGGCTAGTCCCAACGGACCTGGGCATGTTCTGCACCAACTACCAAACACACACACTACTCCCACAGTTCCGTGCCATGACCGCATAAGCCCCCAGCCTGATGCACAAAACAGTTATTGTTAGGATGCTATATACTTTTTAAGTGTTTATTAAATGCATGTACACCAACGTGTGGTTAGCAATTGGTTAATAAAGAATATACTGACTTACATGTACTTGTTTGCACTAGAAAATGTCCTGGTTTCTAGCCGACTTTGTGTAATTCTCTTCTCTTACTAATAAGACTGGAAGCAATTTACAAAGTGTTCGGAATTCCTTGGCCAAACGCACAAGAAGGATCCTGCCCATGAGCAGAGATTGTTAAAGTTCATAAAGTAGAGGAATGATATTTAAATCGGCCTAATGCTCAACTTCCTACTACTAAACAATTTACATGTAATCAATCAACAGACACTGACCGACTCATGTCTTGCACCAGACAGTTTTGCTCAGCTTTTCCAGATGACTAATAAAGCTTTGGAGTTAGCTGTCTAGTTCTGGACTTTATGTCAGTTCTTTAAAATAATACATGGATAAATTGAAGACTTGTCTGCTCAATTTGTTCACTCCTGTAACTCAACTTCTGGTTTCCCTGACCACAGGACGGGATTTCATCAGATTACATTTTTTGACCAAATGGCTTCAAAGCGACTTGATGATTATAATTATCAACTGATGCCTCCTGCATTGTGATAGTACACCAAAGGACGTTTGGAACTGTGCACACCAATTTGGGGTTCATGGCTCAACCAAACCACGACTTAGTAATGCATTGTGTTCATCAGCAGGCAGAAATCTGTGGTTTAACATATTAGTGCCAGGCAAGTACTGTGAATTATACGATCTGTTGCAGAGGGAAAAGTTATGGTATGGATACACTGAAATACATGTACATACATAGCTGTCTGAGGTCGGATCAGGCACAACGGATAGATTGACCACTGCTTGAAAGAGCAATCACCAATTTCTGCAGTTATAATTAGAGCTGCACACAAAATGCATTATCTAGACTATTTTTATTTTGTAATGTATTTAGCTAGAGGATGCAAGACTGCTGTTTTGTACCAATATAACAATTCAATGTACGTGTACAAGACACGTGCTAGGTATGCCAACTTCTTCTTTAAGTTCTCTGCCCTTCGGCAGGTTCCAACTTCCAATGACGCCACTCTTCTCTGTGCGGTGCTTTTTCCTTTAATTCGCTGTATCCGTCGGCCATCCATCCCAGCATCTGCCAACTTATACATAAATTATTGTAGTTTAACCTTATACACACGAGGGTGTACTAAAAGCTACTTGGAAAACATTTCTCGTCACTAAAAAAGAATAAATTAAATTAAAAAGTAATTTTGCATACTAGGCCCTCCTATATAAAGTTAAAGTTTTTTGAAACCCTATTGATTAACTTTTGGTACATGCAGAAGCATATCCTGTAGCCCACACCGTTCCCCTATCCTTGATTTTGCTGTCACCAAAGCAGTTGTCTTTCTCTCACTATATACTGTAGACAAATCAGGTGCTGGAGCATTTACTGGGCAGGATTGGAAATCCAATGGTCGGACAGAATGCAGCATAAGAAATAAGTTCAATTTGCTACTCCCAGTACCGGCCTTACCATTGTGCGAACCGTGCAATTGCACAGGGCCCGCAAAATGTAAGAAAATTAGCAAGAACAAGACACCCTAATAATAAAAGGCCTATTATGGTTTCAATTAAATCTTCTCTTTTATCAAAAATAAAAGTCAAATGGTACAACAACATTCTACGACATTTTCGGGCCCCCTATTAGTGGGTGGGGGGGGTTGAAAATCTCACAGTAAACCTGTGATATTTTCGGGCCCCCTACTGTGGGGGCCCGAAAGTGTCACAGAAATTAATATGAATGAGACACCCGAATAATAATGTTATAGTTTCAATTTAATCTTCTCTTTTGTCAAAAAATAAAAGTCAAATGGTAACAAGTTAAAACCATTTCACTTTTTTAGACGTAAAAGATAACGTTGGGTGCAGAAATGGTAGCCTGATCATTTCTGCACCCAGAAATAGTTCTACTTGGCTATACTTTGCTTAAATTTTAAGTAAGAAATTTTACATCTTGAATAGGCCTACTTATGTCTGCGAACTATTCCCAGAAAAAATAAAGGTCTCTGGTCTAAAAAGTTTCAAAACCACTGTTGCACGCTATTGTGTACGGAACCTTTGTTTATTATTTCTTTAAGAATTTGAGGATTTTATTTGTAGGGTTTATTATTTAGCGCACACACACAATGATTTAGCAATGAAAGCAATTTGACTTGTGTCATGAGGCCCGTACAGTTCACTCTGCACAGGGCCCTCAATATACTAGGGCCGGCACTGCTACTCCTGTTTTATGATACTGCTTTTTAAAATAAATTCAGTTACTATTTCAGAACACAGGTGACCCATAGGATAACCCAACAATTTCATCATAGTGCATACCTCACACTGAATCAGTTGCCATAAAAATCAGTTAAAACACAAAACCCACTGACAAATTACTAAATGATTATTGTGCTTCTGGGCAATTACCTATCACCAAAACATGATTTGTGCACATTCTGTTGTCAAGTGAACACATAATTTTTGCACACCTTAATAAGGATCTATACAATAAAACAATATCGATAATTTTCAAAACTTTTTATCACCATAAGATTTAACTGGTGTTTAATGTGATAGAAACATAGAATGTTTCATTAGAGCACTTTTGAAATGTTTAACGATTCGTCAACTTGTCTTTGCTTCTATTTACGGTTCTTGTTGGCGATCTGGGTGGCAATTCTATCCAAGTCACGACGTCCCTGAGAGGACAGTTTACGGCCACTAAAATTACAAACATACATTTCTATCATTCATGAATGTTTTAAAGGATTGCCTTTTATCAAATTTTACACTGTTTGCATGCAATAATAATAAAATAAGAATTTACACAATTTATTCAGTTGCAATTATTAACAGGAAACAATTCATATAGTACGTTTTTATTTCACATCAACATGTTACCAACAAATAATATTGAACGCAAGCAGCACATTATACCATTGTGTTATAACCTTTTACTGAAAAACTCTAACATCGACAGTACTAAAAGCGACTGGGAAACCAGTGCAGCTCGTTGTTGAAGAGCTACAACAGATTCTACCCCAATTCTTTAGTCTCTTTAGCTTCCACATTAATTTTACACAACATAAATACAAAGCAGTCTGCATGCTCCTTGTGTATTGACTTAATTATTTTAGTTATTTATAACCAGCCTACCACTTTAACAAGGTCCGTCAGTATAGCTTTTTGGTTTCTACTTAAATGTGAAGTAGACGCTTATGATTACTAAATAATAGGAGTGGCACTTTTTACCCATTGTTATCCTTCTCAACTAGCTTCAAGGATTCCAAGGCTTGCATACACCTTCTAGCGACAGAACTTGAGCCCCGACTGAAGTGTGAAGGACGGGTTCCATTGTTTTTGCGTCCTCCATAGATTTTGGTCAATCCTTTAACTCCAACAGGGGCCCTGAAGTACATGTGTCTTGCAACAGATGCTGGAAAAAAGTATATGATACAAATATGTATTTGGCAAAAAATATTTCTTAAACTTGCACAATTTTAATTATATGCTATTTCTAAAACATAACTTTAAAAAGGAATCCATTAAAATTATAATCAAATAACAGTTAGCTTAACAATAAGAAGAACACTGCTGTTCATTTACAAAAGGATCTACTAAAATTGTCAATTGCTTATAGGTAGTTTGTTTGATTCAAATACTATGGCTACTGATACATAATTCAGAGCCAACTCTCACGAATCTTCCAGTGACAGCTTTAAGTGTAATGGCTGCCAAAACAGCAGCCGAATACACAACACCCATCAATGGCTGATCTACCACTGACGTAACACCGACAGATTATTCAGAAAACCTGCTAGTTGACTTGTCAGTGGAAATACATTTTCATGCAATCACTAGGTACAACCTGCAGCATTTAACAGATCTATGAAAGAAAAAACATGTCTTTGAAAGTTGGAATTTATAAATTAAAAATAATTTGCACTTAATTTTTGTATTTAATCAGCACCACAGTATTACATACAACATCCTTGTTCACTGATTTTGCACTCAGACCCTTGAGAAAACCCACAACATGATATATCAGAATTTAAGGCAAACATGCAGGACAGAAGTAGCAATAAACAAATTTATTTATTTAAAATATTACCATTATTTATTTTGGCATATTTTATTTATTTTTATTTACCACTATTTTACATATACAATATGCACAGGTTTGGTAACAAGACATTAAGCACCATCTGTGAAAATGAAAAACACACAATAATAATTAGTTAAAGTATTTATTTTATTTTAACTAATAAACTGAACTGAAATAAACAAAAGTAATAAATGATTAGAGCACATAACAGAAATGATCGAGTATATGTATGATTCTCAAAATGTGACCGCTGATGTAAACAGAGCCTTTAAATAACAAGAATCTTGAGACAACAGAAAACAACAAAAACTGTTGCTATCTGTTATCTTAAAGATAATATTCCACCAGTGTAACACTGACAGAACACAGACGGATTTGTCAGCTGACTACCTCAGTGGAGAACACTTTTTCAGATCATCATATTATAACAAAGGCAGATCGTAATTTAGTTCAATGTTGAATCAAGTTTCAACTGTTTTTGCAAATCAAGTCATGCATTTCGGTATCTCTGAATGTAAAGGTTTATTTAAAAAATCTCAGCATAGGTAATCTTTTAGATCAGGATCTGGGATGGTTTAACTGGCAACAAGAATGCCCATATTGGTGTCAAAATAGAGCTCAGACTATCAGCAGTGCACAAGAAATTTGTGAGTAATTACAGTACTTTGCCTATGCTTGTAAGCATTAGTGAGTATATTGTCAAAATGTTTTTGTCGTTTTTCCTTTACTGCCTTCCTTACTCTTTTCTGGTTGTTTAGATTGGAGTGCACATCTGGTGTGCATGTTCATTCTGAAGTCCACAAAGTTTTTTCTTATTAATTAGCCTAAGTGCTACTCTTACACAAACTGCTAGAAGCCAGAGAACTGAAAAGCAATCAAATCAATCGTAAGACCACTAAAATGAGCATCTTAGGCTCAGTGTAGGAGCCTCCATCACCCCACCAGTATCATCTGCATGTCCGTATCCTTAAGGGAACAAATCTTCTTCAGTGCAAGAATTTTCCTCTGGATGCAATGTCTGATGCTCTGTTGAGGAGTAATCCTTAGTCATCCTGCCAGTTATATCCGAGTTCTTCCAGCAGTGGCTTCCCCGCTCTGACAAGAGTTGTCTGCATAGTATTGTATGTCTATTCCAACACAAAACTCTCGGTACAACTAAACATGAGCTAGGACACTTTACACTTGAATAGCCCTTTTGCTTGATTCATCACTCTTCTTAAAACCTCTCAAATAGCTGAAACTTTTCTACTGTACTATTGTACTTGTTACACCTCAGAATAATCCAACAGATTTGCTATAATCTGGATTCAGCATCCCTGAAAACACTGATAGGCATTTTTATTCATACAAGACTCAACTACTGCAACTTTATGGTCTCTCCTGAATACACACTTCTTCTTATAGCATGAATGCACCATTGCACCAGGATGCAAGAGTGTCTACGATTCTCTTACTAAGACCATCACACCTGCTCTTTGTCTATACACTGGCTTCCTGTATAAACTTATCTGCTTGAAACAGGCACACATCAATGACCTCATGTACAAAACACATTCAAATCAGTTGCCACTCTACTTATTGTTAACGGTTAAAAAATGCAGTTCTGTTAAAGACCACTCGTCTCCTAATGGACAGTTGTTCCCGATACATGCATGCTGTCCTCGTCCATTGCTCATTCAGTCAATGGTTCACTTGGAGCTCCTGATCTCATGTTTACAGCTCTTGTACCACAAAATTTCTAACCTTCTTTCCAGTCTATTTACGGTTCTTAATTTTGCCCAGCTTCAACATTGACTTCTCGATCGACTTGATAAGGAGGGAATTATCAATCAAATTACAGCTGCATTATATTATCAATAAACTAGCTAATTTATACGGCTGTCAGCGGGTATCTGGAAGCTCAGGTACCCGTTCAAATGATGCACCTGGGCCACTAAATCCATACTCGAAACTCGACTTAACAGGCATAATGCTTTAAACACAATGCCAAATGCATGCCTCTTGGTTTTATGCTGGTGCAACTATTTCAGATAACCCTTCATTCACCTTACCCCCAGAATAGTGATGTGAGCGTGAAATATTTCATTTGAAATATTTCATTTCTGAAAGTTTTTTTTGAAATATTTCAATGACAAAAAAAAACATGTTTTGAAGTATTGGATGCACACAAATTGACACAATGTCTTGAGTTGGACCAGTTTGTGCTGTTCCAATGGCATGGTGCTGTTCCAAAGATATGGTCTGTTCTGCAATCGGATATTAACTTTATAATAGCAGACGTTACTTTGCTTGTCATTGTTTGCACTCTATTTGATCGTAGTCGATGGCAGCCATGATGGATTTCTTGTACACAGTTTCCGTCGTCATGCCTATTCCTGGTTTTATTTATGTTGTTTCACGAATAAAAGACTTCTTAAATAAACGTACGGTATCATCATTATTATTATTATTTAGAATTTCAATCTCTAAGTAGAAAATAATCATTAATCATAACCGAAATTGGGTTTAAAAAAGAAAACTGAAATATTTCAAATAAAACTGAAATATTTACGGTTCTTAATTTTGCCCAGCAAATATTGCCCATTGCAATATTTCAACGCCAAAAAAAACATGTTTTTTTACATCTCTACCCCAGAACCTTGAAAATGCATTCAGATTACTGGGAGTTAAGATGAAATCAATTTCAAGTTACCCCTCGAGTAGTGTGAAGACAATTTCATCCTATCCTCTACGACAGTGGTTCCCAAGCTCTTTTGATGGAGGGCAAAGTCTTACTTTTAAAATATCATGGCGGGCCACAGAGATCTGAGGAGCCGTCCTCAGTTGCAGTGGCGTAACTAGGGGTTCGCGCGCCCGGGGGCAAGAATTTCCTAAAAAACATTTTCTTACTTCCACCAAAATTTATGATGACCTTTTTTTTTGCTTTTCCGTCTTTTTTCGTGAACAAATTCGTCAGAAGCCTCATATTTCTTTAACAAAAAAATTTTCAGAAGCCTAAATCAAGAAAACAAGGTAATTTAATTTTTTTTCAAAATTTTTGAGTGACTGTCGCGGGCCACATTCAAAGGATTGGCGGGCCACTTTTGGCCCGCGGGCCACGGTTTGGGAACCACTGCTCTACGATATCAGATTACACCCTCAAAACATGTACTAATCTGTCTATTCAGATACTTTTAGAGTTAGGGTACGCCAGATGTCATGCACTTTGAACTAGTGTATGAGTGGTTTAATACAATAAACATTTCTGTAACATTTTATTTCTTCAGATATTGAGACTAGCTTTCAATTTTGTATACATGTTTCATGTGTTTTAGTCAATAAACGTATCATTAGTTGCAAGAATAAGAATTTATCACTTTGGCTAAATCATAAAGGGGAAATGTGAACAGGACAGGGTAATATAAAATCAGGTTCAGGCTACCCCAAGGTAATAAGAAATAGATTTCAGATTACCAGGAGGTAACTTGAAATGGAGGGTGCTTGAAGATTACCTAGTATAACTATTCACAGCACACATTCTTGTATATCTTTGATTTATACTTTTAACAAACTGAAAGTGAATCAACTGCAAGTATAATGTAACCACTAGGAACAACGGAGTACTGCAAGTGTGCAAACATTTTACCTGTTCTGGTAAAGAACCAGTCTTCATCATAAGGTGCCAGCTCTTTATGAATGCCAAGCTTGACAACATCAGCCCACTCTGGAACCTTTAACTTGCCAGACCTAAAAAAACAATAACTCCAACTCACAGGTTGTCATCTCTTATGGCTAATACAACCACATATGTATAAAGGGGAGGGGGTTTCACAACATCATCCATAGATCTCAAAGACAGTCAGATGTTAAAGATAAATCGCCATTTCCATAACCAAATGTAAATTATCATGATGAAAGTGCAAAAGGTTTGCATGGTTAAACCTTACTTTTTAAGAAAGGCTCCCAAAGCCTTCACGAATTCATGCTGATTAACGTCCTTGACGCTAACTCCAATGGCTGCATTGGTGGTGGTGGTGGTCATTTCTGTCAAAAATCCATAAAACCATTTAAGTACTTCTTTAGTTATTGAAAATTATTCTACCAACAGTTAGCATCAAGCCTCAAACGAGTACACTGATAATTTACACAGATTTACTGGGGCTATGAGCACGCTAACACTAGAAATTAATGCAACTGCAAATTTCTTTACTGAAATTTTGCATACATTAGTCCAACGCCGATCGTTTCCGGAATATTTCGCATTACCGAATAACGAACACTCAACTGCTCAAACACTTTGTACCACAGAAAGTTCTGATCTAAACGTAGCTAAACTATACAGAATGCCTACATTCAGGTATACAATGTTTAACGATTTTCGGCCTCATGACAGCATGCTATCTCCATCTTGGTTTCGTTATATCACCACGCGCTCAGTTTTAGCAAAAAAATCGCAAGATTTAATCCTAATAAACCAATAAAGTACAAACACTTTAAACACTTGTGTTAAATCTGGTATTACGCCAGTGTGTAGAAGTTACCTAAATTTTATTTCGTGAAATGTGATGGAAATGTTAAATAAAATGAATTTCTTACTGAATTTCTCCCCTTTGCGCTGAGCCACTCAACAGAAAAAGACAGCATCCGGTCACAAAAGACACCACAATTTCTAAAGGCATCCATCAGAAAGATTCTCATATTGCTTTGGCGCTATTAATATATTAGCGTCTTGACCAAATATTGTGCTTTTAGTTTTATTGGCTTCACTCTATGGAACCAATTTCCTCTCGTGAATCCCCCATTGCTTCAAGCTGGGGCCTCCCTGCGTCCTTTCGCTGCAGCAAGA
Source organism: Aporrectodea caliginosa (assembly GCA_020284085.1). Lineage (NCBI taxonomy): Eukaryota > Metazoa > Annelida > Clitellata > Crassiclitellata > Lumbricidae > Aporrectodea > Aporrectodea caliginosa. Next base: position 3,716 of record JACEVL010000335.1, on the reverse strand, counting down.
CAGACTTATTTTCTCTTGGTCTGTTGCACTGGGAGCGCCTCTGATAATCTGATTGGTGTAGCACTGTGAATGGCGCTATATAAATCTACAGATACAATACAATACAATAAACGTTGTGGCTGAAGGAGCATCAAAAATCGAATTATTAATGATTGATGACGTCAACTTGTAAAACAAATGAAAATGGATGACGCAATTTCTTTCGCTATGGCAACGCTCAACGCTTGAAGAATCTCAATGTCGATGGCGTCGATTTGAAGATTCTTCTGAAATATTTGCTCGAAAACTTTGATTTAAGATTTATTTTCTTCGTATTTTTGCTGAAATGACTATCCTGAAGGTCATAAATAAGAAGTTCGTCAAGGTGATCGATGTAACAAGATGTTAACATCTGTTGTTATCGAGATATCGAGAAAGATATTCGATGGAAACGAATCGGAAGAACGAGTGAGAAAACAACAATTGACGGGCGCTGGTCAGTCTAACTGTGTTTAATTTCGATGATAATAAAATCATTTAGGCCTACTTCCCAACGAATAAATGTATAAAGAATTGCAATTCGTTTAAAGACATAGCCTAATCGCCAAAGCAAATTGAACAATACTGACAACGAGCGGTCATAAGACATATTAAGGTACCTAGACCTAACTGTTGTTTCAGACAAGACAAAGCACGATAATTCGATATAAGATTAAAAGATTTCTGCATGCTTATAAGCATACATATATACATACATGCATACATACATAATTATATACAATACATGATGCATTTATATGTAGGCAATTTTCAATTCGTTGTTTCAGAGTGAAACTATGCAGAGAAGAAACGTCGCTCAAGTTTACCGTGAGAAGCAGGCTGCAGGTAAATATAACTAGGCCTATTTTAGCTGTTGACATATTAAAGACTGGATATTTGTTGTACAAAGCATTAAAACTGATTTGACGAAAAGTACCGGAGGCGGAAGAACGCCATATCTAAGAAGAAGAGTATAAGAAAGCAGAAGCATGTTCAGATTTGAAGGAAAAGGAGGAAGTTCTCCTCATAGCAGCGAACTATTTAATTACCACTGAAGTAACTAATTTTCCTAATACATCTGATTGTCGTCGTATAGTGTAGGCCTAATGCCGTAATAATAACACGGTTTAACACCCAAGACATGAGTATAGATGATCGCTTTAAGTTAAATCGTGATTAAAATTCACAATCCTTAGGAGAGACCAGGACGAAATTCGATCCTGCCCATGATAGGTCTTGCCCCTTTACAAGTTCTATAGTCTACAAGCGTATTTTTAAGCCACACGTTGACCCAAATCTTAATAACTCTAACATAGTATTCCCTTTTTTCCTTTATAGTAGCCTGTGTGTTATGTAAGTTGTGAAGCAGTGTGTCTTCCTGCTTGATCAATATCGTCATCAGAAATTGCACCTTCAGCAGAGCGCAATGAACGACAATCGGATTTTATCCCTACGGATTCAATCCTGTCCTGCGACGGCTTCTGTGTGGGGCCCTTGAGCAAGTCCATTGTGTTTCTTTTTAGTTTGTTTGATTTTGAACTCAAGGCTTTCTCCAATCTAAGTATCGATTGGCTGTCTTTCATTTCCTATCTGTATTTTTTCATAAATAGGTGTCCCTGTTTAGCGGGATCCATGATCCCTTCTGGGCCTCCGTGTTGCTAGTACATGTCGAACCGTTGCCTTATTATTTCATTTTGTTCTTTTTCTCTTCTGATGGCTACAGAAATATGATTTGAATTAACAATGCCGCGCACTTCAAATTTAGATTCACTGACAGTGCTTGTAGGTCCCTAATATATGCAATAATGATGATGATGATGATAATTATAATAATAATAATAATAATAATAATAATAATAATAATAATATTAATAATAATAATAATAATAATAATAATAATAATAATAATAATAATAATAATAATAATAATAATAATAATAATAATAATAATCTTTGTTGACCCTATGCCCGAGATGGAAGAGGGATAGCCCTTCCACTAGTTTTTGATATAATAATAGTAATATTAATAATAATAATAATAATAATAATAATAATAATAATAATAATAATAATAATAACAATAATAATAATAATAATAATTATTATTATTATTATTGATGATGATGATGATGATGATGGTGGTGGTGGTGGTGGTGGTGGTGGTGATGATGATGATGATGATGATGATGATGATGATGAGGAGGACGACGACGACGACGACGACGAAGGATGATGACGATAACGATAATGATAATGGTAATGCTATTGTTAATGGTAATGGTAATGGTAATGATAATGATAATTTAATCTATAAAAGAAATAAACATTATATTCGCATTTTGTTTTGTGTTTGAGCAAGAATAAAGAAAGCAAGAAGTTGCTACGACCAAGGACACAGAGACAGAAAAGCGAAGGAGGACCAGCACGCAGAAAGACCACCACAACCAAAACAGGTATTCCGTCTGCAGAATGCCAATCGTTTGCATCAGTGTACGTCTTCTGGCATTGAAGACTTGAGTCTACAGGTATTTTATTGGCAACAAGCCTTTGGTTTTTGATATCTTATTAGGTTAGTAGATAAAGCTTTAAAGTTTAGCAGTGAAGGATGTCACAAGAAGCCAATACAGCATCTAGATATAGATAGATAGATAGAATATTCTTTATTAGTGGACCAATTGCTAAACGCATTTTGGCTTACAAACTTGTTTAAATTCTACTTCTGGCGCCCAAGTGCGCAAGTAGACTAAATAGTTAGGATTGTTTTCTCAATTCCGGGTTTCTTTAGAGAGTTTTTGTTATCTTATTTAGGTGTTTTCAAATTGTCTAATCCGCATAGGTAGTTATTATTTTATAAATCATCCTAATTCGAAACGTTTTCCTGGTGAGACAGTCAGCTGGGGGTATTTCTCGATCATGAGCAAGGGGCGCAGTCATGTCGGTATGTTTTATGGGGAACATGTCATTTAAGACATGTCCTCAGTTTCTATGCGCTGCTAAGAAAAGGCTGGAGTCCGCTTCGGGACATTGCTGCTCTATGGTGAGAACAGTGTCTGAGGTGAGGTACATTGTACATGTATTGTCGTCTGCTTAGACGTCGCAAGACCGCCTCCAGCCCCTCGCGCTCTTTATGGGTAGTTAATCCCCACAGAGAACATCTGCGCTCTCTCTGAATCAATACCAGTGTTGTTCAGTAATTTAAATACATATAATTGAATTACGTAATTGAATTCGTAATTGAATTACGTAATTGAATTGCAAGTTCTGTAATTGTAATTGTAATTGAATTACATTTTAAGTCCAGTAATTGTAATTGTATTTCAATTACAATATTGCATGTAATTTGTAATTGAATGAAGTGTAAATTACGAATTACTTCGATAAAGTCAGCAACGATGCCAGTCGGCCGGGTTGACCCGCGGGCCACCCCTTTAATTGAATAAACTGCTCTGCATCACGACTGCATGGCAACATAATTGTCAACAATATTCTAGTTTTACACCCATCTTACAATCTTACAGCACTCCAAGTGCAAGGGCTGACTATCTCTATCAGACTATCCATGCAGTCATGCACTCATTCTTTAATAGCTAGCCTACTGCGGCTGCCAACAGATAACAGTTTCCATCTTCAACTACAGTTAATTGAGTGTCTCTTTAACACTGCTGAACAAATTGACTCACCCAGGTGCAATCAACTAA
>JACEVL010000334.1:751795-826721 GCA_020284085.1 Aporrectodea caliginosa | reverse complement strand
TAAATACCCCATTTTGACGCTCAACGTTGTTAGACAATGATAAAGGTTTGTAAAAGTGTAATTGCAAGGCAATCAAGCCAATCAGTCACTCATTCATTCACTCAATTTGAATTTGACACCTCATATAATACGATATTAACTCCTTGTTAACGTAATGTGCACAAAAAATGATGATGTCACTATGATCAGCGACCGAGTCCAAGAGGTAAGGTTACAAAATCTACTTTTTTTTTCAAATTAATTCATGTTAATATTCGATTATCAATCAATTTTCACAATTTTCAATTGCTTTTCCCTTTCTTTAGAATGTCCCCTTATAAAATTATCAGTGTAAAGTCTCACAACTAGCGGACCTCATTTAACATTGTGGCAGTTTGCGTATCCGTCGTTCGTTTAGTTCGTCAATATCTATGCTTACTTAAGGGTAATCTTCATAAATATCTTCCCCATATTAAAAATTTCGGTAATCGGTAAAACTGCATTTGGCAAACTTATAGTATCAGGGGATGAAGGATTATACAGTATCTTTGGGTATGCTGCGCGAATTCCGGACGGTACCAGGTTTTCTAATGACGACACTAACCCTAACCCTGACTCTCACATTAAGGTGGAGTGAAAAAACTAAAGTTAAAATTTTTGACTGGCAGGGGTGGGAATAGTTGTTCCATATGTAAAGTAGTGTAGGTGCAAAATTTTGTAATTTTAAAATGTATTCTTCATTGGCCCCAGCCATGCACAACATTGCACATTTTCTAGAAAAAGTGGCAAAAATTGATGAAAAGTCGGGTTTCTAGGAGGCGCATTTTCTAAGTAATTATTGCAGGAATTTCGCAGGGAACCAGACTAAATGGATTTGTAAACAAACATGGAGGTTTGTGAAAATTTTGAAAATTATTTATAAAGTGATATTCCATACAAAAGGTGAGTACGCCAACTATCATCTTCGCCGGAAAGCGAACACATTCTTTTAGCTTCATTAGTAATTACCTTAATGCTAGTTTTATCGTGTCTATCGAAAATACTGAATCAGCCTTTCGCGAATAGGATTACGATCTATAATTCTATATTGTTCTAAAATATGTCAGATATCTCAGTGAAACTACTGTCTGTAATGTGGCTATTGTGGCTATTCATTGATTGCTCTTGTATATTTTTAGACAGCATAGGCTAATGGCTACCAAAGTGTTTAAACGTAAGACGAGAAATGACACGTGTTGTCCAGTATTTGGATCGCCAGAGGATCTATTTGAAAACGTTTTGCCCACACTTGGTGACATTATGAAGTACTACTTGTTTGTTCGCCATCAAAAGAAGACCGATGCTAGTGCTAAAGAGCCAAGCATTGCAGAGGTTTCACAAGCAGTTGCTACTAGGTGTGAGCTTTTGTGGCACAAAGCTTCGATCCCAACCATTGGGCACAAGCGTGTCGTCGAAAAAATCAAAACATTGAATCACCAGTATCTAAATATTCTTAAACCCTTCAAGAGAAGAAAAAGTAACCAGAAGTACCAAACGAAGTTGAAATCCTATGCGATGGAGTGCAATTCGCAACTGTTCGATATCGCTGCTTGCAAATGTCATACCGAAGCAGCGTGCACCTGTGAAAGGGAGAGGAAGGTGCCCATTGTCGAACGCTCTTTTCTTGCAGATCAGAGGACGGTGCGTGAAATGAAGATTGGTGGCATTGACGTCGTATTAACCAGACAGCTTGCAAGACGTGAGAAGAGAAAGCATCGATACGAGACATACGTTAAGCTACAAAAAGAAACTTCAGCTGAAGCCGGCACGTCAGCTGAGGCCAAGGATCCTGAAACGAGCATTGCGAGCAACGATACCGATCCTGAAATAAGCCAAGACTCAGATATAGAAGTACAGACTAACGCAGGACTTTGTGGAAAAAAGAGAACATTTCAAATGAGGCTCGATTTACCAACCATCGCTCGTGAATGTGATCGCCACGGTGTCTCTGATCGAAGTGCCGCTTCACTTGTTAGCGCTGTTCTTCAAGATGTGGGAATTATCAACGAACATGATAATTCCATGGTCATTGACCGAAGCAAAATCCGGAGAGCGCGTAAACGCGTTAGAAAAGCGCTACAGCACGACTTGCCTGCTTCTGTCTCCGCATTATACTTTGACGGACGCAAGGATCGAACCAGAATTCAGGTGAAAAAAGGTAAAAAGTATTATGCCAAAACAATCGTGGAGGAGCATGTGACTTTGGTTTATGAGCCAAATTCAGTGTATCTTGGGCATATAACACCATCGAGTGGTGCATCAAAATCAATTGAAAATGACATTATAACTTTCCTCCGCAACAAAAACATTAACACAGATGAATTGCATGCGATTGGTTGCGACGGCACAAACGTCAATACGGGTGCAGTTGGAGGAGTCATCCGACTCTTGGAGTTGACGAAGGGTTATGAAAACTTTTAACACGAAGTCCCAATATCGATTTGGTAGTGTGTAGTGTGTACACTGTGCACTGTACAGTGTACAGTGTGTACTGTGTAGTATTATGTGTGTGTAGGTACGAAGGTAAAGGTAGTTGAAGTTTCCGGTACCTATTGAAAGTATTGATGAACACGAACTATAAAAAAATTGTTAACATCTCTTTAAAGCATGAGTAATTGAGTAATCATTGAGTATTTCAGTGATATTGTGACATAATGTACTCATGAATCTGCAATTCTGCATCTTGCCCTTGAAAACAATTCTTCATTCGCATCATTATGACATTGCCGTACATGCTGAATTATGTGAAATCTTTGATGCCGTGGGGGTCGATGAAGAAAAAATGTCAGAAATCTAAGACTTTGCCAGAATGCTTATATTATGGCATAGCAACTATTGCATACCCTGCCAGTTTAAGAAAATAAAAATAAAATTCAACCATTATTTTCACTCCACCTTATCTCACATACACTCACGACGCATAACCTGACCCTAACCGACACTCACGACGCCAGTAAACTTAGGCTGCGCACTATATCCTTCAGCCCCCGATTGTATAACCTCCCGATTCTATAAGCTTGCCGTGCACAATAACGTATTTTATTGATAGTGTTGGTAGAATTGTATTTTAGCGTATTTTATTAAACATAAAAGAGGTATTGTGTTTAAAATATATTATTCCAGTGTTGATGTGTACCATTTCGGTCAATATACTTGTATCTGCTCATATAACTAACTGCTTAACTATATACCATAAGTTGCATCTAATATGTTAGCATTACTTTAACAATCTTCTAACTTTTATTAAGTTTATTATTGGTCATTATTGATATTGGCATTATCGTGGTGCAGTAATGCTGTTATTGGTATTATTGTTACTACTTTTGCTATTATTTATGTAATATTTAAGTTATAATTAAGTATCAAAATACATTTACAAATAATAATCAAGAAAGAGGGGTAAAGCTTAGTATGAGCTATTGGCTTTTCTTGGCTCCAGTTGCACTGTACTTATTGTTTAATGATTGTAACCTAAAACCTGTTCTGGCCAATGAAACAAATTCAAAAATCAAATTCAAAATTATTTTATTGATTTTCATGATAACTATAATGAATCCAGCTTCTATTTAAGCAAGATTATTTTCATCAATCCCACTTCTATTTAGCAAAGAATTCTTTTCGTCAATCCAACTCGTGCGAGATGGAAGTCTTAGCCTTTTGAGGTGTAAGGCCTCCCCTTCCAAGGAGGCCATTTGCGCTAGGGGGAGTTCAAAGGTCAATCGACCAAGTAGACAGCCATTAAATTTGGCCAAGTGCGTGTGCGTGAGGGGGCGTACCCCTACCATTCTTCTTTCGCTCTACATGCCACAGCAAAGCTCATTGAATATTCATTAACCACAAAGTGGGCAGCATTTTACACTACAGCTGCACATTCTTTGGCCCATACCACCATTTCTCTTACACACACAGCCCATTTTAGGTTCAAACCTACAACTACAAGCCCTCCCAAGCAACGCTCTTAGAAACTTCATAAAGCTCATTTTGCAATATTTCTCAATACCGGCATGCACTCTCTAAGTCTTCATGCACATTTTTCTCTCTTACAGGACATTCATCATAGCGTGTACACATTGGCATCATTGCATTTGGCGTTTCTACACGTAACCAATGAGCGAGCAAGCACATGCAGCTCACACAAATTGCTGTATTTTACACTACAGCTGCCCATTCTTTTGCACCATACCACCATTTCACTTAGGCAAGCGGCCAATTTTTACTCGCTAGCCTTCATTGCAGGCCACTGCAACTAGGCTTTGCACAAGCAGTGTTTTACAAGGCTGACTAAGTCCATTTTATTAATCCTTAAATACAAATTGAGTTCTTTTACACAATAGGCTTAGGCAAGCTGCTATAGCAAGTGTATTTGCGCTTTTACACCTAGACGCCTCGCGTTGGGCCTGCATTCGTTACCTTGTTTTACAAGGGTGACCAAAGCCCATTGAATATTCATTTGCCTTATGCCCTTTTACACTTGCACATAGCTCTTGGCATTCAACTGCTCACACATTCATCGCTTAAACTGAATTTAGCATCCCTCTTTACACTAAAAATATCACTATAGACGGAGAAGCTTATTTGGGTAATGTGCTTTTACAGTTAGGCCTCAAACTATACTACCTAAACTTATCATGAGACTTAAATTAAAAGTTAGCAACTTGGGTTTTCTCTACTCAAGTAGCTGACTCGACTTACAATTTTGAAAGACAGAGCAATGGCACCCAACCTGTGTATGTTAAGCAGCTGAGTCGACTTACAATTTTGAAAGACAGAGCAATGGCATCCAACCAGCGTATGTTTTAGCAATAGCACCGAACCGGTGTATGGTTTAGCAATTTTGCCCATGCCGTGTTTTTGAATTTGGGCTACAGCATTTTATGCTTAGGTGGCAAGCCCGTCTTTGAGTTTCTCATGTTTTACAAGGCTGACCGACACTCATTCACATAGTGTGGAAGCCAAGGCATGCTGCGTTTGCACTCGCATCCCATTACAGCAGTTGGCCGCCCTCCTTTTACACCTAGAGTGGAAGCCAAGGCATGCTGTGTTTGCGCACGCATGCCATTACAGCTCTCCCATTTAGCATTGAATATTTAGTAGTTGACTTCTCTTTTTGTGCGGCCTACAAACTTTTACAACTTAAATTCTTGTTTAGAGAGTTCACACAACTAGTTTATGATTCTGACTTATAATTTTTCTAGAGAATTTGAGGACTTAAGAGAGAGAGAGAGAGAGAGAGAGAGAGAGAGAGAGAGAGAGAGAGAGAGAGAGAGAGAGAGAGAGCGCTTTGGCAGAGAGAGAGAGAGAGAGAGAGAGAGAGAGGGAGATGGGCAGATAAGGAGCGAGAGCGCTTTGGCAGAGGCACAGCGCGGTTGCGAGTGAGGGAGGTAAAGAGCTAGAGCGAGAGAGAGAGAGAGAGAGAGAGAGCTTTGGCAGAGAGAGAGAGAGAGAGAGAGAGAGAGGGAGAGAGAGAGGGAGGGAGAGAGAGAGAGAGGAGAGAGGCGTTTTGGCAGAGCTGGAGGGAGAGAGAGAGGGAGGGAGCGAGAGAGAGAGAGAGAGAGAGAGGTGTTTGGCAGAGCTGAGAGAGAGAGAGAGAGAGGGAGGGAGAGAGAGAGAGAGAGAGAGAGGGGTTTGGTAGAGGTGGAGGGAGAGAGAGAGAGAGGGACGGAGTGCGAGTGAGAGAGGGAGCGAAGCGCTTTTGGCTGACAAGTAGCGTGCGAGCGAGAGAGATGCGCGGCTTATATTTCTGACCTGGTGGTTTTACAACTTTTACATTTCAGACACCTAAAACTCACACTCAAAGCTAGCTTCACAGTAGAATATTGCGAGTTTGTAGAGCAAACCTGCCAATTGTAGACGTGCGACATTTAGAATGAGAGTATTTACTTAACAGACTTATAATTTTCTACACAGCTTGGAGACTTAAGTTGAGAGTTTATTTAGCGAACCGAGGGTTTGCGCTGTTGTATGGAGAGGTGTTTTGAGACCCTGCATAGTGCTCTTTTACGACAGTTGGCAGGCAATCAAATGTTTTTAGTTGTGTAATGCATTCCACAAATGGTTCTTAAATCTGAAAAATCTCAAATTCATTGAAATTCTAGAGTCATGGAAAAACCCCACTTGGTTAATTTTGGATAGCAGGTGACATTTACAGAGGCATGGACGCAGCGATATTGAGAGAGCGAGAATGAGAGAGGCATGGAGATAGGCAGAGACTCTCAAATTTTAGTCGCTGAAACGGAGGCGAACACGGTAAACTTATGACGGTAGCTTATATGGCTCCAGTTAATACCCATCGCCCTTCGAATTTACATGTTTTAGCGGAAATAACTTATGTTGTATTTTCTCACACTTTTCACCTTGCAATACCATGAGTGCTCAGTTGAAGGAGAGAGGGAGGGGAGGGGCTTTCCGCCCGCCCGCCCGCCCTATACGCTATAGACCGACGCTAAGAAAGCCCAAAGTCACTTCGCCACTTTGACACACGCATTTTATAAAATTTTAAAACCACACGTTTACACTTTGTTTTGTAGAAGACAGTCGTCACACTGGAAAGCATGTCGCCATAAACTTGTACTTAATCTGCTAATATTTTCAGATTATAGAATTGTGTTATAAGCTATTTTATTTGTAATGTGGCTCGAATGTAGGCAGGAATTTCCATGTTTTGTCAACTATAAGTATTCTCAAACGGTTTTGTTAAGATTTCTCGAGGCGTGCGCTCACCTTACAAGTGCGGCAATTGCCTGAAATATGTAAGGTTCTTTAGCAGCAGCCGCTGTAGCTGCAGCTGCTACGTGCTGTCGCCACCGCCCCTACCCTCCATACTTTGAATTTAAACGCTTGAAATATCATCGACATGGCGTCTTTCCACCTGCCTCATCTCTGAGAATAATCTCATTCGATGGTTTTTCACAGACGGCAAACCTAAATCTGTTACTCATCAAAAGTGAAAACATGGGTTTGCAACGTCAAAATGTGAGTTCTCAACTCTTTTAAGTGAAAAAACTTGGTCTATGCAACATTTGACTGTGCTTCTCAGAGGTTCAATGTACAATAGCTGACAACTAAGCTGAACAGCGTATGCTGTCATAAGCCACGGGTTTCTACCACTCTTGTTGTTTAGACACTGCTGCTACAACTCTTGGTTTTAATGAAAAACATCTTGTTGCAGCAGCTGCACCGGTGCATGCCGCCAACCTCTCAGACTCTGAAGAACGGCTGGTTACTCTATTACACAGATTAAATTTTTAACAAAAGCATAGACCTGTGTTTCTGCTAGTAGCTACTATAAACACACCTACATACTTAACAATTTGCTTGTGTCAAAAGCTTAATGCAGTGTTCTATCAGTAACTGCAAACTGGTTCAGAGTGCAGAGGCTGCTGCTTGCATGCACCGAAGAAGTTAACAAATTTTGTTTCATAAAACAGAGTTTCAGTGTCAGCAGTCTAAACTTACAACATGGAGTGGTGGAATAACAGTTTGCCTTGCTCGTTCTGCTTATACTTGTCCGCAGTTATGTTTTTCAACTTTCGGGAGTTGAGAAGCATTGTCAAATCTTGCTGAGTTTTGACACTAAGTTTTCACTTTCTAGAGTTGAGAACCACATTCAAACGTTGCAAGATTAAGTTTTCACTTTTAATGTGTAACAGATTTAGGTTTGCCGTCTGTGAAAAACCATCGAATGAGATTATTCTCAGAGATGAGGTCAGGTGGAAAGACGCCATGTCGATGATATTTCAAGCGTTTAAATTCAAAGTATGGAGGGTAGGGGCGGTGGCGACAGCACGTAGCAGCTGCAGCTACAGCGGCTGCTGCTAAAGAACCTTACATATTTCAGGCAATTGCCGCACTTGTAAGGTGAGCGCACGCCTCGAGAAATCTTAACAAAACCGTTTGAGAATACTTATAGTTGACAAAACATGGAAATTCCTGCCTACATTCGAGCCACATTACAAATAAAATAGCTTATAACACAATTCTATAATCTGAAAATATTAGCAGATTAAGTACAAGTTTATGGCGACATGCTTTCCAGTGTGACGATTTTGTCTTCTACAAAACAAAGTGTAAACGTGTGGTTTTAAAATTTTATAAAATGCGTGTGTCAAAGTGGCGAAGTGACTTTGGGCTTTCTTAGCGTCGGTCTATAGCGTATAGGGCTGGCGGGCGGGCGGGCGGAAAACCCCTCCCCTCCCTCTCTCCTTCAACTGAGCACTCATGGTATTGCAAGGTGAAAAGTGTGAGAAAATACAACATAAGTTATTTCCGCTAAAACATGTAAATTCGAAGGGCGATGGGTATTAACTGGAGCCATATAAGCTACCGTCATAAGTTTACCGTGTTCGCCTCCGTTTCAGCGACTAAAATTTGAGAGTCTCTGCCTATCTCCATGCCTCTCTCATTCTCGCTCTCTCAATATCGCTGCGTCCATGCCTCTGTAAATGTCACCTGCTATCCAAAATTAACCAAGTGGGGTTTTTCCATGACTCTAGAATTTCAATGAATTTGAGATTTTTCAGATTTAAGAACCATTTGTGGAATGCATTACACAACTAAAAACATTTGATTGCCTGCCAACTGTCGTAAAAGAGCACTATGCAGGGTCTCAAAACACCTCTCCATACAACAGCGCAAACCCTCGGTTCGCTAAATAAACTCTCAACTTAAGTCTCCAAGCTGTGTAGAAAATTATAAGTCTGTTAAGTAAATACTCTCATTCTAAATGTCGCACGTCTACAATTGGCAGGTTTGCTCTACAAACTCGCAATATTCTACTGTGAAGCTAGCTTTGAGTGTGAGTTTTAGGTGTCTGAAATGTAAAAGTTGTAAAACCACCAGGTCAGAAATATAAGCCGCGCATCTCTCTCGCTCGCACGCTACTTGTCAGCCAAAAGCGCTTCGCTCCCTCTCTCACTCGCACTCCGTCCCTCTCTCTCTCTCTCTCCCTCCACCTCTACCAAAACCCCTCCCTCTCTCTCTCTCTCTCTCCCTCCCTCTCTCTCTCCCTCCAGCTCTGCCAAACACCTCTCTCCCTCTCTCTCTCTCTCTCCCCTCTCTCTCTCTCTCCCTCCAGCTCTACCAAAACGCCTCTCTCTCTCTCTCTCTCTCTCTCTCTCTCTCTTTACCTCCCTCACTCGCAACCGCGCTGTACCTCTGCCTCTCTCTCTCTCTAGCTCTCTCTCTCTCTCAACCGCGCTCTCCTCTCCAAAGCTCAACGCTCCTCTCCATGTCTCTCTCTCTCTCTCTCTCCTCTCTCTCTCTCTCTCTCTCTCTCTGCTCCCTCTCTCTCTCCCTCCAGCTCTGCCAAAACCTCTCTCTCTCTCTCTCTCTCGCTCTAGCTCTTTACCTCCCTCACTCGCAACCGCGCTGTGCCTCTGCCAAAGCGCATCGCTCCTCTATCTCTCTCTCTCTCTCTCTCTCTCTCTCTCTCTCTCTCTCTCTCTCTCTCTCTCTCTCTCTCTCTCTCTCTCTCTCTCTCTTAAGTCCTCAAATTCTCTAGAAAAATTATAAGTCAGAATCATAAACTAGTTGTGTGAACTCTCTAAACAAGAATTTAAGTTGTAAAAGTTTGTAGGCCGCACAAAAAGAGAAGTCAACTACTAAATATTCAATGCTAAATGGGAGAGCTGTAATGGCATGCGTGCGCAAACACAGCATGCCTTGGCTTCCACTCTAGGTGTAAAAGGAGGCAGGCCAACTGCTGTAATGGGATGCGAGTGCAAACGCAGCATGCCTTGGCTTCCACACTACGTGAATGAGTGTCGGTCAGCCTTGTAAAACATGTGAAACTCAAAGACGGGCTTGCCACCTAAGCATAAAATGCTGCCCAAATTCGAAAACACGGCAGCTAAACCATACACCGGTTCGGTGCTATTGCTAAAACATACGGCATTGGATGCAAAATTGCTAAACCATACACCGGTTCGGTCGCTCATTGCTAAAACATACACTGGTTGGATGCCATTGCTCTGTCTTTCAAAATTGTAAGTCGAGTCAGCTGCTTGAGTAGAGAAAACCCAAGTTGCTAACTTTTAATTTAAGTCTCATGATAAGTTTAGGTAGTATAGTTTGAGGCCTAACTGTAAAAGCACATTACCCAAATAAGCTTCTCCGTCTATAGTGATATTTTTAGTGTAAAGACAGATGCTAAATTCAGTTTAAGCGATGAATGTGTGAGCAGTTGAATGCCAAGAGCTATGTGCAAGTGTAAAAGGGCATAAGGCAAATGAATATTCAATGGGCTTTGGTCACCCTTGTAAAACAAGGTAACGAATGCAGGCCCAACGCGAGGCGTCTAGGTGTAAAAGCGCAAATACACTTGCTATAGCAGCTTGCCTAAGCCTATTGTGTAAAAGAACTCAATTTGTATTTAAGGATTAATAAAATGGACTTAGTCAGCCTTGTAAAACACTGCTTGTGCAAAGCCTAGTTGCAGTGGCCTGCAATGAAGGCTAGCGAGTAAAAATTGGCCGCTTGCCTAAGTGAAATGGTGGTATGGTGCAAAAGAATGGGCAGCTGTAGTGTAAAATACAGCAATTTGTGTGAGCTGCATGTGCTTGCTCGCTCATTGGTTACGTGTAGAAACGCCAAATGCAATGATGCCAATGTGTACACGCTATGATGAATGTCCTGTAAGAGAGAAAAATGTGCATGAAGACTTAGAGAGTGCATGCCGGTATTGAGAAATATTGCAAAATGAGCTTTATGAAGTTTCTAAGAGCGTTGCTTGGGAGGGCTTGTAGTTGTAGGTTTGAACCTAAAATGGGCTGTGTGTGTAAGAGAAATGGTGGTATGGGCCAAAGAATGTGCAGCTGTAGTGTAAAATGCTGCCCACTTTGTGGTTAATGAATATTCAATGAGCTTTGCTGTGGCATGTAGAGCGAAAGAAGAATGGGTAGGGGTAGGCACACGCACGCCCTACGCACGCCCCCTCAAATGGCCTCCTTGGAAGGGGAGGGGTACGACTTGGTCGATTGACCTTTGAACTCCTAGCTGGTATTACTAGCGCAAAGTGATGACGTCATAATGGGGCGGGGCTAAAATTGGTATTACAACCGGCCTCTTGTAACGGGGTGGGGGGCGGACTGGTATTACCCCCGGCGTACCTTGCACTACTAACATAGTGTCCATGGACTATTTTAGACAGTGGAATACGGACTGTAAATTCATATTCAATGTGTTTATTGCAATTGTCTTTCCAAATTGATATTACGACTTCGACGCTGTACTGTTTTAGATTTCTACTGGCTGCTTAGTGAGCCAAATACTGGAAAAGGCAAACAACTGGCAAGGTTGAAGAATAATTTCAGTCCACAGACTCTAAGAAGAAGTACATAGTTTTCAACTCTGACTTTGTGCAAAAATCATAGCTGAAGGACAAACTCAGACAATTCATAATCATTAATGATGCCGAAAAGCGTTTCTTCCAAGCATTCATCAGTAAATTCCATCGGAAATGCAACACAAGAAGAGATAGAAAGTTCCCAACTATGGCAGAAATCATGTGTGCTGGATAGTCTTAATACGATGGAACACAAGAAAAGTCATACAAAAGCGAAGACACACGGATGCGAGTTTTGCAAAGAAATATTTACGCACATCTGTGACCTACAGAAGCACATGAGAATCCATACTGGAGATAACGCACATCTTTGCCTGCTATGTGGGAAAACATTGACATACTCTTCTAGTCTTCAGACACATACTAGGACCCATACTGGAGAGAAAGCTTTTCAGTGCGAAGTATGTAAAAAATTATTCGCTCGTTCTTGCAGTCTACAGAACCATGTTAGAATCCATACTGGAGTGAGACCTTATCAATGCGAAGTATGTCAAAAGCGTTTCTCCATATCTTCAAATTTAAAACGCCATGAAAGAATTCATACCGGAGAGAAATCTAACCAATGTCAAGTATGTAAAAAACGTTTTTCCACATGTTCAGATCTAATACGTCATGCCATAATTCATACTAGAGAGAAACCGTTCAGATGTCAGTTATGTGAGTTTAAATCTAACTATGAATATAGTTTAAAGAGTCATATGAGAACACATACCAGAGAAAAACCATACCTTTGCCAGATATGTCAAAAAACATTCTCATCATATTCAGGTCTGAAAAGTCATGAAAAAACGCACTCTGAAAAGAAACGATTTCTGTGTATTCTTTGTAATAAACCACTTGCTACATCTTCAACTCTGCAAAGACATGTTATTATCCACACTGGAGAGAGACCATACCAATGTCAGATATGTAAGAAGAGTTATTCCCATTCTTCTAACCTACGAGATCATGTTCGAATCCATACTGGAGAAAAACCATACCAATTCCAGGCATGTCTAAAACGGTTTATCCGATCTTTTAGTCTTAAAAGTCACGAAAGAATTCATACTGGAGAGAAACCATATCACTGCCAATTATGTGCGTTTAAGACTAATAAGAAATGTAATCTAAGTGCGCACAACAGAGCACATACTGGAGATAAACCATACCACTGCCAAGTATGTGAGTTTAAAACAAAGAATAAAAGTAATCTGAATATGCACAGGAGAACACATACTGGAGAGAAGCCATACCTTTGCCAGATATGTAAGAAAACGTTCTCATTAGCTTCAGGTCTAAGAAGTCATGAAAACACCCACCATGAAGAGAAACGTTTTCTGTGTATTGTTTGTAAAAAAACGTTTTCCACATCTTCAACCCTACAAATTCATGTCAGAATCCATACTGGAGAGAGACCATACCAATGTCAGATGTGCAAAAAGAGTTTTTACAGGTCTACTGACATACGAAATCATGTCAAAAACAGTTTTCGCGATCTTGGTGTCTTAAAAGTCATGCAAGAATTCACACTGGTGAGAAACCATACCAATGCCATTTATGTGAGTTTAAAACTAATTGTAAAAGTAATCTAAGTGCGCACAGCAGAACACATTCCGGAGAGAAACCATACCTTTGCCGGGCATGCCAGAAAACCTTTTCGTGCGCTTCAGGACTGAGAAGTCATGAAAAAACCCACTCCGTGTCGGGCTGAAGTTTGTCAAATCATGTGCCAAAGCTCACAGTCTGCAAAATTATGTTGGGGTCCATACTTGAAAAAGCCATACAAATTCCAGTTATACCAGAGAACATCTCACGCGATTATTTAAGAAATATTTTTATGCACTTCGTTAGAAATACACGAATCAATCCCTAAATGGAGAGAAACCATCAGGTTTAAAAAAGCATTTTGGCGATCTTCGAGTCTGCAAATAAACGAATTTCTAAAGCAGAATTTTCTGAAATATTTTACGTTGTTGACGTTCACCAAAACAGTTGGTGAACAACGAATGAAATGGATTGTTGAGCACTCAATCTATGATGACATGCACGAACGAATTCGTGCATATTATCAGGTTTTTATTCGAAGTAAGATTTTCAGTAGAGCTGATTATTTCTGGAGGACTGGAGATATTCAAGGGCCCTGCTTTTGTTTTACATTTTTATGACACTGTTTGTTCAATTTAGTTAGGCCTGTAATTCTTATGTCTAGTTATAAGCACTTTAACTCTTTCGAAATGTTTTGTTGTTGCACTGCTGGTATACTTCACATGATCTTCTCTATTTTGTTCGTATTTTCACTCACTTCAAGTTTTACATGGACATACTCTCACGCTGCTACGCTGTTACTGCTCCATAAATGCAGTCATAAAATAATTGCAACGATAATTTCACACATAGTCAGTGCTCGTGGTAACGATGTTGTTGTTAAGGTTGAAATGTTCCAGCAAATAAAGTTTGTTCGTTCTGTCTTTGTCATAGTTGACCAGTACCGACTCGTAGAAATTTAGTACCCATGTACAGCTGAAGGCGCAATATAGATCTGCAATAGATTGCCGACAACATATTGGAAATGTCGAAATATTTGTCACCCGAATAGACCCCTATAATTATAGGCCTATCAATCAACTCGTACTGTATGAATTTATTATTATTATTATTTGGGTTTAAGTTATGTTTCGCTTCATTTCAATTGATTGGTTGACTGATTTATTTATTTATTGATTGATACTGTTTGTATTGTATTTCATCAGTTAAAAAGCGCTTCTCTTTGCATGCATCTACTTCTCACAATGATAGCCAAATTAGACAATCACACTTTCACCCGTTCCACTAGAGAGGTAACATTCTCTACGATAAAGTTAGCAACCGACTTTGTGGTCCGGTGACGCAGTGAGGCTGGAATGAAGTCACCTTTCGAAAAAAACTCTTATACTCTCTTCCGGCGAAAATTCGCTCTTTGCGACTATTCTGATCGGATCCCAGCAAAAACATCTTTCCTGAACTCATTTCCTCCCTGCTCTTTCTTGTCGACCTCACTTGCCCAAGAATTTGTCATGCACAACGATGCTGCATGGTGCACAGTAGCAAACATCGAATGTTCGACAATATTTCATTGGTACAATAGAAGTTCTTGGATGAGACTGATATTTACCGATTCTGTCCGGTTTCTAAGATATTTTCAGTTTCTTTTCAGTTACTCATCATCCAGCAATTAAAACTACATTGGCGATATTGACGTCTTAGGCCATTAAAAACTACATAGCTGCGTTATGACAGCCAGAGTTGATCAATAAACGAAAATACAATACAATACAATGTAGATTGTAGTATGTATTATATGATGTAGTAGACTATAGGCATACCGTGCCGCTGTTGTTCCCGCCTCCTCCTCCTCTGCAGGTCAATCGGTGGAGCCCGCTTGCCGCTTGCGTCAACTTTTTCTTGACAATAGTTGTACAAATGGGGTTCACATTGTCGTGCCTACCCTCAACCCAACCGCGATCCGTGCATCACCGTCTGAGAGGCGCAGGCACAGTGCGGTCACAGGGGAACTAACATCCAATCACCAGAATGAGATCCTAGAAGAAACATGTTGGAGACAATTTGAAAAATCAAAAAATCAAAAATCTGAACTGAACTTTGAAAGTTTATAAGCCTGATTTTTACTTGATTTTTTATTTGGACTTTGAACATTGACACTGTTAAAGGCTGTAATCTGGATGTCTAAGAAAACATGTATAGACTATTGCAGGAAAAAATTTCAAAAATTCTATTGTCATCATTTTGGTCGCTCAGCGTGACAGCCCACCCCCACCCCCAAATGACGTCCCTGGCTGCAAATCTCGTGTAGATATGTGTCTGCAAATTCTTCTATTGGAATTCTTGCCCCTACTTATATTTGTTTAGACTCCAAGATCACGATTCAAAGTGAACTAGAAGCTGAGATATAGAAAATCTATATTTTCGGTCGGCCATTTTGGAAAATGGCTGCCATTGAGGCAGTGGCAAAACTCCAATGGCCCTATAGGTACAATCTTCCCTTAGGACATGTTCAATTGTTCATACTATGTAACAAATTTCATGTTTCTATCAGTTAATGAGCAATTGTTCCATATTTTGCACCAGACTGCCCCCTCCCCAAATGACGTCCCTGGCTGCAAATCTCGTGTAGATATGTGGCTGAAATTAGTTCTATTGGAATCCTTGCCCCTAATTATGTATGTTTAGACACCAAGATCATGATTCTAAGTGAACTAGAAGCTGAGATATTGACAATCTCTATATTAGGTCGGCCATTTTGAAAAATGGCCGCCATTTCCACACAAAAAATAATTCAGCGTGGCCCAATATCTATATCTCGTCCTAATACCATGTATAATGTGTATACCAAATTTCATGCTTGTATCACAAAATGCACAATCACTTCATATTTCGGAGCTATGCCGCTGCGCTATTTTGGAAATCCGGCGTTCGTTTAGTTCGTCAATATCTCGGCTACTTAATATAAGGGTAATCTCTATAAGATAATCCCGTAGTTTAGGTTGGTAAATTATTTGAATGTCTTCAATGCCGTACTTGATGTTGGTAAGTAAACAGTCTATCTATGTCCATGATAACTATCATCAATCCCGCTTTCATTTCATCGTTAAATTTTTTTATCAATCCAGCTTCCATTTCGTGAAAAAATTATCCAACTTCTATTTAACCAAGAGAATATTTTTCATCAATGGAACTTTTCTTTAAGCAAGGAACTATTCTCATGGGTCCAGCTTCTACTTAAGGCAACAATTATTTTCATCATTCCCGCTTCTATTGCATCACAAACTTAGTTTTATCAATCCAGCTTCTATTTACGGTAAAAATTATTTCAATCAATCCAACTTCTATTTAAAGATAGAAATGGTTTCATCAATCCCACTTCGAGTTATTGAAACAATTTTTTTCTTTATCCAGCTTCCATTTTAATATGACGATATAAAATAATTTACCAACCTAAACTACGGGTTTACCCTCTATGCATATTAAAATTTTTCGGCAATCTATCGTCTGGTAATCCCGTAGTTTTGGTTGATAAATTATTTCATATGGTCAATTCTTGGACTTCAGTAATAATAGTCCCAGGTTAATTTAAAATGGAAGCTGTATTGATGAAAATATTGTTTCCCTAAATGGAAGTGGGATTGATGAAACCATTTCTGTGTTTATATAGAAGCTGGATTGATCGAAATAATATTCCGCAAATAGAGGCTGGATTCATGAAAATAAAATGTTGATTCAATAGAAGCAGGGTTGATGAGAACAATTATTTCTGTAAGTAGAAGCTGGATCCATGAAAATTGTTCTTTCCTTAGGCCTAAAGAAAAGTTCCATTGATGAAAATATTTTTTGCTTAAATAGAATTTTGGTATTTTTGCATTAAATGAAAGTTGGATTGATGAACACATATTTCCGATTAAATGGAAGCTGGATTGATGGTAGTTATCATGAACATAGGTAGACTGCTTACTTATCAACGCTTGTTAGGGCATTGAAGACATTAAAATAATTTACCAACCTAAACTACGGGATTAGGCCTAGCCTACCTATCGTTTAGCGTTCTAAATTATTCACCATTGTATCGAGACAACAGCGGAGCAGGCACTCGTATTCTAATTTAGTCCTCAGCACCAGGCCTGCCATCGTCAAATCCGTGCAGCAGTGCATCATGTGCAATTGTGCATATACTGTGAGCTGGAAGTCTTAGCGTTATGAGATTTAATGATATGTAGGCCTAGGGATAGTAGAAATTCACGGCAAAAAAGTTCAAAATTCACAGTTGAATATTGTAAAATTGGACGAAAATCATGGCAAATTCACCACAAGAAATCTCGCTTCTATTTACTAATATCCGACACAACAATAACGCAAAATAATAAGAAAGAAACGATGGGCTCGCAACGTATGAAAATTAATGTTAAAGTAAATACCTTGCATCAGATGTCCAGTTTGTGTTTACTTAGCTCTAATTAATGTAATCATATCAATAACATCTATATTATTACACAAAGTTAACGAACGGCACACAGTCAGTTTCTGCAATGATGGACCATCATTACAATCATGTAGCGCCAACTTCTCGTCTGTACAACTGTGTTGCATTGACCTCACAAAACACGGGCGTAGGCCTATTTAGGGGTGATTTTACGCGTTTCAAACCCTTCGAAATAAATGCATTACTGTTATTAAAAACTGAAAAAAGAGAAAAATACGACCATTTCCAATGGAACACACGAAGCCTAAAACTCCCTCAGAATTGTTTTCCTGGCTACGCCTCTGTCACAAAATGTGTCCAGAATGACGACACTTCATCGCAATTGGGGAAATTTACAGCATTCACGGCAAATACCGAAAATCACAGATTTCACCGCTTCCTTGACTTCCTGAATTTCTAAAATCCGTAAGGATGTAGCAGGAAGATACGGGATTGCGAATATTTGGATTTCGTCAATATCTTTTGAAAAAATTTTTGGGTTTCTCTATCATGCAACCTCTTGTGGTTTAATTTCGGTTCAGCCATGCAGGCAGATGGTACCCTACTAAACTGAAGAGGCAGAATTGAATCAAGCTGCACAATTTTAAAGCGTTTTAATTCAGGAAATGACCAGCAAGTAGCATACCAATGAATTAAGCACTATAGCGTTCAAGGACTACCTTATGTAGTGGATTACGGACTGTAAATGCATGCTCAATGTGTCTGTTACAGTTGTCTTTGCATATTGATAATATTGTGTCTTAAGCGATCAAACTCGCGGAATTCTGATTCTGTCTCCCATATATGTCTTTTGTATTTGCGACTATGGTGCCTTTTACTTTCCAAGGGTAACGACTTGAATTAATAAATGCAAGAGAAAAGTAAATGCACAGTTTAAGATTTCAACTGAATGCTTTGTGAGCTTCACACTGAAAAAGGCAAACAACTGGCGAGGCTAGACAATCATTTCAGTCCACAGAAACTTACAAGCGGTTCAGTGTTTTCAACTCTGACTTTATTCAACAATCAGACAATTCATAATGGTTTGCCTGGTATGTCTTCAAAGACGCACTATAGAACCCATACCGGAGAGAAACCGTTTAAGTGCGAACTATGTAAACCAATTATTTCTTGTTCTTACAGTCTACAGAACCATGTTGGAATCAACACGAGAGGGATGCCTTATCAATGCCAGGTATGCCAAAGACGTTTTCCCTAGTCTTCAAATCTAACATGTCATGCAAGAATCCATCTCGGAGAGATGCCTTACCAATGCCAAATATGTCAAAAACGTTTCTTTCAACCTTCATATCTAAGGACTGGACATAATTATTCAATGATTCTGCTTTTGGTTTGCGTTTTTGTGGCACTGTTAGTTCCATTTAGCTTGTCCTATTATATTTCGTATGTGTAGTTATAAGCATTTTAACTCTATGGAACTGTTTTTGTTCTTGCACTGCTGGTATACTTCACATGATCTGCTGTTATATTCATTCAGTTCAATTTTTATACAGAGTAAGAGCTGTAGTGCAGTATAATACATGTAGAGGATTGGACATTACCTATTCAAGGATTCTGCTTTTGGTTTGCGTTTTTGTGGCACTTTTAGTTGAATTTAAGTAGACCTATAATTAGTATGTCTAGTTATAAGGATTTTAACTCTATCCAACTGTTTTTGTCATTGCACTGCTGGTAAACTTCAAATGATCTACTGTTATTCTGTTCGTGTTTTCACTCAAATGAAGTTTCACATAGTTGTACTCCGTTCTCTCTCGCTATTACGATTTCGTAAATGCAATCACAGGTAATTGCAACGATAATTTCACACATAGTCAGTGCTGATGGTAACGATGCCGTTAAGGTTGGCATGTCTTAGCAAATAAAGTTTGTTCGTGCTTTATTTGTCATATTTAAACATTAACGACTCTGAGAAATGTAACATCCATATTCAGCTGAGGGCGGAAGATAGGTACACAGTAAATTGCCACAGCATGATGAACGATCGTAATATTTGTCACCCGAATAGGCCCCATATAAATCAACTCCTCTTGTACGAATTTATTATAATTTTATTTGGGTTTAAGTTTTCTTTCGCTTCAGTTTGATTGATTGATTGACTGTTTGACTGGCTGACTGACTGATTGATTGATTAATATTATTGGCAAAAATTGCTCATTGGAAGCTGTATACAAGATAAGGAAGCCAGTGGAGTAAGTCACACATTCTAGTGCAACACATGGTCAAATTTACAGAACCCACCAACAAGCCTAGCAGCTGCGCGAATGGATGTGTGAGCATGATGAGACGTGGCATAGGTGTGAGACACTGTCACATCCCATGCTAGGCATCGTCCACGTGACCAAGGGATGATTGTGACACCGTTTGAACGGTCTGATCGTGAACGGCCGTGAGGCTCTTTGTGCAGAGATTTTCTCTCCTGATGATGCTTTTAGTATACCGTTGTTGTTCCCTCCTCGTCCTCTGCAAACCAACCGGTGGAGCCCACTTGCATCGACTTTTTCTCGACAGTAGTGGCGCACGTTGGGTTCACAGAGTGTCGTGCCTACCCTCAACCCGACCGCGATCCGTTCTTCCTCGTCTGAGAGGTGCAGGCACAGTGCGGTCGCAGGGGAACCAACATCCAATCACCAGAATGAAGTGCTCGTGAGGCTAGCAGGGAAGCAGATCGCGTGGACACCTATCAGCCCTGTCCATGTTTTGTCTGTACATCGGAGATCCTACTCTTGTTGGGGAAGATTTGTATCAGGTGTTCGTGTTGGTGTTGTCGAACCTCTCAGGTTCATCAACGCACTGACCCCGGAATTCGCAAGTTCGTAGGCCCATTATGGTATCTCAGCCGACTCTGTTGACAAGATACATGCCTGCAGTTCGTTTGTGCTAGCAGCAGAAGCAATGAAGGCGGAAGTGGCATCGTAAATGCACAACTGACTCTCAGACCACCACCTCTCACCGGTAAAGAATTTTGGCTGAGATGTACATGTTAGAAGGTATATAGCCTACAGGTGCCACGCGTGCCAGAGAATTTTGGATCCAAGATTAATTGACAAGATCGAGTTGGGGTACTCCAGGCGAGAGTAAGCAATAGATCGAGCAGTTTAACATAGAGGTATAGCACTGATACGATAGAACCATGATTTTCAAAAAGTTTTTGTTGTGGGTTCAAAGTGTAAACTTTGTTTGATTGTTATTCAAGGGGCCAGATTATTTGTAATTCAATCTGTTGGTAACTAACTATAGGGCCTACTTATATCGTGTACACAATAATATACTCATTTCAGTGATTAAAAATGATGTGTTCGAATACAGGACTTTACTGATGTTTCTATCAATGATTGCTAAAAGAGAATAGGCGTTAAATAATTTATAATAAGACATTATATTTAAGGTACATGTAAACCAGCCTATTCTAATCTGGCAACCGGACTCAGACTTTCACTAGTAGGCCTATATACTTTTCTAATATCCTTAATAAACGATACTTGTTATTATTATTATTTGCAATTATTATTATTATTATTATTATTATTATTATTATTATTATTATTATTATTATTATTATTATTTATTTTCTTTTTTATTATTTTATTTTTTAGGTTACTTGCAAAGACCGTCAGCACCTATTTTCAATATTTTTATAATCTATAAGACAACATGTAACTATATTATTATTATTATTATTGATATTATTATTATTATTATTTTTTTTTATTTTGTTTTTTTTACCCTATTAATGTAAGAACAATAAAATTCGTATGGAACAGCACCTAATCGTTATTTAGGTCCATGTGGCAAAAGTACTCGGAAAGCCACCGCATTGAACCGCTGGATAGTATTATAACTATTATTATTATTATTATTATTATTACAATAATATGCTTATTATTAGCGACTAAAAATATTGGATACAGATACACTTCTACACGTAATGTTTGTATCAGTGATCGCTAAACGATAATAATTAATTTATAAAATGACATTATATTAAGATACATAAACCAGCCTATATTAATCTGGCAACCGGACTCAGATTTTCACTAGTATATTATTTTTTTAATCCAACAAATGTCGGAAAGTCTGTCAAAGCAGTGATGTGTTACGTGTGTTAAATGTTTTTGAATATAAAATCGCTAGTTTAGTGCAATGTAAAATTCTGATTTCCAACTCTGTTAAACCGCAGCAAGAGTGAATTTGACCTCTTATGATACGATATAAATCTCCTTGCTCACTTAATGAGCACAAAGAATGATGACGTCACTTATCAGTGACTTTGTCTACGAGGTAACGTTACAAATCTACTGTTTAAAATTAAATTCATGTTAGTCGTCGATTATCAGTCTTTGCAATTTGCAATTGATTTTCTCTTTCGGTAGAATATTCCCATTATAGTTATTATTATCAGGGTAAAGTATCACAACTAGCGGACCGTAATTAGCACATTTTGAGGCGTTTGAACATCGGTCGATCGTTTTGATCATCAACATCTAGGCCTATCTGCTTAACTAAAATCCCTAAATATTTTCTACATTTTTAAGGCGTTTACGAATATCCGTCGATCGTTTCTAGGGTAAAAAAGAATGTATATTATAAAACAAAATCCGTAACAGTAACACACATACAACCTTATCGAAGAACATCAGCTCCACACGTCTCCAGGTCTCGAGAACGTTGCACAGCAAACAAACAACTTGGTTGGCCACAGTTTCACGAAACCAACAGTATCTAACTAGTTAACTAGACTTATCTAGTACATGGAAGTCTTGGTCAGTTCTACTGAGAATTCGACACCTCACGGCAACAGGCCTAACGAAAACTGCCAAGCTTCGACGACGATTCTTTCACATTTGTTTAAATAGGAGAGAACACTCCTTCTTAACTATACAGGATATATTTCATCAACTATCCTATTTTCTGTCTCTGTTACAGCAACGATATTCGTATATTTCTAGTAAGCATAACATCACGCCTACTTTTGATATAATATAGTTCAGTTCCATACTAAATATATTTAGCTTTATCCCGAATGTCTCTTCAATCTAGGACAAAGTACCGTAAACAGTGTCTCTGTTGGGAAGGTCTCCCAACAATATCATACAACGTCATTCAATATTTGCAATGTAATATCTTGCTATCAAGGGCGTAAGTATCTAAACCTCGGCGCCTATGTTGCCGTTCTCAGTCGGTATCTGGCAACATGGTTAAACATTAATGAAAGGGTCCATAGCCTACTTATTTACTGAAAAGGGACCTCTGCTGCCAATTCATACGGAAAGATCTCCATTTTTCTATTTCATGTTGTGCTGCTGATGTGTGTTATGTCTTATTTTTATTATAATAATATTCGTTTATTGAAGAATCACTTAGTTGGCACACAGCAACCCATTACAGAAAACAGCAAAACCAGTTACAAATTAGTTAAATTGATAGATTTAAATCATTGTTTTAGCAGGGGCGAGATAGTCATCGGGGCAACATTAATAATATATTAAATATTATTATTATTATTATTATTATTATTACTACTACTATTATTATTATCATCATCATCATCATCATCATCATCATCATCAACATCATCATCATCATCATCATTATTATTATTATTCGGTTAGTATTATTGTATTGTATTGTATTGTATTGTATTTAATCATTTATAAACCGCTTCTCATAGCATAAGCCTTTCAGAAGCGCTCTCAGTGTTAGGTACTCCGAGGAAAAATGAAGGTTTTAAGGCGAGAGAAAAGAGGTAGAGATGCTACTTGAGAGGATTGTAGAGCGTAGAGAAGGAGGAAGTCGATTCCATAGAGAGGGACCTATGCACACAAAGGATCTGGATTGAGCCATTGTGGTCCTAACACGGAGAACGAAAAAGACAAAAAAAAAAATTCTTGCCCTGAGGGACGCTTTGACGTGGCAGAGAGGGGTCGGAGAATTTGGAGACATGATATTTTGGAGCAAGACCCAGTTGAGATTTGAGCATAAGAATGAGAACTTTGAATTGGATGCGCACAGAGAGTGGGAAGCCAATGAAGTTGTTCGGTCAATTGTAGACTCACGATGATTGTGCTGATAGTTTGCACTTTTATTAGGTATTATTAGTATTATTATTATTATTATTATTATTATTATTATTATTATTATTATTATTATTATTAGCTGAAATTACTTTTATCACATGTATCAAATAGGTTGCTTGACAGCAAAGATAATTCTTCTACAACTGTCTATTGAAGTAATCTCGCTTTATTTTATTACGTTTCCATATGATTAATTGACCATCAACTTTCTAGACTTATCTTTCATTCAAAAAGTTCTATTAGGTTTTGACGGGTTATGAAACGAAGAAAAAGTAGTAGCTAAACTTTAAAAAATGTTATAAGGTTCTCTTGTAATATCAGCTAACTGTAATTTTCACATGTTAAAGTAAATGCGCATTCGTTTGAATACAGTGTGCAAAGACTATTTTAGATAGTCGAATACAGACTGTTAGTTCATGTTCAATGTGATTGTTGTAATTGTCTTTTCAAATTGATATTGTATCTTAGGCGATCGTACTGGCGGAATTCTGATTCTGTTTCCCATAATTATATGCCTTTAAATTATTAGGATGATTTTTTGTTTAGGTTAGTAATAATTATGTTACAAAAGAAAGATAAAAGTAAATGTACTGTTTTAGATTTCTACTGTTATGCTTAGAGACCTTCAAACTGAAGAAGGCAACTTACAAGAGTTTCATTGTTTTCACCTCTAGCTTTGTGTAAAAATCATATCCGAAGCACAATCTCTGATACTTCATAATCATAATGTCGAAAAGCATTTCTTTCAAACATTCATTAGGAAATTCCATCGTAAATGCAACACAAGAAAAGTTAGAAAGTTCCCAGCTGCAGAACCGTATTATAATCCATCCTGAGAAAAATCTTATCAATGCCAGGTATGTGAAAAGCGTTTTCCTCTATCTTCAAGGCTAACACGTCATGCAAGAATTCATACCAGAGAGAAATCTTACCCATGCCAAATATGTCAAAAACAGTTTACTCAGTGTTACAGTCTTACATGTCATGCAAGAATCCATACCGGAGAGAAGCCTTATCAATGCCAAACATGTCAAAAACGCTTTTTTCAGTCTTCAAGTCTAACAATTCATGCAAGAATTCATACTGGAGTAAAATCTTACCAATGCCAAATATGTCAAAAACATTTTTCTCAGTGTTCCAGTCTAAAACGTCATGCAAGAATTCACACTGGAGAGAAACCCTACCAATGCCAAATATGTCAGAACCGTTTTTCCTATTCTTCCAACTCTCACACTTCATGGAAGAATCCATACTGGAGAAAAACCTTACAAATGCCAAAAATGTCGAAAACGTTTTTCCCAATCATCAAATCTAACACGTCATGCAAGAATTCATACCGGAGTGAAACCGTACAAATGTAAGTTATGTGAGTTTAAAACTAAGTCTGAAGGTGACCTAAAGATTCATGTGAGAAAGCATTCCGGAGAGAAGCCATACCTTTGCCGCGTATGTCAGAAAACATTCTCAAGCAGTTCAGGTCTTAAAAGTCATGAAAAAAACCCACTCTGAAGAAAAACCATTTCTGTGTATTCTTTGTAAAAACATATTTTCCAAATCTTCCAGTTTACAAAGACATGTTAGAATCCATACTGGAGAGAGACCATACCAATGTGAGATATGCAAGAAGATCTTATATCCAATCTTCTCACCTACGAGATCATGTTCGAATCCATACTGGAGAAAAAACCATACCAATGTCAAGACATGTCAAAAACGGTTTATCCGATCTTTTAATCTTAAAAGTCATGAAAGAATTCATAGCGGAGAGAGAAACTATACCACTGTCAATTGTGTGAGTATGAAACTAATAGTAGAAATCATCTAAAGAGTCACACGAGAACACACACTGGAGAGAAACCATACCTTTGTCAGGTATGTCAGAAAACATTCTCACGGGCTTCGGGTCTGAGAAGCCATGAAAAAAGCCCACCCCGTGTCTGACTCAAGTTTGTAAAATCATTTTCCAAAGGTTACAGTCTGCAAATAATAATTATTATGTTGAGGCAACGCCAGGCAAATTCCAGAACATTCTCAAGCTATTGTTTCAGACTTTGTCAGGTAACATTTATTCACTTCGTCAGAAATACGTGAATGAATCATGTATGGGGAGAAACCATTCTGTGTCAGGTTTTGTAAAACACATTTCTGCGATTTTCGAGTCTATAAAGAAACAACAGTCTCAACCATAAATTACCTGAAATATTTGACGTTTTGGTGTTAACCAACAATAGTTGGTGAGCAAAGAAGAAAACTGGAAGTATGGAGCTACTCAATCTATGACGATGCGCCCTACAGAATTGATGCATTTCAGTTTTCGATTCAGAGTAGGGGCCTAAGAGCTTTAGTACAGAACACAAATGAGTATTCCTGCAGGACTGGACATATTAAAGGGCCCTGCTTTTGTTTTGCGTTTTTGTGACAGTTTTAGTTCCATTTAGGTAGTCCTGTAATTCTTATGTCTAGTTATATCATAATGTGCTTACGGCCCATTAGAGAATAATAATAATGTTGTTCATCTAGTTAGGGAAAACTAGTCACAGGTAATTTGATAATGAATGGTTGAACGGTTATAAGTAGATTATAAATAAGTCTGATAATGATAAATAGAAATACGTTTTATTAAACATTGTGTTTGCTTAATTCGTACATGATCAATTCACACAAACCCAGAATATAATTCAGATACAGTTAATATAGGAAGTTGTGAGGTAAGTTTATAATTTAAGTAATGCTTGCATAATCAACGATCACATTCATGGCTATTCATGAGGTGTACAAATCTTCTAGGCTGGAACGTTGTCAGTCTGGAAGGTGTATGAATATTTAAGTAGGGTCTAGATGTAGAATACATTACTCTATTGTTTATGACTTACACAAATAAGCTGTACTATAAATTTCCGCCGCCTGCAAAATCAAAGCGTCCTCGCTTTGCCTGCAGACCTACCTACAGAAGGATATGAGATACCTCTATACCTCGAATGTGATCACTGATAAAGATGTAAACATACATTAACATATACATAGAATTGACAAAAGATCAAACTCAATGTAAGACCTCATAATAAAAGAGTTATATGTCTTAAATCTCGCGATGCAATGCTTTTCTCTGCTTTAGCTTAGGTAAGCGAAATTTGTATCTTGCTCATATGCTAATTTCATAGTGCAATTAGGCTATAATTATACTCGGACATTCCATTTAAATAGGATGCTGTAATATATTGAAGTTGCTCGTTCTCTAGACACCCCCAAAAATTACTTGGGTTGTTTGTGTCGATCGCCGCTGTTGTAAACGTGGACGTATGTGTCCTACGCATAATCTCAATCGTAATCGTAATCATAATCGTAAAAGTGTTTGCCTGTTGTGGCTTTAATAATATGTCTAATAATAATAATCTCTTCTGGCCGTAGTATTTACATATTCGGGGCTCGCAACTCAACATTGATAGAAACATCCAATGGAAAAATTTGAACGAGATCAGCAACTGAATTATACCTTTAACATAGAGCAAACGAAATTATACCCAAGCATTGCAGAGAAACGCTTCTGAGATCTGCATAATATTTGTCTTAGGAAAACTGTTAGCATATATGTTGCAACAGTTGTCTTTTTGAAGTAACAACCTGATAAAATTAGAAACGTGACAGCCTAACTTAAACGACAGACGTGACATCATGTATAACTGTAAATCGGTAAAGTTTGAACGTATAAAAACTCTCATGCGAAACGTTATGATCGTTGTAAGCATTTGCTGTTGTCGTCGTGGTCGTTGTCGTTGTTGTCTGTATTGGAGGTGTTAGACCTCTAAATTAATTTTTAAAAATTGTTTCTTCGTAAGACCACATTATGAATAATACCAAAAATTGAACAACTGCATCACGTCAAGACGAATACGCTGAATAACGACTTAATATAATGTTTTCTTGTTCTGATGATGTAAGTGAAAATGGATAGACTACTAATGTATAAATCTGTGTTCCAAAATATGTCGTTGTAACGTGAAGAAGATAGTGAGAAGTGTTGTTATGAACATCATAAACTTGTGACATGAAGAACCGAAAAATACGTTAAATTCAAATTAAAAACATTAAAAACAAACTCTAAACATAGATAAATGCATAAGGGTTACATATCTGAATAAGCTGGATATCTGTAATATCTTTCCTATGCAGATTGTAGAAAATCATAATATTAATTGACGCATCACATCAGTGCGTGCGATAAATCTGAGCTGTACGAAGAATAATGTAAACAAGCGTTGTTGTTAACCCTTAACATCAATATGATCGAACTGAAGTTATCGATAGATCGTTATGCTGTGATGTGATGAGATAGTCAGTAAGATTATATTTTGATATCATAATCAGTAGATGATCGAGATGTGATAGGCGAAGATGATGAAAACGTTGTAATGTAGTTTTTGACAAGATCACATCCTGCGACAATAAATTTAAATAGCGCGTGCTAATGTTATACCCGTCCATAAACTTAACAAACAAAGTCACACATTAATGTAATTGTGTACCTCTGAATGAACATAAGATCAATATTAATGTATGTAATAGAACGAACAAAGCCTGATGTAAATGACAAACAATTGGCTAGAATTAAGGATCAGCTGTTCATCAATAATATAACTAAATCGATAAACCAAATGAATCATGGCTTAAGATGTAGTAAGTTGATCTCCCAATGTAGATGAATTTTTTTGTTTTCAAGTATCATTACAACAAGCACGTGGATGAATTAATCCGGTCAAACGTAGCGCGCGATTGCCGTCAAATTAGGGTACTCGCAGAAATAAAACTATAAAACAACATAAGGTAATCCACATCTAGAAGTATAGACCTATCTGCAAAGAAAGCCATGAAACCAGTTCGATTTAAAAATTGAAATAAAAATATAGACAAATTAATTCAAGCGTAACTAATGATTGCAACACGACTTCGTTGAATGGTATGCAATGTAAATATTAAATTCAACTCAATGCTCTTTGTAAACAAGCTCGTAGAATGTAGAGATATTTTGTTTTGAGCAATCAGAGTATAGGAAATCTTGATGTAATCATGTGATAAGACCCTGTGCACCGAGTCGTCATATGAGATAACCGTCTGAATTAAACTCATCCACAAAATATAAACTAGTATGACTCTACTTCTGTTAATAATCATAATTAAATCAAAATTGAAATGAGCCTGTTATAATAACATATACGATATCAATGAAACGTAAATGATTCACATAAAAACATTGAACATTGCTCAACGTAGTATTTGAATTGCGTGCATAGTAAATAAGCAACTCAAATCAATGCTACAAACTAGTGATTACATGTTTACAAGTAGTGGTTGAGACGAAATTATGTTGATTCACTGCTTGGACAAGAGAGTTGGCATTGACGTCGTTGGTGTTGTCGTTGTTGAATGATAACGTCGACTTTTAGCTCAGCTGAACAGCTGTGCTGAAGTTGTATGAGCCAGTGTACGATACGACGATTTCGGCAGACGTAGCCGGAAAGTGACGGGAGGACGGCATCCGTAGAGGCGAGCGAAGTTTGGTGCGACGAAACATGGCTTGATGGTGAAGTGAATTGGAGGGCTGCGCCGAAGATACATGTAGGAGCAGCTGTTTCGTAGGTCTGTTCGCTGAATCGTGAGTTGCTGAAGACGTTTGTCTCAGAACCGAAGAAGACGAAGCACGATGATGAATTATAAACAGAGACCTGTTCCACGTTGAACTGCGCG
Organism: Aporrectodea caliginosa; assembly: GCA_020284085.1. Lineage (NCBI taxonomy): Eukaryota > Metazoa > Annelida > Clitellata > Crassiclitellata > Lumbricidae > Aporrectodea > Aporrectodea caliginosa. The sequence continues at coordinate 797,536 of JACEVL010000334.1, read as the reverse complement.
GTGTACGGAAATAGACACCGGCAGAGTATGAAACACGCTCGACGGTGGTGCGATCAACGCTTCGCATAGGTGTACCGGCACTTTTGAACACTGGCACAGAGATGATGAGACAGCTGTGCTGTTTGTGCGCAGTAATGTGTCCGATGTTATGAACGAAACGTGAACGAGGTAAGCCTCTGATGTGGGAGACGGATGGCCGTTTGATAATGGTATGCCTGCACAGACGCTAAGTGAACAGTCTGTTCTCACTTAAGAGTTCGCTGCATTTTCATATAGCGCTGTGCATAGCAGTGAATCAGCAATAATTCCGCATGACGATTCCATTTTCATCTATATCGCTTTGGCCTAAGCTCTAAGCGTCTTGTCAAACTAGGAATACGTAAGCTAACATTTTCAAATAATACCACTAAATATATGCAAAGAATCGCTCGACAAAAACATCTCTAAGTAATATCAGAAAAGCGAAAACAAAATCGTGCAGACAAGCGTACAAACAAAGTGAAGTGAAACCAAAATTCTGTTTCTCTAAAATTCGAATAGGCAGAATGATATACTTTCAATTCCCTTAAAAAACAAATGCGAGCCACATTGTATAAGCGTGTGTTGGTGCTTCGTTTGTAATGTGGTGTGACATTAAATACAGCACACCTGGCTACGAAATTCAATATTAAGGAAACACACACATCAATAAAATCTGCACTTCGGATCAATGCAAGCAAACAAGAACACTGTCAAAATTGACTTTAGAAACGTAGTAAAAAGTACTGAAATTAAATACAGTTGCACTCTAAAAAACATTGAAACACTCAAAGTTAAGTCTTTATGACAATGCTAGCTCAATAGATAAAGAACACACAAGTTGAATGCTTAAGTGAAGATAGATGAGTTGTTGGAAAGACATTGCTTTGTCTAGTGCTATGATGTACCAATACCGCGGACTATAATGGAAGCTAATTATACTTTAGTCTAGACTGAACCTATTGTGAGAGTGAGACATGAAGGAACTCACAGCTGTGGTATACGAACACGCGTTAAAAGAGACCTGTCAGTTTCGGGATGGTCTCGGATGTAGTCCTAAGAATAAGCGTAAGCTGTCTTACTGGCAGGACTGGTGGAAACTAGCGTTCGGTCTGGAATTTGTAAACCGAAAGAAGATGGACAGGTTAACATCTGTGAAAGTCATTATCTGCAAAACTGGACCCTACACAAAGTTCAGTGGAGCAACAGTGCGTCAGCTGTGGAATCTGTTAGACTCCGCAGAAGTACAATAATAGATACCTGTGAAATTGGGAGGTAGCCACAATTATGCCTAGACATGTAGACCAGTCTAGCTTTTCAGGCACTTGGAGATAAATGAACATCTGTGCTAAAATTGTTCCTGAAATACACCTCTTTTACTCACATTAGCAGAAGCTAGAAAAGTGTTGTGTGTATGCATGTCTGGATGTATAGAAATATGTATGTTTGTATGTATGCCTGTTTGTATGTGTATATGTATGTATGAGTAGATGTCTGTATGTGTAAAACAACTGAACATGAAAACGATTTATTTAGCGCCCTATCTTAATAGGCATCATATTAAATAGGATTTGAATGAAATGCATGGTGTTCTTAAAATACGTCAAAGAAAGTATTGATGAATGTAGACCTGGCTTGAAATTAAATGTAATGTTAGTACTCAATGAATGTAAAAGAACGAATGAGGCAAAGCAAAATAAGATAACGTAGCTAAACGTACAGTTGCGAACATGCAATTTATGCACACACATAAGTCAATGTAGGGTAGGGAGGGGGAAGATGGACGCCGGGGTCCGATGGACACTCGACGGGAAACTCAATAAAACATTTATTTCTAATGTCTATCTTACCTCGTAACTGAGGTAAGTTGGACAGCATTTATCGACGCGTCGTTTAAACATGCAAAGTCGGGTACCAGTCTACTGAAGGAGGCGTGGCCTATCGATGATCACCACTTGTAGGAGGAAGGGTGTGTTTTGACTAAAGTTAAATAAGAAGCTTAGTAAAACGGCTAAGGGAATTGTGTAGGCGGTAATTATTCATCGGCTATGACTAGTATTTTTTTTAATAGATTTGTATATCGGCTTGTTATTTAGCGCATTAAAACTGACACTTCTTGGTCACATACGGTGCCACTGCCAGTGATACCGAAGGGTAGGGTGTCTGCCCATCTTACCCCTACATGAAAGTTCATCACCCAATTTATATTTCACAACAGATTACCGAAAAGATTGTTATTTATATTAACTGTAATTAGTCCCCTCGATTCTTTTTGGCAGTTCATATTGCATACTGCTATGTACAGTTCACAGTTTGTTAGAAACAGAAAAGTTGGTGTCCATCTTACCCCAGGATGGCCAGGAAAGTGTTAAGTACGGTACTTTAGGCTATGGTTGGTTAAATACCTTGTTTTATGCACATGACTTAATATATCTGAACGATTCCATGCGGAGCTGTGCTTTCGGCAGATGAGTCATAGAATAGAAAGCTGAAATTATAAGTAGGCTATATGTAGTATTGTAGACCTGCAGATCCACCTGTCCATCTTACCCCTACATTACGTCCATCTTACCCCCGTTCAAGTTAAGACGGACATCTCAGGAGGTCATATTTGAATGTTTATAACATGAATATGTTCAAGCAGGGAAGTGTGTTTACTGTTGGTTAACAATAATGAAATGTTTAGTGAAAGAAAAATGATAAAAAACATGTTCCAAAGTTTATTATTATTGTCATTATTCAGCAAATATTGCTTAGAGTGTCCATCTTCCCACATTGCACCCTATAGACCTAAGATAATCTGATGCTAATCGAGTAAAGCTTGGTGTTGCTAGATAAAATATGATTTTTGCGACTGCACATGCGAATCAAAACCTAGTGTTTAGTCAGAATATAAGTAGACACTATGTTGTCTGGAAATATAGGCCTATGTTGAAACAAACGCAATACATGCAAGACAGTAGCCTACAAGATTATAGGAAGACGTACTAATGTATGACCGGAGAACAACAAACTAGAAAGTAAGCGAATGATGTGAACTTAATATGCAAACGAAATATAGCCAGCTGTCCGACGCTGAACGGAGTGCAGAAAACACTTAGTTCAAGTAACAGCTGTAATAATCAGTTATAACACGCAACGCAAAATCGCTTGAGTGTTAATAAATGTACATGCATGAAACTACACATGCAAATTTTGAATGAAAATGTTAACCGAACCCACAAATTTGAGACCAACGAAATTGTACGGCTAATAAAATTAATGATTCGTAACCCGTTTAACGTGCTTCACATGTGATCGTTGATTGCAGACCAAAAAATAAGTTAGATTAGAAACTAATGAATTGAAATAAATAATAAATAATAGTCTTTAGTAGGAGCTAGGTCGGAATCATGAACTGATCTGGAACAGTTCAGAAAACCGGTTCTCCATCATCTATCATAATGTGCTTACGGCCCATTAGAGAATAATAATAATGTTGTTCATCTAGTTAGGGAAAACTAGTCACAGGTAATTTGATAATGAATGGTTGAACGGTTATAAGTAGATTATAAATAAGTCTGATAATGATAAATAGAAATACGTTTTATTAAACATTGTGTTTGCTTAATTCGTACATGATCAATTCACACAAACCCAGAATATAATTCAGATACAGTTAATATAGGAAGTTGTGAGGTAAGTTTATAATTTAAGTAATGCTTGCATAATCAACGATCACATTCATGGCTATTCATGAGGTGTACAAATAAAGATTACAAACCTCATTATCCATGAAACACGGAACCTCAAACTGATGTCATGTCTGATAGTTAATGCATGCTGTCCGGTACAGTCTGGGTTCCTTAACTAATGCAGGTAAGGCGTTTTATAGTGTGGGCTGTAGGAGGGGATAGTGGCACGCACCAATCACGTCCAGAAGACTTGCTCTTCTAGGCTGGAACGTTGTCAGTCTGGAAGGTGTATGAATATTTAAGTAGGGTCTAGATGTAGAATACATTACTCTATTGTTTATGACTTACACAAATAAGCTGTACTATAGTTAGAAGCGTTTTAACTCTATCGGACTGTTTTTGTTATTGCGCTTCTGGCTTTCTTTACACGATCTACGGTAACTTTGTTCGTGTTTTCACTCAATTCAAGTTGTACATAGACATACTCTCACGCTGTTACTGTTCCGTAAATGTAATCACAAAGTAATTGCAACGATGCACATAATTGCACATAATCAGTGCTTTTGTTAATGTTGAAATGTTTTAGCAAATAAAGTTTGTTCAATCTAAATGTTGTCTTAGTAGCATCCATGTACAGCCGAGGGCACAAGATAGATCCGCTGTAAATTGCCGACAACATAGTGAAATGTCGAAGTATATGTAATTGGAATAGGCCTCTCTGAATCGACTCCTGTTTGAACTTATTCTATTTGGGTTTAAGTTTAATGTTGCTTCATTGTGATTGATTGATTTATGCTCTTTATTGAAACATCACACAACTCAAATCAAATAATGAATGGGGTAGGTCCTTTGAAGAGGCGCTATGTAAATTCTATGAATGAATTAATCAAAATATAATTCCGCCTATAGCAAAGGTTCTACATTCGAATACGTCCTATAATACAGTTAAAACAGTGCGAACAATAAAATGGTCTTAAGGAAGAACGGACTTTAGGATGGACTTAAGGACGGGCAAAGAGACGGACAGTCGTCTTCAGACAGAAGGACGAACGGACATAAGGACGGGAGAAGGAAGGACGGACATAAGGACGGACAGTTGGACGGCGGACAGGCGTTTACGGACGGAAGGACGAAAGGAGAGAAGGACGGAAAGACAAAGGGGCAGACGGAAGAACGGCGGGTGGACGAACGGAAAAACGACCCAAAGAGAGGACGGGCAGAAGGAGAGAAGGCCAGAAGAACGGATGTCTTACAAGGACTTCAAGTCAACAATTATTAGGCTAACATTCTGGCAACTTTTGATCACTATTAGCCTACAAAAAAATTTAAATCAACCCTACTGTGTACCCATCTAACAGTCTGATGGGAAAATGTGTGTATTTAATAAGCTGGTGCTTTGCCCTTAGCTTTAGAATAGTGCTTTTGAAATTCTGAGTTTACGATTGCGATTATGATTAAAACTAGTGCACAGCGCTTCTGAGAGGCACTATAGACGCGCTATACAAATGTTCTGTTAGATTAAATTCACCATCCAGTTTAAAAATTAAAAAAACATTTTGACGCTCAACGTTATCAGACGATGATAATGGTTTGTAAAAATGTAATTGCAAGGCAATCAAGCCAATTAATCACTCAATCATTCACTCAATTTGAATTTGACACCTCCTATAATACAATATAAACTCCTTGTAACGCAATGAGCACAGAAAATCATGACGTCACTATAATCAGCGACTAGTCCAAGAGGCAAGGTTACAAATCTACTTTTTCAAATTAATTCATGTTAATAATCGATTATCAATCAGTTTTCACTTTTTTCAAATCTTTTACCTTTATTTAGAATGTCCTCTTATAAAAATTATCAGTGTAAAGTCTCAAAACTAGCGCAACTCATTTAACATTGTTGCATTTGCATATCCGTCGTTCGTTTAGTTCGTCAATATCTATTCTTACTTATCTATAAATATCTTCCCCATATTAAAAATTTCGGTAATCGGTAAAATTGCATTTGGCAAACTTATAGTATCAGAGGATGAAGGATTATACAGTACCCTTGGGTATGCTGCCCGAATTCCGGACGGTACCAGGTTTTATAGTGACGACACTAACCCTAACCCTGACCCTAACAGACACTCACGACGCCAGTAAACTTACGCACTATATCTTTCAGGCCCCGATTCTATAACCCCCGATTCGATAAGCTTGCCGTGCACTTTAACGTATTTTATTGATAGTGCTGGTAGAATTGTATTTTAGCGTATTTTATTAAAAATAAAAGGGGTATTGTGTTTAAAATATTCCAATGTTGATGTGTACCTTTTTGGTCAATATAGTTGTATCTGCTCCCCTTCTTCAACTATACCATACTTTGCATTTAATATGTTAGCATTACTTTAACAATCTTCTCATTTTTGTTAAGTTTTTTATTAGTCATTATTGATATTGGCATTATCGTGGGCAGTACTGCTGTTATTGCTATTATTGTTAATACTTTTGCTATTATTTATGTCCTATTTAAGTTATAATTAAGTATCAAATGCATTTACAAATAATAATCAAGAAAGAGAGGTCAATCTTAGTATGAGCGATAATTGGCTTTTCTTGGCTCCAGTTGCACTGTACTTATTGTTTAATGATTGTAACCTAAAACCTTTTCTGGCCAATGAACAAATTAAAAAATCAAATTCGAAATTATTTTAATGATTTTCATGATACGTGTAATGAATCCAGCTTCTATTTAAGCAAGATTCTTTTCATCAATCCCACTTCTGTTTAAGCTAAAATTATTGTCATCAATCCCACTTCTATTCAGTAAAGAATTCTTTTCGTCAATCCAACTTGTACGCGATGGAAGTCTTAGCGTTTTGAGGTTTAAGGATGTGGACTTAATATGTGGGCTTGCGAATTTTGGGATATCGTCAATATCTTTTGGAAACAATAATTTCTCCATCATGCATCCTCTGGTGGTTTAATTTTGCTTCAGCCACTCACAAAGATGGTTGCCTGCTAAACAATGGGGAGCATTAAATCAAGCTGCACGATTTTAACGCGTTTTAACCAGTAAGTAGCCTACCAACGAATCAAACATTGTTTTCAAGGATAATTTTAGACAGTGGAGCACGGACTGTAAATTAGTGTTCAATGTGTGTGTTACAGTTGTCTTTCTAAATTTTGTCTTAGATTATAAACCTTGCGGAGTTCTGATTCTGACTCCCAGATATGTCTTGTATTAAGCCTACGATTTTGTTTAGGTTAACAATGCGAGTAAATTAACGCAAGAGAAAAGTAAATCTACTATTGGTCTTGAGAGTTTTGGGATATCGTCGATAGCTTTTGGGAACTTTAATTTCTTCATCCACGAGCACCCTAGCTAACTTAGCAATAATGAGTACACTGACCGTTCACTGTCGGCGGGAAGAGGAGACCGTGAGGGAGAGAATTGGCCACTTGCCTTCGTATGCAAAGATGTAGCATAACGTATGCCGAGATGTAGCATAACGTATGCCGAGATTAAGAAAATTAAGACGCTAAAAATTCATACCCATGGCTGCCTCAGGACCAGCTTAATCGACTGCAAAATGTTTCTGCATCTTGTATCATGCGGTTCAATAAAGCACGTACTTACTTACTTACCCTCTTGTGGTTTAATTCCGTTTCTTCCATGAATAAATATGGTAGCCTGCTAAACATTGTAGGCAGCATTGAATCAAGCTGCACGATTTTAACGCGTTTTAATTCAGGTAAAGGCCAAGATGTAGCATAACAACCAGTGATATTTTACTTTTCAAAATAATTCCTAATTCAGTTCTTTGTCCTTGAATTTTACTTCTAATTCTAATTTTACTGCGCAAATAATTTTACTTATCATTCCTATTTTAGTTCTCAATTAATGTTACTTCTTATTTTATTTTTCCAAATAATTATTAATTTCAGTGCAGTAAAGAGTATTTTAACATTACTACATGCACGTATAAGATATTTTTGTTCAATTTCAAAAACACTCTCATTACCAGAGATTTTTTCATGCGATTTCTTTGTCCATCAGTCAAGATTCCACATAAAAAAAATTCTTTCCAGAAAGGCCTGTGAGGCTGGAGCCGACAAAAGATCCTCTGCAATGGTGCAATTTTGCTGTACGAAGTGTGCCTTTCCTACCAGGAAGCAAGAGGATTCCTAGTATCATTCTGCCTTATGTCTGCCAAAGAACGATCCATCTGACTTGTTACAGTTTTGGTTGCTGCTGCTGCTGGTCAATGTTGATGTTGTTTGTGGCTTTAGTTTCATGTTGTGAAATTTAAATTTCTGCAGTGCAGCTGAAACTGTGCTTTGAAGTTTACAAGTAATCTCCTATTTTTGGGACCTTCACCTGGCATATCTGCTGCATTGTTAGACTTTCATTTCACCCTTTGCTCCATCTCAACTTAAGGGCCACAAGAAGTAAAATGATTTTACTTCTGAAAATAATTCCTAATTTCATTCATAATTTTAGTTCTGCAAATAATTCATAATTTAATTCCTAATTTCGTTTTCGAAGCCAAAATAATTCCTACTTTTGCTTCTAATTTTCGTTAACGAAATCCTTTATTTTTATTTCTAATTTTAGTTTTCGTTAACGAAAATATCACTGATAACAACGAATTTAACATGATGTTAAAAGAATATTTTAGAAAGTGGAATACGCAAGCTGAGAATTGCTGGGGTTTGGAGGGGGTTCATGTCTTTCTTAGTACCCCATTGTTAAGTCTTCATTGCACACCCAACTCCACATGGATCAAAGTCTGACCCCCCAGTCACCTCTTTTCTACAATTCTCATACTGGGAATACGACTGTAAATTCATGTTCAATGTGTTTGTTGCAATTGTCTTTGGAAATTAATATTGTGTGTTAGGCGATCAGACTGGCGGAATTCTGATTCTGTCTCATAACATGTTTTTTATATATTACGACTGTGGTCCTTTTTATTATTTCAGTAGGTTAACGATATGAATAAATAAATGCAAGAGAAAAGAGTTCACCTCAATGTTTAGTGAGCCACATTCTAAAAAGGCAAACTTTCGAAGTTGGACAAAAATTATTGCAGTCCACAGAAACTTACAAGAATTGAAGGGTTTTCAACTTTGACGATTCATAGTAATTAATTATGTCAAAAAGCATTTCTTACAAGCATTCATCAGCATTTTTCCATCGGAAATGCAACACAGGAAATGGTAGACAGTCTGTTCCCAGCTAAATCATTAATCATATGTGTTGGATAGCCATACAAAGGAAAACAAGAAAAGTTATTCTAAAGTAAAGACACACGAATGCGAGTTTTGCAAAGAAATATTTACGCGCAGTGATAACCTGCAGAAGCACCTGAGAATCCATACTAGAAGAAAAAGATACCATTGCCTGTGTCTGGAAACACATTCTAGAGAGAAACCGTTTCAGTGTGAAATATGTAAACAAATATTTTCTTGTTCTAACAGTCAAGAGAACCATATTAGAATCCATGCGGGAGAGATGGTATGTGAAAAGAGTTTCCTTCGTATTTCAAATCTAGCACGTCATGCAATAATCCATACTGGAGAGAAACCATACAAATGCGAGGCATGTCAGAAGCGGTTTTCCCAATCTTCAAATCTAACACGTCATTCAAGAATTCATACCAGAGAGAAAACTTACCAATGCCAAATATGTCAAAAGCGTTTTTCCCAATCTTCATATCTAACAATTCACGCAAGAATTCATACCAGAGAGAAAACTTACCAATGCCAAATTTGTCAAAAAGGTTTTTCTCAATCTTCACATCTAACAATTCACGCAAGAATCCATACTGTAGAGAAACCTTATCAATACGAAATATGTCAAATACGTTTTTCTCACTGTTCCGGGCTAATAGGTCATGCAAGAATCCATACTGAGCTGGGATTGATTAAATTTGGAGTGCCGCAAGGCTCCAATCTCGGACCACTCCTTTTTCTGCTCTACATTAACGATTTGGCTAGTATCTCACCTACACTGTTTTTCATACTATTTGCTGATGATACCAACGTTTTTTACTCCAACGACTCTTGGCAGAAGCTCATTCAAACTGTCAACGTTGAGTTATCCAAAATAGCTGCTTGGTTCCATGCTAATAAACTCACCCTCAATTTAGAAAAAAACAATTTTATTTTATTTAAATCCCACAGGAAAATTAACCCCAGCGGTGATTTATCTTTGCTTATTAATGATATTCCCATCACTCAAGTTGAGTCAACAAAATTTCTAGGTGTACATATAGATCAGCACTTGACCTGGAAGGTACATATCAATCAAATTGCAGCCAAAATTGCTAAAAAATTTGGGTATTCTAACCCGTATTGCACATATACTGCCAAAGTCAATCAGAATAAACTTATATTATGCCCTCGTTTACCCCTATCTCATTTATTGCAACATGATTTGGGCATCAACGTATGAATCTAGGTTGCGTAAACTAGTAATCTTACAGAAGAGGGCAATTCGAATAATTGCAGGTATTCGTAAATGGGAACACACTGGCCCTTCCTTTATCGAGCTTAGGTTCTTGAGAATAGACCAGATTAAAGATCTCCAAATTGGTGAATTCTTCTATCGACTAGAACATGGCCTCCTCCCACCTGTATTTAAGGATTTTCTCCCACATGCCTCCGACATTCATACATACTTCACTAGAAATTCAAAAGCATATCGCCCTGTTAAAGCCAATTCTAACACTCGACGCTTTACCATCAAATCATACGGCACTGCAGTGTGGAATGCATTGCCAATAGATATCCGTTTCTCCAGTACTCTACAAGTTTTCAAACAGAGAATACGCGCATTTCTGATCGCATCAATTTAAACAGTTACTGTCATTGGAAGTGCGTGCATTAAACCGCACTTATTTAAGGTTCTATTTAAGTTTGAGTTTGTAGTTAAGATCGTCCTATCGCTTGTTTCTTGACAATTTAATGCTAGTTGCGCCCAGTCACCAACTGATTCTATTTTTATTTTTTCTGTTGCATTACCTCATAATTGTTTTGGGAAATTGCTATATGGGTGACCCTCCCTAGCGGGATCTCCATCCCTTTTGGGCCTCCCTTTGTTACCAGTGTAATTTGTTCATTTTCTCTGATCTACTGTAATAATTTGGTTGCAATAAAATAATTTGAATTGAATTGAATTGAATACTGGAGAGATGCCTTATCAATGCCAAATATGTCAAAAGCGTTTTTCCAGATCTTCACATCTAACACGTCATGCAAGAATTCATACCGGAGAGAAATCTTATCAATGCCAAATTTGTCAAAAACGTTTTCCCCAATCTTCGCATCTAACAACTCATGCAAGAATTCATATTGGAGAGAAATCTTACCAATGCCACATATGTCAAAAACTGTTTTCTCGGCATTCCGGTCTAACATATCATGCAAGAATCCATACTGGAGATATGCCTTATCAATGCCAAGAATGTAGAAAACTTTTTTCCAAATGTTCAAATCTAACACATCATGCAAGAATTCATACCGGATTGAAACCGTACAAATGTCAGTTATGTGAGTATAAATCTAAGTATCATTGTTGTCTAAAGATTCATGTGAGGAAGCATACTGGAGACACACAAAGTAGTAGAAATCTAAAACAGAACAGCATCGTAGATGCAATCTAAAAGACACATAATGGGAGACAGAATCAGAATTCCGCCAGCTTGATCGCCTAAGACACGGTATCAATTTACAAAGACAATTGCAAGAAACACATTGAACATGAATTTACCGTTCTCATTCCACTGTCTAAATTAGTCCATGCACACTATGTTTAATTCGTTGGTATGCTATTTCCTGGTCATTACCTGAATTGATGAATGGAAAAATCTTCCAGCTACATTCCGTCAATGTTCATCTGCTACTCAATTTAAATCATTTAAAAGACTTATCTATTCTCATTATACTATGACTAAGAACGTGCAAGACTTGTCTTGTTAAAGCGCGTTATAAATGTCTAATTGTATTGTATTGTATTGAATTAAAACGCGTTAAAATCGAGCAGCTTGATTCACTGCCCATTACGTTTAGCAGGCTACCATCTTTCTTCATGGCTGAAGTGAAATTAAACCACAATGATTTAGAAAATAAACTTTCAAAAGATATTAACGATATCTCAACATTTCCAAGCCCACATATTAAGGCCACGTCCTTAATCCTCAAAACGCTAAGACTGCCATCTCGTATTACTTGCACTGCTAGATGGGATTGATGAGGCTGGTAGGGAGGACTAAATCAGAGTATGAGTGAATACTCTGCCGTTGCCTTGATTTTTTTCCCTCCCAATTGATCTCGAGTCCGTAATTTTGCGCTTCCAGATTCATTATCTCCAATGATAGGATCAGTTTCAAGTGTTGTATTTCTTGTTGAAGAAATTACATATTTCATGCATCTCGATTTTATCTGCCTTTAATCTACGTTTCAAGGATTAAGCGTAGGCGTATTAGGTAATTGCGTCGAATATTTAAATATCTATAGGTATGTTGCAAAGCAAAGTGCTGTAAATTTTCTCCATTTCAATAGCGTCAACACGCACACAATCTACATACCAAAATGGCAGTGATGGTCCGTTTGTTTCAAGAACAGATGTCAAACGTCTTGAAGCTTATAGTCAAACCAGGAAGAATAAGCTCTGCTGCTGTGATAGAGCGCCTCAAGTCATTTTGACTATTGCTTACGAAATCTGTAGGCCTATGTATGGAACTGAAGAACCACCGGAGAAGTCACAATTTCAGGTAGCCTAGAAAACCAACTGAAATGAAAAATTCAAAATGCATTCCAGATTCGAAGCCATTTAGAGCCATCATAAGCGTAAGATTCTATTGTAGCGGTGGATTCCGTTCATCATTAGGCTACTTTTAAAAGTGGCGGTCACCACTTTTGCCTGTCGTTATTTTGGCTTGAAGTAAGTTTCGCTGCATGTCAATAATTAACGAGGAACTGTTGTTTAGCTCTACTGTGATGGTCTCAGTGTCGTCTATGTACAGATTAACAGCTGTTAAACACAAGATAGGCCTAAACATGTTCTTTGTTACCTACGGTCGACTGCAAAGTGGCTAATAAATCATTATACGGAAGGGAACGTAACGGAAAGGTATAAGGGTAGGGCAGAGGGATGGGGAGGGGATTTGTCACCACCACTCTGTACGACAGAATAACGCCCTTGAATGTAATATAAAATTATCAAGGATGTAAAATGCGTTGGAATTTTTATATTTAGGGGAAAAATGTTTGACCCATAAGCAGCCTAGGCCTACATATTGACGAACTAAACGAACGACGGATATGCACAAACCACAATATTATTTGCGGTTTCGTTAGTTGTGAGACTCTACACTGACAATTACGATGAGGAAACGTTCTACTGAAATGGAAAAACAATTGAAAATTGTGAAAAATAATTAATTAACGACGATAAATTACATTAATTAAATTTTAGACAGTAGATTTCAAACCTTGCGAAGTTAAGTAGCTTAAATCGCTGATAATAGTGACGTCGTCATTATCTGTGCTCATTACGTGACCGAGGAGTTTATATTGCATTGTAAGAGGTGTCAGATTCACTCTTCATGCAGTCTTACATTTTGGAAATCAAAAGTTTACATTGCACTAAACTACGGTAGCGATTCCATATTGAAATAATATTGCGAGTAGACCTATTTAAAACACAGCATGACTTCGACAGATTTAAAGACATTTTGTTGCAATTTTTAAACAGATGTAGGGTGAGAACCAAGTGTCGAACTTGTTAATGTTAAATTATTATTGTGATTATCTATCACGGTGATATCTTGAAGATAAACAATGCCAGTATAGCCAGTGAGAGTACGAGTTGTCAGAAGAGGCGCCAAAATGAACTGTAAGAGATCAAGGCGTATTATTTATGGTATTAGCAGTGGTATTAGTTGCAATAGTATAGTACTAGTAGCAGTAGCAGCAGTAGTAGTTGTAGTAGGGCCCAGTAGTGGTAGGCCTAATAATAATAATAATAATAATAATAATAATAATAATAATAATAATAATAATAATAATAATAACACGAATAGAAAATTTCCATAATAAATAGTAATATTCAAGTCCCTGAGGGATCATAATACCTCGGGGCATAAAAAAAAAAAATAATAATAATAATAATTATAATAATAATTATAATAATAATAATATAATAATAATAATAATAATAATAAAAATCGACTTTTATTAAAACTTTAAAGAAATTGTTCAGCACTATAAGATTAGGGACTAAGTTTAGATCTGCGGGTACTGGGTTCTTATTACATAGGTCTGATTGGGCTAGTTTATTGTTCACATTGTTTTAACTGTATCATCGGGCGCATACGAATGTAAAACCTTTGCCATATGCGGAATTATCATTATTTGATTTGTGTTTGTTGTGTGATCCTTCAAAAAACAATATCAACCAATCAAACAATGAATAAATTAATCAATTAATCAATCAACCAACCAACCAATCAATCAAAATCCAACCAACCAATCAATCATCAATCAAATAAAGCGAAATAAAACTTAAACCTAGAAATAATACATTCATACAAGAGGAAACTATTTATAGGGGCTTATTCGGGATACAAATATTTCGACCGTTCACTGTTGTGGGGAGTATTATTGCGGATCTATCTTCTACCCTCAGCTGTACATGGATGCTACATTTAAAATGAGTCGTTACTGGTTAACTAAGACAAATAAAGGTGGAACAAACTTTATTTGCTAAAACACTTAAACCTTAACAGCATCGTTACCATCAGCACTGACTATAGTTATGTGAAATAATCGTTGCAATTACTTTGTGATTGCATTTACGGAACACTAACAGCGTGAGAGTAAGACAACGTAAAACTTGAATTGAATGAAAACACGGACAAAGTTACAGTAGATATACAGTACAAGCAGTGCAATAAGAAACACGGTTCAACAGTCAAAGTGCTTATAACTAGACATAAGAATTATAGGACTACCTAAAATGAACTTTAAAGTGTCACTAAAACGCAAAACAAAAGCAGAATCCTTGAACATGTCCAGTCCTGAAAACTCATTACTAAACTCTTACTTTGAATACAAAACTAATATGCATGAATTCGTTCGTGCGTATCATCATAGGATTGATCATCATTCGATTTTAGTTCTTTGTTCAACAACAACGTCAACAGCTTCAAATATTTCAGGTAATTTCTGGTTGAGACCTTTGTTTCTTCGTCGACTCGAAGATCGCGAAAATGCTCTTATATGAACTTGACAGATAATGGTTTCTCCCCATTTAGGATTCATTCGTGTATTTCTGACGAAGTAAATAAATGTTAACTGACAAAATGTTAAATAATCGCGTGAGAATGTTTTCTGATATAACAGGAAACCGTTTGACTTTTCTCAAGTATACGGTTTCCAACAAAATTTTGCAGACTGTAAAACTTTGGAAAATGGTTTTACAAACTCGAGCCAGACACGGGGTGGGATTTCTCATGACGTCTCAAACCTGAAGAGCATGAGAACGTTTTCTGACATATCTGGCAAAGGTATGGTTTCTCTCCAGTATGTGTTCTCGTGTGCCTATTTAGATTACCTTTATCATTAGTTTTAAATTCGCATAATTGGCAGTGGTATGGTTTCTCTCCAGTATGAATTATTGCATGACTTTTGAGATGAGAAGAATTGATAAACCGTTTCTGACATGTCTGGCATTGGTATGGTTTTTCTCCAGTATGGGTTCGAAAATGATTTGGCAGCACAGAAGATTGGGAATAACTCTTCATACATATCTGACATTGGTATGGTCTCTCTCCAGTATGGATTCTAACATGACTTTGTAGCGATGAACGTGTGGCATATGTTTTTTTACAAAGAATACACAGAAATCGTTTCTCTTCAGGGTGGGTTTTTTCATGATTTTTCTGACCTGAACTGCTTGAGAATGTTTTCTGACATATCCGGCAAAGGTATGGCTTCTCTCCAGTATGCTTTCTCATATGAATCTTTAGACAACTTTCATACTTAGATTTAAACTCACATAACTGACATTTGTACGGTTTCACTCCGGTATGAATTCTTAAATGCTGTGTTAGACTTGAACATTGGAAAAAACGTTTTTTACATTCTTGGCATTGGTAAGGCATCTCTCCAGTGTGGATTCTTGCATGAATCCTTAAATATGAAGGCTGAGAAAAACGTTTTTGACATACTAGGCATTTGTTAGATTTCTCTCCGGTATGAATTCGTGCATGACAAGTTAGATTTGAAGATAAGGAAAAACGCTTTTGACATACTTGACATTGATAAGGCATCTCTCCTGTATGGATTCTTACATGGTTCTGTAGCCTGTAAAATCAAGAAAATATTTGTTTACACAGTTCGCACTGAAACAGTTTCTCTCCAGTATGAGGTGTAGTGTGTGTTTCCAGACAAACCAGGCAAAGGTATGCTTTTTCTCCAGTATGGATTCTCATGTGCTTCTGCAGGTTATCGCTGTGCGCAAATATTTTTTGGCAAAACTCGCATTCGTGTGTTTTACTTTGGATTGACTTTCCTTGTTTTCCTTTGTATGACAATCCATCACAAATGATTTCTTACATAGCTGGGAACTTTCTATCTTTTATTGTGTTGCATTTCCGATGGAATATCCTAATGAATTCTTGGAAGAAATGCTTTTCGACATAATTATAACGAACTGTATGATTTTCTTCACAAAGCTAGACTTGAAAACACTGAACCTCTTGTTTCTGTGGACTAAAATTATTTTACAGTCTCGCCAGTTATTTGCGTTTTTCAATAAGATGTTCACTAGGCATTCAGTTGAAATTTAAACAAAACTACATTTACTTCTCTCTTGCATTTATTCATTCATGTCGAAAACCTAGGAAAATAAAAAGTGCCATAGTCGTAACTTATAACTGGGAGACATAATCAGAATTCTGCAATATGTTCGCCTAAGACAGACACAGCCTCAATTTGCAAAGGAAAATTGCACAAACACATTGAACATGAATTTGCAGGCCGTATTCCACTGTCTAAGAGAGTCCTTGCACAAATATTATGCTTAATTCGTCGGTATGCTACTTTCTCGTCATTACCTAAGATAAAACCAAATAAAATCGTGCATCTTGACTCAATGTTTAGTTAAGTTTACCAGGCTTTCCTGCATGGCTGAAAAGGAAAAAAACAAGAGGTTGTATGATGGAGAAACTTAAAGGATCCAAAAAGATATCGCCGATATCCAAATGTTCCCAAGCCAGTATCTTCCTAATTATATCCTTAGGGATTGTAGAAATTCAAAAAGTCACGGAAGCGGTTAACTCCGTGATTTTCAGTAGGCCTATTTGTCGTGAATGCCGTAAATTTCTCCAAATGCAGTGAATTGTCGTGATTCTGGACAAATTTTGTGAAATTAGTGCAACACTACTTTCAGAAATGACAGGTGTCACCCTAGCGTCATAGTTTTACAGACGAGAACTTGGCGCTACATGTAATGATGGTCTATAATTGCAGACATTGACTAGATGCCTACTACCCCTAACATCCTCAGCATCTCAAAATTCCATCTAGCACAATATGCACTGCTAGACGGGATTTATGAGGGCAAGTGCCGGTGATTGAATTAGAGTATGCTGTTGTCTCTATTTCTGTTTTTCGCCCAGTTGATCTAGATTCCGAAATTCTGCGCTTCCAGATCTATTATCTAAGTACTGCATTTGGTGTTGACTAAATTACATAGGCTATTTCATGCATCTAATAATCCTAATGAATGCTTGAAAGAAATGCTTTTCGACATGGTGCCTCAGATTTGATTTTTTCAGTAAGCTAGACCTAAACTGAAACTCTTGTAAGTTTCTGTGGACTGATATTATTGTCGAAGCCAGCCATTTGTTTTTCCTTTTTCATTTGAAAGTTCTCTAAGTATACAGCAGAAATCTAAAATAGTACATTTATTTTTATCTTGCATTTATAAATTCACGTTTTTAACCTGAAATATAAAAAAGATCTTAATATAAATTATGGGAGACAGAATCAGAATTCCGCCAGGCTGATCGCCTAAGACACAACAATATCAATTTGCAAAGACAATTACAACAAACACATCGAACATGAACTAACAGTCTGTATTAAACTATCTAAAAGGGTCCTTGCGCACTGTAGTCAAACAATGCGCATGTAGCCTACTTTGACATGTAAACTCACAGTTAGCCTACTTTGACATGTAAAATCAGTTTGCTGATTCTACAAAAGAACCATTATATATAAATTTATGAATGAATGAATATAGGATTTCGTTTATTCTGCTAGTTCTTGTTACAAACCGTCAAAACCTAATAGAACTTTGTGATAAACGACACGTCTTGAAAGTTGATGGTCAATTAACATATGGAAACGTAATAAAATAAAGTGAGTTTGTTTCAATAGACAGTATCTTTGCTGTCAAGCAGCCGATTTATAGAAGACATAAAAGTGCACATTTAGGCTAAGCATATCTGCGTGAAGAGAAAGAATGTGAATCTTTCATGCGAACACATAATAATTCAGTCCTTGATTGCACTGTTGATTCATGGAGCACATTCCACATGCCATTAGTTGACGAGCATCAGCAGTTCTAGATAATACTAACTGAAAAAAAAATAAATAATAATAATAATAATAATAACAACAATAATAGTAATAGTAGTAAGTAATAATAATAATAATAATAACCCTTCGCCACCATACCAGCAGCCTGCAGATGACGACGCTCATTTGGTTCTGTTCTGTTTTTGAAACAGCGAAAAGCAAGTGTTGTATTATACTGTAACGCTGCCAAGAAGAAAGTCACATTCAAAACGAAGGCACCTCGCGAGAAATCTCACAACACATAATCATAATAATCATAATAATAATAATAATAATAATAATAATAATAATAATAATAATAATAATAATAATAACAATAACAATAACAATAACAATAACAATAATAATAATAATAATAATAATAATAATAATAATAATAATAATAATAATAATAATAATAATATAATAGGGTGGGTAACCCTAATGTGGGCAGGTTCCTAACATGGGCACCCCCTTGAATCTCAAAATATAGACGACATACGGTGGTGCCTTCTAGGAAATATTATTAACTATAAGTATTGCTGTTATAAAACAGCAACGTATGTCGGCGGAAAATTGCGCTTCGAAAGTAAGAAGTAAATGTTTTTAGCATGCCAGTTTTCTATAATGTTCGATATACGGTTCAGTAGCTGTGGGCGCGTTGTTTTTTAATGTATTTTCAATCGGTTTTTTGCAGATGTTTGGTGAAGTGTAGCTTTTTCGCCCCATGTGAGCGATAATGAGGGAGAAAGTAAGCACACTTTAAAAAAAATTTTCCTAGGGGGGTATTGCGTAGAGCCTAATTTGGGCACCATTGGGTGTTCCTAATTTGGGCAGTGTATGAGGCCAAATTTACTACTATATTACACGTTAATATTGGGTAAAGCTTATTCTTAATTTGGGCAGTGCCCATTCTAGGTAACTTTGTATGCCCAAATTGAGGCCATATTTACTACTATAATTATTACACGTTAAATATTTAGTGTTCAAATTAGGGCACCATGTCCTAATATGGGCACTTTGAGGGGTGTGTCATTTTTTCTGCACAACTAATATTGCTTTGCAATCTATTGTATGTATTCAATATATTTTCATTACCTACTGTTTCAGCTAACCAAACAACACCAAACAATAAGTATACGTGTCAAAATCAATATGATACGAGCCTTTAATCCTTAAGGTGCCCAAACAAGGGAACTATACCCTAATAATAATAATAATAATAATAATAATAATAATAATAATAATAATAATAATAATAATAATAATAATAATAATAATAATAATAATAATAATAATAATAATAATAATAATAATAATAATGATGATATCACCAATAATTTAGCGAAAATAAGTGGCAACATAACGGAACTTTGATGTTTTTAGACAATGCTTTACGTTATTTGTAGAGCGCTGATGTTCATTGATAGAGATAATAATAAGGCAACAATAATAATAATAATATTTACTAGTAAAATACGCGCCGATGTTTAATACATTATAATAAAAATAGCGTTGATTAGCGAAGATATTTACGGTTGAGAATGCGTTGACATTTTTGATATGGAGAAGATATTTAGGGAGATTACGCAGCCTACATATCGACGAACAAAACGTTCGACGGATATTCAAAACGCCTCAATAATTGACTAATTGCGGTCCCCTAGACGTGAGATACACTGATAATAATAACTAAAAGAGAAAATCAACTGGAAATTGCAAAGACTGATTGATTATCGACGACTAACATGAATTAATTTTTAAACAGTAGATTTATAATGTTACTTCGTCGACAACTTCACTGATAGGTGACGTCATCATTGTTTGTGCTCATCAAGTAAGCAAGGAGTTTATATCGTACTATAATTAGAGGTGTCAAATTCACTCTTGCTGCAGTTTTACAATTGGAAATCAGAAATTTACATTGCACTAAACTAGCAATTTTATATTCAAAAACATTTGACACACGTGACACATAACTACTACTTTGTCAGATTTTCAGACATTTGTTCGAATTGCAAAAAATAATACACTAGTGAAAATCTGAGTTCGGTTGCAGATTAATATAGGCTGGCTTACATGTAGGCTACCTTAAAATGTTATATATTATTCTCTTTTAGCAGTCATTGATAGAAATATTAGTAAAGTCCTGTATTCGAACACATCATTTTTAACCCTAGGGCTACCAAGCTTTTTGTGACATGGACTACCAAGGGGGGTGGTTACAACCTCGGATTTCGTGTATGGTTTCAAATATCATAACTTGTAATATAGCAATGGATTCA
Source organism: Aporrectodea caliginosa (assembly GCA_020284085.1). Lineage (NCBI taxonomy): Eukaryota > Metazoa > Annelida > Clitellata > Crassiclitellata > Lumbricidae > Aporrectodea > Aporrectodea caliginosa. The sequence goes on along the minus strand of JACEVL010000334.1, from coordinate 776,940 downwards.
GCATGGTATATTTAGTTGTACATTATGTGAATGCACCTCGAAATTACATCACTTTTAACAACGGAACCCTTTAATTAGCAATATTTTATATTATTGCGTACATTTTAAACTTTTTTGGATAAACAAATATAAGATTATGTGTGTTTTGAAACTAATCTATGTATAAAAGATACACACAATCATCCCTACACATGTTTATATAGTATAAATGTACATCCATACATATATATCCATACATATATATCGGTTTACGTTGTAATCCGCTGTATTCAGCCATTTTCACACAGATTACGCGTATTATTATTTATTTTCATCACTTCCGGTATTCAAAAGACAAAGATGTAGGTATGCGAATGAAGCCCTACATTCCCTTGTAAAGAATGGTATCTTTGTTTCTCTTCCAGGAAGACAAATGAATACGCTACAGACAACAAACTAAGGGGGAGTCCTTCCATTCAGCCATTTCTCACGCATATTACGCGTATTATTATTTATTTTCAGAACTTCCGGTTGTCTCAGGTCAACTCAGTGACCAAAAAAATGTAGCCCCACATTCCCTCTATAGAATGGTATAATTTGTGTCTCTTAATATTAAATGACGGATAAGATATAGTCGAAAATCTAGGGGGTGGTATCCACCCCCCCTGGTACCTCGGGTATATTGGGTATAACTTTTGAACGGTGTGAGATATCATCTCACATTTTACCTCAAAACGTGTGTAAATGAACCCCCTACAGATACCTAAAAGGTCAAATTTTTATTCCATACGGAAAAAGTTTGAGATGATATTAACTATTTTCGTGTATTGGAAACCCAGGTTAATCACTGAAATGAGTATATTATTGTGTACACGATATAAGTATAGTTAGTTACCAACAGATTGAATTACAAATAACTTGGCCCCTTGAATAATAATCAAATAAACTTACACTTTGACCCCACATCACAAACTTTTGCAAATCATGTTTCTATCGTATCAGTGCTATTCAGCGCTATACCTCAAAACAGCTCTATGTTAACCTGCTCGATCTCGCCTGGAGTACGACAACTCGGTCTTGGCAATTAATCTCGGATCCAAAATTCTCTGGCTCACGTGGCACTTGTATCTATACCTTCAATTTACATCTCAGCCAAAATTCTTTACCGGTGACAGGTGGTGGTCTGAGAGTCCTTTGTGCATCTACGCTGGCACTTCCGCCTTCATTGCTTCTGCTGCTAGCACAAACGAACTGCAGGCATGCAAAGTCGGCTGAGATACCATAATGGGCCTACGAACTTGCGAATTCCTCAGCGCGTTGATGAACCTGAGAGGTGCGACAACACCAACACGAACACCTGGTACAACTCTTCCCCAACAAGAGTAAGATCTCCGATGTACTAGACAAAGCATGGACAGGCCTGATAGGTGTCCACGCGATAGTGCTTCCCTGCTAGCCTCACGAGCACCTCATTCTGGTGATTGGATGTTGGCTCCTCTGCGACCGCACTGTGCCTGTGCCTCTCAGACAAGAAGTATGGGTCGCGGTCGGGTTGAGGGTTGGCACGACACTCTGTGAACCCCATCTGCGCCACTACTGTCGAGAAAAAATTGACGCAAGTGAGCTCCACCGATTGGTTTGCAGAGGAGGAGGAGAAGGCGGAGGAGGAGGAGGAGAAGGAGGAGAAGGAGGAGGAGAAGGAGAAGAAGGAGGAGGAAGAGGAGGAGGAAGCAGGAAAGGAACAACAGCGGCACGGTAGATTGAACGTCATCATCAGTACAGCGCTAAGCAGATAAAAAATATCTGAACAGAGAGAGCCTCACGGCCGTTCAAGAACAGACAGACAGCGGCCAAACGGTGTCACAATCATCCCTTGGTCACGTGTACGATACCTTGCATGGGATGTTACAGTGTCCCACACCTACGCCACGTCTCGTCATACTCACAAATCCATTCGTGCAGCTGTTGATTTCTGTAAACATTATAATAATGAGTAACTTACTCCACTGGCTTACTTATCTTGCATACAGCTTCCAACGAGCGTTTTTTGCCAAATAATCAATCAATCAATAAGTCAGCCAGTCAGTTAGTCAATCAATCAATCAATCAATCAATCAATCAAACTGAAGCGAAAGAAAACTTAAACCCAAATAAAATTATAATAAATTCGTACAAGAGGAGTTGATTTATATGGGGCCTATTCGGGTGACAAATATTTCGACCGTTCACCATGTTGTTGGCAATTTACTGCGGACCTATCTTCCGCCCTCAGCTGCATATGGATGCTACATTTCTCAGAGTCGTTAATGTTTAAATAATGAAAATAAAGAACAAACAAACTTTATTTGCCAAGACATGCCAACCTTAACGGCATCGTTACCATCAGCACTGACTATGTCTGAAATTATCGTTGCAACTAGCCTATCTAAAACTTTAATTGAGTGAAAACATGAAAAATATAACAGTAGGCCTAGATCACTTGAAGTATACCAGCAGTGTAATGACAAAAAAGTTCGATAGAGTTAAAATGCTTATAACTAGACATAAGAATTATAGGTCTACTTAAATTCAACTAAAAGTGCCACAAAAACGCAAACCAAAAGCAGAATCCTTGAATAGGTAATGTCCAATCCTGTACATGTATACTGCACTACAGCTCTTACTCTGTATAAAAATTGAACTGAATGAATATAACAGCAGATCATGTGAAGTATACCAGTGCAATAACAAAAACAGTTCGATAGAGTTAAAATGCTTATAACTAGACATAAGAATTATAGGACAAGCTAAATGGAACTAAAAGTGCCACAAAAACGCAAACCAAAAGCAGAATCCTTGAATAGGTTATGTCCAATCCTGTAGGAATACTCGGTCGTACATACTGCACTACAGCTCTTACTCTGTAGAAAAATTGATCTGAATGAATTCGTTCATGCGCATCATCATAGATTGAGTAGTTCCACAGTTCACAATTCCATTTTTATTCACTTGTTCACCAACTGTTCTTTGTGAAGTCAACAACGTCAAATATTTCAGGTAACTCTGTTGAGAACTTTTTCTTCGTAGACATGAAGATCGTTTAAATGTCTTTTTTACCAACCTCATGGTTTCTCTCCCTCTATGGTTCATTCATGCATTTCTGTCGAAGTGCATAAACATGTTTCGTGCTTTAACTGAAAGTAATCGCGTGAGAATGTACTCTGGCATAACTGAAATTTGTATGGCTTTTCAAAAGTTTGCATTCCAACTTAATTTGTTGACTGTAAACGTTGGAAACTGGTTTACAAACTTGATCCTGACGTGGAGTGGATTATGGTGTGGAGTTTTTTCATGACGTCTCAGAGCCGAAGCGAATGAGAACGTTTTCTGACATACCCAGCAAAGGTATGGTTTCTCTCCTGTAGGCTATGTGTTCTCGTGTGCCTCTTTAGACTACTTTTTAGATTAGTTTTAAACTCGCATAATTGGCAGTGGTATGGTTCATCTCCAGTGTGATTTCTAAAATGGCATTTAAGATGACAAGATTGAATAAACCGTTTTTGACATGTCTGGCACTGATATGGTTTTTCTCCAGTATGGATTCGAACATGGTCTTGTAGGTGAGAAGGATGGGAATAACTTTTTTACATATATGACATTGGTATGGTCTCTCTCCAGTATGGATTCTAACATGATTTTGTAGCGTTGAAAATCTGGACAATATTTTTTCACAAAGATTACACAGAAATCGTTTCTCTTCATGGTGGGTGTTTTCATGAGTTTTCAGACCAGCACTGCTTGAGAATGTTTTTTGACATGTCTGGCAAAGATATGGTTTCTCTCCAGTATGACAAATAAAGCACGAACAAACTTTATTAGATAAGACATGCCAACCTTAACGGCATCGTTACCATCAGCACTGACTATGTGTGAAATTATCGTTGCAATTACCTTGTGACTGCATTTACGAAATAGTAATAACTAGCAGGGCCGTAGCGAGGCATGTGCCAACGGTGTCACGGCACAGGGCGCAACTCAAGAGGGGGCGCAAATTTTGAGGCGGAACGATTTAATTACTAATTACTTGATCTTGAAATACAACATATACATTATAAATTAAATAAATGTACTAAAATTAAATAATACCAATTTAACAAATATGGCATAGACCGAAATGAAATGTCAATAGAAGCACAGAAACTTCGTTTTTATTTTCTTTAAAAGACAAAGTTATATGAAATATCGGCAAGAAGGGAGAGACGCTATTCGCCATCGCTCGAGCTATAACTCAAAAAATTCGGAATAGCGCCAAAAAGACAGATTCAACATTTGAACAACTTTTTAACTGATCAACGCTGAACTTATTCCGAAAACGAACGTGGTGAATTCTCTTTCCGTTTTCTTATGGTGCCACACCCAAGCGTAAATAAGGGGAGGGCAACTTCAAACACGGCAGACATCAGATGTAATTGAGCACTGGAGTTTGATGCTCCTGCCACGTGGGAATAATGTTGAATAATTTGAAATATCGGTAAACCGCAGATGTATTCAAAATGTAGCAAACACTCAAACCTACAGCTGGATTTAAACACCTTTTAATAGCTTCTCTCCCAAACTATATGTATCGATTTTTAATACCCAAGTAAGGTTCAAGTTAACGGCCCTGGTTGCAGTATTTTCGTTGTTATTATTGAAAGAGACACGAGACACATCTAGTTAATTTTGTTCTCAGTTGTTCAAATTACTTCTTGATTTTCTTAAGTTTTTCTGTATCTTATCTCATATAATATGTTTTTGAATGACGTTATCTATGTTTCTTTTGTGAATTCTGCCAAGAGCCACCCTGCTTTTTTATTGGCACTTCTCCTATTTTAAGGACTGGCATTACCAACATCGTGCCTTTGTCACCGTAGGCCCTTCTATATGGAATGACCTCGAGGTCCGACCCTCATCCCTTCGTTACTTGAAGACTTTCTAATTTCCTAGTCTTATATATCAGCAAGAAGTGGAGACAGCTATTCGCCTTCGCTCGAGCTATAACTCAAAATATTCGGAATATCGGCAAAAAACACAGATGCAACATTTGAACAGAGCTAAAATAGCCAAAAAAAGAGCTGATATAGCCAAAAAAAGAGCTGATATAGCCAAAAAAAAGAGCTGAAATAGCCACCAAAAAAAGAAACAAAAGGAGAAAAAGGGAAAAAAAAAAAAAAAGGAAAAAGATGTTAAAAAAGAATTACAATAAAAAGAGCCAATGGGCCAAACATAACGGAGATACAATACTTTAATATGTATCAAATCAAATAATATGTATCTATCAAATATTGTTAATATTGTTAATAAGATTGAGGAGAAAACAGTTATTAACATTATACGGAAATGAACTTAATCCGTCAGAAACTTTAAATACGTCTACATCTTATCAGAAACGGAATCAAAGCCAAGAAAAGAAAAAGAAAATCTGTTGATAGAAATTATATGAAAATGAACTTAAATCGTCAGAAACTTTAAATACGTTAGCATCTTATCAGAAACGGAATCAAAGACAAGAAAGGAGAAAGAACATTTGTGAGAACATTACAAGAAAATGAACGGAAATACATCAACAACTTTAAAGACGTAAAGGCTTTAAAATCTTTGATTAGTTCTAAATATCCTGCGCCTTGGCATACTAAACAAGTAAATGAACATAATTTAAACGAGATAGATAAAGTTAACATCTTAAACTTGATAGCACTTATGCACGAATAATGTATGCATTGTGTTACACTGTGAAGTTGGTTTCTGTTTGTCTTGTCTTTTCATTACTATCATGATAACCCTGCATAGAATGAACAGAGTTGATGGTATTATACATCTGTAACAGAGCTGTGTGGAGCACTGAATTCTTGACATTTTAATCCACTGTGTAGAATATGATAATCTGTTGAGCCTGTCAGTTACTTGACCTCCACCTTGAAAGTGTATAATGGGCAAGTTCTGTTCTGAGATAATAATCCTTGTTGACATAGCATGATATGTCTGAAAGTACAGTAAGATGCCAGTAGATAGTATTACTGTGTTCAGCATGGATGGATATCTGAAGCCCTTTTGATGTAGCTCTGGTACACACTTGACGGTGAACTGAAGTTGTAGAGACCATGTAATTTCAAATTACAAAATACATGGAAAATGTAATTGAATTACAAATTAACAAATTACAAATTGCCCAATTTCAAGTAATTTCAATTACGTAATTTCAATTACTGCCAATCCCTGCTTATCTCACGTAGTATGTTTTGCATGAATTCTGCTAAGAGCCAATCTGCATTTTTATTGCCACTTCATCTCCGATTTTTCTGTAGTTATCGGGGCGAATGCGTCACCCACTCCCTCATCCAACGATCCATTCACTCCGCACATTCGAATTTCAACAGCCGAACTATAACCATCGATGCCTTCTTCAATCTCAACTAAGCTCAACTCTTTTCTTGTTTCTTGGAACACCCTCAACTGACGTTATCATAAGAACTGTGTTAGGTCATAATTATACGATCGGTGAGAACTGTTTAAATAATTACGCAACTCTTTTATTTCAATATTCGACCTACAAGTGAAAGCAGAAGAGCGGCCCAGTATTAATAGTTCGTTTATAATAAATTTGTAGCAGTGCTAGACCCAAGACTGAAGAAAAAAGGAGGATGACGCTCGTCATCCTTGCTATGGCACAGTGTCGTTAAACAGTTACAAACCAATTGATACAAACGATGTTACCCTTTTGTATAATTAATATTCCTGTATTTTGCCATATACAAAATAATGGTGGGAAGTGTTCACATATTTAAACACCTCTTGTAATTATATATTCGCCCTATAAATGAAAGCGGGAAATCGGCTTGTATCGATTGATGGATCCACAGTTTAACGGCAGCTTATGACAACATAGGCCGTTGCCGCCGACAAAGATTAGTTTTTGGCATATTACAGCTCATTGATTGAATCCATTTCTACCAAATATATAGTAGTGCCAGTCCAAAGTCTGGACAATGGAGATGATGATAAAAATCATGTTTGCCATGACACTTTGTCTTTAAATTAGGGCTGGACATTTAACGCGCTATTAACGCGATTAATGCGATAATTAATTCACGTGATTAAAAAATTTTAACGCAATAAACGCGACTGTGACTGAGCCCAATTATTTACAGAAACGCGCTAAAAACAATTCTTGATAAAACCGCTCAGTTTAAACTTTAAAGTAAAAACTAAAAAGAAAAAACAAGTAGTAAAAGCATGTTGCTTTTTGTTTATTGACTGCAAGCATTTATATAACGCATATATTCAACGTAACTACTCAGAGTCGGTAGAGTAGTTGTACTTGTTATCTATTGTGACATGCGTTAAAAATTAATCGCGTTATTAAAAAATTAATCGTGCGATTAATTTCGATTAAAATTTTTACATACATACCTACATACATACATACATACATACATACATACATACATACATACATACATACATACATACATACATACATACATAACATACATATATGCATGCATACATACATACATACATACATACATACATACATATTATACATACATACATACATATATGCATGCATACATACATATATATAATATGCATACATTAATATATATACATATGTACATACGTACATATATGCATACATACAAACATACATACATACATATACATATACAATGTATGCATACATACATCGTTGTGTCTCATATTTCGTCTCATTCAACAGTCAGGGGCGGGCGCATTTGTCGGGGCGCATTTGTCGGGGCGCTTTTGTCGGCAGGGGCGGGCGCATTTGTCGTGGCGCTTTTGTCGTTACGCATTTGTCGGGGCACATTTGTCGGGGCGCTTTTGTCCGGGCGCTTTTGTCGGGGCGCTTTTGTCCGAGGCGCTTTTGACGGGTCACCGTACATTGTACTCACTGTTCATGGAATCGATTCGAATAAATTTGATTTGATTGATTTGATTTGGACATGTTGCAAATTTAGTAATATAGCCTATATCCGTGATTAAAAGTTGTTCATGTTAAAAAAAAGGTGGATTCGAACCCGCAACCCTCCGGCTGCAAGGAACCGAACATACCCCTACACCGCCGCGCCCCACAAAACGAAAGGTGAGAATTGTTCTAAACTGTTTAAAATATTTTCTGTTGACTTCAACGGCCTCTGTTGCCATAAGATATCGTTAAACAACTTAAACTCTGGATCAATTATTCATCTGTTCGCTGATTATAATGATACATTCCAAGTGAAACCGTGAAGAATGTTTTCTATGATCCTGGCAATGATCCTGACAGCCACAATTCGACATTTAACACTGAGAACAACAACTGTTTGTAGCTGATAATTGTTATAACATCAGAAGGATGAGAACTGTTGTTTTCTATCGACATCAACTGCCTTTGAACGACATAATATGTCGTTAAACTTTTGGAATCCTTTTCGCTAGGTCAGAAATCTGTTTCGACCGACATAATATTATATATATTCTCAAAATGGTGTCGCCCATTTTATTTATTTATCCAATGTTTAATGACATCTTTTAGCAACAAAGGCCGTTGACGTCTTTAAAGTTTTTGATGCATTTCAGTTCATTTTCGTGTAGTGTTTTCATCAGTTTTCTTTATTTTTTTCCGTCTTGGATTCTATATCTGATAGGATATTGACGACTTTAAAGTTTTTGACGTATTTAAGTTCATTTTCGAATAATGTTTTTCATCAGAATTCTTTCTCTTTTCTTTTCTTTGCTTCTTTTCTGACAGGAAGTTGCAACGATGAAATTTGACAGGTGGTTGTTCTTTTTCCTCCTTTTTTCTTCTTTTTTGATATTAAAAAGAAACAAAATTAATCTTCTAGCCGTACAGGCTTTTCATTAATTTTTTGGCGGCCATATAAGCTCTATTAATAACTGTTTTCTCCTCAATTTTAATCTAATTCTTATTCTTAATTACAATATTTGCAGAGCATCACATCTATCTCTCTAAATTAACATCAAGCTATCAATTTTACATTTACAATCAATCAATGTTCAATATTCTTAGTCCATCAAGAATAGTACAAACAGATTCAATAATCAATATCAACATGACAATCAAAGCATCAATATTATTAAATGTTGATTTTATCAATTACAATTAACTCAAAATGAATCCTATACATAAACATTTCCAAACTAGTTTTAAGTAATAACTAAAGACCAAGAATATTAAAAAACATTGTTAAGCATCAGTTCTATCCAATAAAAAAACACATTCAAATTAGAAACCCATACATTTATCACCATAAACAAAACCAATTCAATTGCTATAATCATAGACCATTATTCTGAAGCAAGTTATGATGTTCTACTCCAGCAACCGTTATCCAGCCGCATTAGTCAATATTTATTGGCGTTATCTAAGTTATGTAGTTACACAATACACATATTACCTGCAGACAGTATTTTCAGATAATATTTACACTATTTATTAATAATCTCTACATAATTTTCCCATTAGTTATAATCATGAGTATGCTATATACTTCGAGATAAATATCTGGAATAGACAATATATTTTCAACAGTGCAGCAATGCAACACTGTCTTATATCGGAGGATGCCAGTCTGTAGCTTCAGTAAGGAGGAGGGCGATGATAGTCATCTTCATCCGTGCTGCAACTCAGCATATTCGATCGGTCCCGTATTCACTGTAAAAAAAACAATGCACCATTTGGACAACAACTGCCGCACGCCTTTGCGGACGTATTCCCAAATTTGGTCACGTCTCAGGTTATATGCTGGATGTGCTTCATTGGCTCCCTCTACTGCAGCGGATCTCGTATCGAATCATCGCTTTGGTCTGGCGGTCCTTGCTGGGCCTAGCCCCTGCCTATCTATACGCGACCTCTGCTGCCCTACCTTGGGTGCTCCGGGTCGTCGCTCTCTCCCTCTACTGAGCGGGGCGTGCTCATGGTCCCTTTTGCCCGCACAGCTACTAAGCAGAATCGAGCCTTCTCAGTGGTTGGCCCCTCCCTCTGGAACGGGCTCCCTTTGACGCTGCGCTTGCATCTCAGAATCCACTCTGAATCTATCTATACTTGCCTCAAATCTGTCTCAGCCGTGCTGGGGTCGGGAGCGCTTCTGAGTGGTAACCTTGAAGGGGCGCTATATAAAACTTCGTAATGAATAAATGAGTGAACTTGATAAACTCACCAACTCTGAACTTATCAAACGCCACCACCGACTTTTGGGTGGTGCAAGTCTGAAGCCTAAATAAAAGGGAGGGCGACGTGAGCCATGGCATCCATATTAAGATGTCGTTAAACACTTTAATCAACAAGTACTGCCACGTGGTAGTTTAACTTTAACGACACTATGTGATAACAAAGATCATTCGCGTCGCCCTCCTCCTTTATCCAGGCTTGGGACTGGCACTGCCAGAGTACGAGCCGTGGCGAAGTTTCGTTCTGCCACGTGGAATTTATTGAAATTTCGAAAAAAAGAGAAGGAAATGAACACTAAAATAATGTCGCAAAGCAGTCAAACTATACGACTGCGTTTAGACACCTTTTAATCGCTTCCTATAGGCACTACATGTACCTTTTCTAACTTAGTATAACAACTGAAGTACAATCCTTGACCAATTACGATTGAGGTTATCGACTCTAGCAGCCCTATTGCGGTTGTTCTTATACATGTGTTGTTGCTACTGTTGTACCATCTACAACTCATAGGTGTTGTTGTTTTTATTTTGTTGTTCTCAGTTCATATTAATTTTTTATAGTCTTTAGATTTCTGTACCTCTAACACGTCCATCTATTTTGTGCATTTTGCCAATAAGGCATTATGCGTTGTCCTTTGTTTAATCACGTTTTATGTCTGGCAGGGCCTTTGACGTACAACCGAACTTTTGTTACATTACCAGATATGATGCCAAAACGAAACAACACTTTTATATCCTCTGAATGTAGCAGCTTGACTCTGTATAAAGAGAGCCGTAGGTTTATGCGCTTTACCCAGTTTGCATAGGTTTTTCCGTGATACTTGGATAAGCCATGTGCTGCATCGTTGTTCTGTGTGCTACTCACCGTAAGGTTATCACAGGCCCGTACGAAGTTGCTGCGTTACAGCGCATCAAACGAAAGGTGATAGGTATCACACTTCTTTTCGAAGCACTAGACTAGTATCACCCAAAAACAACAGCGGTGGTACTTATTCAAGTGGTTAGGTATTTATGTAGTTTCTGTTTAATGACTCTGTATCATAACAAAGATAATAACGTTACACTACATATTACGTAACGGTTTCTATTTATTTTCTCATTAAGTGTTGTCCATTGTTTAACAATGTCTTATGGCTGATGATTTGGTCAGAGCCGTTAGAACCTACCTCACAATCTCGCAGCAATCCTAAGGATAATCAGTAATTTAACGAAAATTACTCATGTATAGTGCTTTCGAGAAGCATTTAAAAGGTGTCGAGGAAAATCCGTTAGTTTTGTGGCTAATTGCATTTGGCATACGATTTTCTTCTCCAAATAGTTCCATAAATCTAAATTGTTTGAATTTTTAGGGCCAACGATTGATTTACACACTACGGGGCGCTGTCGGGATAAAACCTTCGCGCCTTCTTCTCCGTTATAGTAATACATTTCATTCCTTTGCGATTGCCTTCTGTTGTTATTATTATTATATTCGTTATTGGTTCACAAACAGATGGGCACAACGCTATCTGGTACATAGGGTATGTAGAAAAAGCAATTAATTTTTAAGCCCAATTAATGTCTAAGGTTGAGTTCAAGTGAAGCTACATAAAGAGAATTCAGCTCTGGTATGTAATGTCAATAGCCGTTACTTAAAATGTAAGAATTTAGACAAATAATTAAATTTAACTTGGCAGTGACTTAGAGAGTGTGAAGGTGTGTGAGTTACTATAAAAGTCACGGGAGATGAAGTGTCTGTCATCTTTAATAGTCAGCGAAAAGTTATTTTGTCGCGGTCGAAGGTGGTAATGGCTTTCAGCGACAGGTGGAAAAAAGTCCACGAAGAACATGGATGTCCTGTTGTTAATTCAGTGGCTGAATCTTACGAAACGTTTCCATTTTCTTTTTCTAGTTCGCTAATTATTACTAGTGTCCATTTTCTAGCATAGTGTCATTGCTACCAGAGCGGTTTAATTCCCCCGAAGGACCCAAAATGAAGATGTGAAATTATATATATATAGTTTTAGAAATACACGATTTAAAGGTGTTTAAACACAGCCGTGTATCTGAACTCTTTGCCCTCCTTTCTTCAGGCTTGGGGACTCGCACTCCAAGAGTACGGGCAGAGGCGGAGACGTGAAAGAAAATGAGAAGTCTACATAGTTTCGAACACTAATTGTTTAAGGTGTCTGACCCGAGATCAAGCGTTAGCCGTATGTTTAGCATCTAGCGCAGTGTTTCTTAACCAGTGTTCGACTGAACCCCTGGGGTTCGGTGAGCCAGTGCCAGAGGTTCGGCAGAGGTCCTCTGAAATATATACATAATCAGGGTCAGTGAGTGTGAGTGAAAAATCATTTGCTATTTTATTTTATTTTTCGACTTTCATTTAATAAATTTTTTTTGAAATAGATTGCCTACCATTGAATGTATTAATATTGTATCACATTTTGGTACAATTTTTTATTTCCTTTGTTCCTATTAGTTAAAAAATTATTTTTCAAACTTGAGGGGTTCGGTGAGTGGTCATGGATTTCTCTTGGGGTTCGGCTCCCTAGCGACATCTTACGTAAAGTCTGTGGCTCTTGTTTAGCACTGTATTATGGCTTCCAGAACCGTTGACGTCGACCCATCACTAATACTTCGGAGATATGGTGGTCTACGACCTAGGAATTAAACGAAAATTGCATTTATATGTGGTTGCAAAAGAGCGTCTTAAAGGTGTGTACTAGAGGCGTTAGGTTTGAGTGTTTCCCGACACAATTTTTTTACCTACGTTTTTTTTCCATTTAGCAATAGTTCATGACGTTGGTTAGTTGTTGTCTAACGACATCGTGCCATTGGAAGGATGATTATCGTAACCCTCCTCTTTTCACTATCGCAACTGACCAATTTCGGATGGTGGACAGACACGAGCGAAGGAGAATAATACTATTGAACAGTTACTGCTTTGTTCGAGAACAGCCAATGAAGAGAGATCAATTTGTAGAATGTGTAGCAATAACAATAAACTCGCGTCTGCTGTTCTTATATGGCGCATATTACAATTAAAAGAGGTGTGTAATTATATTGAACAGTTCTCACCGTTTGTATATGACGTAACCCATCCCATTATGTAGCGTAATTACGGAGTTGACCACCAATGAGTGTAACCTTTGACAATGGAAAAATATTTCCAGAGTTTTTATTAGAAAATTCATAGATGCGTGTCTCTCTGTCTCTGTCTCTGTCTGTCTGTCTGTCCGTCCGTCTGTCTGTCTCTCTTTCTATTTCTCTTTCTTTTTCTGTCTGTCTGTCTGTCCGTCCGTCTGTCTGTCTGTTTGTCTGTCTGTCTGTTTGTCTGTCTGTCTGTCTGTCTCTCTCTCGCGTACTTGGTATCGCAGGAAAACCCCGCTGACTTGACGCAGCGTTCGCTTAAAAGCAGGTACCAAGTCCTTAGCTTTTGCGTAGAGCTTGAATTTTTTTGATTGTTACGATTAGAGCTTTTTTCCTCTTCTATAGCGGTCAATGTGCTGGACTCTCAACCGAGAGATCACAGGTTCAAATTCCAGCCATGACAGAAATGCGTTTCTAGATTTCTGCTGCTTCATATCATCATATGCCGAGGCCAAAAAGAATGAAACGACAGAATTCACGGTTGACTCTCAGGGTTTGATCAAGTTATTGTTCCTCTTCCTCAATATTCCTCGAATTCTTCTTCATATTTTTTCCCATTCTTCTTCGCATTCTTCTACTTCTGCCTTCTAGCGCCACCTATCGAATGTTAGCGACATAGTTTACAGTGCACTCAAGCTTCCAGCTGCATTCGACAGATGTCGATGCACAAGTGTAATCGTCGAAGAAGTGCAATTAACGTAGCATAGATAAGTTCAAAGTGGGCGTCGACGCCTTCGTAGCTCAGTGGTTAGATTGCATGTCTGCTGAACCGATATTCGTGGGTTCAGTTCTCACCCAGGGCTGGCGGTCTTTATACGCACTCCCGACTCAAACCCCTTAAAAACCTTTAGGCAAAATTACTTAAGCAAGAAGCTGGAGGAATAGGAGAAGGAGAAAATATGAGTAGGGAATTATGAAGAGGAGAAGGCAAGTAGGAGGAAGGGATTGGAGGAGGGGAGGCGAAGGAGTGCAGGGAAGTGGAAGAGGAAGGAGGAGGTGGAAGAGGAGAATGAGAAACTGTGATTGATCAGAATTATAATTATATTTTACTATATTATTTTTTTATAGTAATTGAATCGTATTGTATTGCAGTAAAAACGGCGGGAAACTATATTATTTCCTATTTCTATTCCTTTTAAAGTGTCTTTTACGTTGACTTTCACCGGCGTTTAGCAAACAATTATTCGTCCCGATGTAGCACATTATATATGGCTGAATGAAAATTTGTTTAAAAGGTGTCTACGAGAGCTGAGCCAATAATGGCATTCGGTGAGAATTGAGCACATCTTACAGCTGCTTTGAATCGTACTGATGACCTATAATAAACGTAATATTATGCGCCGTTTTAGTGGTCGTATAGTTGTAATTGTAGTTGCAGCCAGGGGCGTCCATCCCATATGGGGGTAATGAAGCAGAGATCTTCATAGTAGCCTTTTCAGGGGGAAAGAATTTTTTCACTACTCATTTTTTGAATTTCAGAAATTAATAGATGTGCTTTTGATTTTCGAAAATCATTGTGCTGTTCTCCGACCGAGCTGACGATTAGTCTTCAATTTCATTATTTTGGCCTATCGTTATTATAGTCTTTGGTAGTACGATGACGTCACACTGTGTATGAGACTTGAGTTATAATGCGGTGCTATGAATTTGCAATTTGATTTTACTAGACAAGTAATCATTGTAATCATGCCCAGAGACAATGTTTTACTAAAGTATAAATGTTGCGAGCCGTTGTGCGGCATGCTTATCCGTAGTGACAAATGGCGCATACATTGTACTACACACCACAAGTGGAAGACTACAAGGTATGTATAACTTTGAACATTGTAAAGTCTGTTACCGCCGACAGAGTAGCAGTGGCGCAACAACCATATAAAGAGGGTGAACAAAGTCCAGAGGCCCCGAAGTCCCAAGGGCCCAAGTTTTCTAACTAAAGAAATTAATGTCTTTTTTTTCAATTTTTTGGTCAGACTGCACTGCAGAGTCGAGCTATAGCCTGTATATGACGGATGCTTCATGATACATGATTATATCATACACAGGTCCACAGACATATAGGTCACCGGGTTATGATGTGTCGGATTATGTGACTCACACTAGCTATTGAAGCAAACACTCAGTTGTATAAAAAAGATACGTTAACTTGGGTGCGCGCCAATAGACCCAGCCTGTGCTAGGCATGATTCCCTCTTTCACGTTTACAACCACTGCATTCCCCAAACGGTAGATAACTCATCTCGAGCGCTAAGAAATATGCCTGAAATAATATCTGCCTTGTTCTCACTAACTCTCTGTCTGTCTGTCTGCCTGTCTCTCTGTCTCTGTCGGCTGTCGCAATGTCTCTGTCGCAATTCAGTGTCCCTCTGCAAGCCATGTGGCCTGTACACACCATAAGCCTACATAACTCCAGTCTCCAGTCTTCATGTTACTCGACGTTATATATAAGTAGCCTAGTCCTTCATGTTCACAATACAGTCATTCGTTTACTTTTAAATATAATACCTAAAGACCTAAACGAAAATTATCAAAACAGCGAAGACCATGATTGGAATGTACAGTTCTGGCAGTTAGAAAAGAGCAGAGAAAAAGTCAAGAGATGGAGGCTGCTTTTGTCAGTAGACCTACACCTACCATCAATTCTTTAAGATGCAAATCTCAAGTCCCGATTCTTCCTGCAGCTGCAGCTGTTACGGGTGTAGCTAGTCTACGCACTCTGCTGCTTTGGAGAAGCACCTATTGTAATTTTAGTACTTATGTTATAATACTGTCTGGCCGTTCTGGCCAATACGCCTCTGTCTGTGTTTCAATGCATAATGTTGCTTGATTAATGACTTAAACGTTAAAGAATTCAGCCTTAAAATTATACTTCAAATTTCGATAATAAAGATTTTCTCTTTTGTCGACAGTCGACCAGTCGTCTGGGGCTGTCGTCGTGGGGGGGTGGTGGTGGTCTGATAAAAAGAGGGGGGAATGCTTCATAGGCGTAAGGGGGGATGGACGCCCCTGGTGGTATACATAGTGGTAGTAGTAGTATAGAGTAGTAGTGGCGTCGCCCTTCTCCTTCTCCTGGTAGGTAGTGACCGAGTGGTAAGGTATTTGTGGATGATGAGTGCAGTGGTGGTCCGTGGTGGTGCAGTGGACACCTGTAAATGGTGGTGGTGGTGGTATATACATGTGGTGGTGAGTGGTGGGTCAGGTGGTGGTGGTGGTGGTGGATAGTTGGTTAGTTGATGTGGTAGTGACCTTTTCATATAAGCCAACCGAGTTTAGTAAGTTTAAGAAGATTCTATTCTATTCTATTCTATATTCTATTCTATTCTATTTATGGACTTATGAAGCGCCTCTCACAGTAAGCCCAATCAGAGGCGCTTCCAGCGCGAAGGGCCGCTCAAAAAAAGAAAAGTCTTAAAGAGAACGAGCAGAAACAGTAGTGCCCCAGATAACATCAGAGCACGAGTTATAGCAGGAAGGTCATTCCACAGCAAAGGGCCAACAGAGGCATAGGCACGATGCTGTGCTGTGGCAGTCCGAGACCGAGGAACTAGATGGTCATGATGGTCTAAAGAGTGGAGAGGACGTCCAGAGGTAGCTAATAAGATGTGTTGTCATAAGATGTCGCTAAACTCTGGATCCGATCCTCCTAACAAGGGTGATTAACGTCGCCCTCCTCCTTTCTGCAGGCGTGCGACTGGCACTGCAAGAGTACGAGCAGTGGCTATGTTACTACGAGCAGTACCCATGTTAGTACGAGCAGTACCCATGTTAGTACGAGCAGTGACTATTGGAAATTATTGGATCATTATTAACAGTTGTAATACTCCAAAATAATCTTTGTCGACGGCAACGGCCTATGTTGTCATAAGCTGTCGTTAAACTCTGGATCCATCCATTGAAGGTTATTGGCGTCGCCCTCCCCCTTTATCCAGGCTTGGGACTGGCACTGTCAGAGTGCAAACAGAGGTTTTGAATGCAACTTACGATCATATATGGCGTCTGAAATAAATTATTTAAGGTGTCTTAACAGTGTAAACACAGTCAATATTGACCATTGTTTTGAGTGTTTAGCGACTTATTACGTAAAGGTTTTTATTTCTGTCTTTAACAATGCGTCACGGCTGCCAGCCTTAAATAACGCTTACTGGATATCAAGCTAATAATGAAAGAACGACAATTCCAGATTATATATTATTTGGAGAAACCAAATAAAAGGTGTCTAAATAAAACCGTGGATTCAAGTGAACCTTTTAATTTCTGTTAAGTTCCAAACTCATAAATGCAATTTATTTACTCCAAGGTTTAACGTCGTCATATGACATCAAAGGCCATTGACAGCAATTTAAAACATATACAGTGCAGTGAAAATTAATTATCCAAAATACACCATTTAAGACTGTCCAAACATAATCTTAAAATGGCATTATGATTAGTGTTCATTGTTTAACGACATAAATAATATAATTCATAACGTCTTTGATACACGCAATGTGGTATCCGATGCGAATTCAAAAATAATATTATGTAGCAGCAGTTGTCGCATACAAGAAAGGTTTCTAAAAATTAATTCTTCATCATCATTCCTAATGTACATGTTGTTGCTTGGACTTTTTAACGACTAGCTGTAGCCTGTATGGTACCAAAGACCCTTAGCGTCGCCCTCCTCCTTCTTCCAGGCTTGGGACTGGCACTGAGACTGGCACAAAGCACGGAGGTGCAATGCACGAACGTTCAGTGGCGGAGGTAACTTTGCCCTTGCGTACTTGGTCACCGATCCTCGTCTCCGCTTGGCCAGGAGTCAGACCGGGCTGAAGCTCATCTTCCCTGGCTGGCCAGATGTCAGGATCGGCTGAAGCCCCCTCGCCACGTCAAGGCGTACGCATCGGACGTCTACGCCGTCGAGTGAACTTCTGTACATTTACTTCTTAATCTATTTATTTCAATAACAATTATTTATTTTAAAATTTATGTGACACAAAATGTTAACATGAAGCTCTTATTCCACTTTATAATTTTCAAGAAGTTATCAATCAGTAAAAATCGAGCATTATTAAAGAAATATATTCAAACGGTGAATATGACAATTTTTTATAATTTATTATGTTTCTGCGTTGATAATAAAAGAGAACCGAAATCTCACCCGAGATTCTCAATCTATTACATTTAATTTTCTTAATATAGCTTGATTGATATTTGTCACACATGTAAGTAAGACATGAAATTTATAATTTTTTGGTACATTTTACGGAAGTATTTGATCATTTCAATCACACAATACTATCATAATATATGCAAATAGTTAGAACAGGACTCTTACATATCCACAGCATGTATTTATTATAGCACATTCACCAAAAGTCTACAAACGAGCATTATCATAGATCAAAGACCATAAGAAAGATCATCTCATATTTTGTAATTATTATGATTATGACATCTGATGCTATCAAACAAACACTTAGCATCAGTTTTAACATTTCAACAATTTTAACTGAATGCAATTTTTATTTGTCCACAGTTTAACGTCGTCTTATGACATCAAAGGCTGTTGACGACAATACGGAAAATATACAATACAATCAGAACCAGAAACTTATAGCATCCGAACGACACCATTAAAGATGTTGAAACGGAAGCTTTACAATTTCACTAATATTCAAAATTTTTGCAACATAAAGTAGTTCATCTCATACTGTCTGTGATTATTATGTCCTGACAAATTTCATTAAATAACTAACAAAGCATACATGTATTACAATTGATTAAGGTATTCATTTAAACTGTTCATGTACATTAACCAAGCCATATGCAATATTGAAGAACCAAAGTTGAATGATAGTAATATTGTAATACCAATAAAGTATACATGTATTATAATTGTTTAAAGTACTCTTTCAAACTGCAATTTAAGGTTGACAACTACCTTGGCAGACACTAGATGTCGTTACACACTGGTAACTCTTATGTTGTTACGCACTTTAGACACCTTTACATAGCTTGCATCGGATGATATATAGGCGACATTTTTCGGTCACACTGTAGCTTAAATTAATGTGCAATTTAAGGTTGACAACTACCTTGGCAGACACAAGATGTCGTTAATCACTGGAAACTGTTACTGTCCATGGTTGGGCGTTTTAGAAATTCAGAGATTACATATGCTATTACAACCATCAGGGCACATGGCCGGTATCACGAAATAGAGTATCCGTCCTAAGACTATCCGGGAGGATGTATGATTTTATCCCCCCGGATGGAATAAACCGGTTTAGAGTATCCGGGGGATAAAACATTCTATCCCCCATCGTCATACGCATCACGATAGCCTCGACGAAAATCCAGTCAAAATAACCAAAAACGAAGTAAATTAATTTCAGGTCGTTGTACAAACTAAAGATACGCAACTTAAAATATTTTTATGTGTACAATAAATCCAAACAGTATGACTGAATACACTTAGAAACCGCCAAAAATGCAAACTAAACCGAATACTCCATTTCGCTAAGGGGATACTCATGTATGGGGGGATACTCTATTTCGTGACACCGGTAACGGGGGCTGAATCTTAAAGTTAATATCTGACGCGAAATCTGATAACATTTAATAACTTCCAATGAAATTCAATAAAACAATTAAATGAAACCCAATAAAATTCTCTGAGCAGCCGAAATATTATACAGTTGGTGAAAGCGTTTTACAGGTGTCTAACATAAACCGATCTTTTAACCACATCTTAATGGCTTTCATAGCCATTGACGCTGACCTTGCCTTGTCTCTTGCGGCTAACTTGAGAATGAACCATCCCATTCATAATTTCATAGGCTTTACTAACATAAAGAACGCGTTATGCTTAGTCTGTCAAGCTTGTTAGTATATTGATTTATTTGTTGCACAGAACAGGTTTTCAGTTACAATCATGAAATAGCAAGTACATGCAACAGGAGCCAAGAAAAGCTAATAGCTTATACTAAGCTTGACCCCTCTTTCTTGATTATTATTCATAAATGTATTTGAAACTTAATACGACTTAAGTATGACTTAACTAAGCTTAATATTAAAAGTAGTAACAGAATAAAAACAATAACAGCAGTAGAGCACTGCAATGATACCAATATCAAAAAGGAGGTAATAATAAACTTAATAAAAACATTTGAAAGCTAACATATTAAACGCAAATTATGATTTAGGCAAAGACAGGTGAGCATATAGAAGTATATTGAACAATAGATACACATAAACATTACAATGTTTTAAAATAAAAATCTGTTTTATTTTTTGCTTGAAAATGTAGAGACTATTTTCTCTTTTAATATCATCCGATAAAGAGTTCCACAATCGAGGACAAAGAATTCTGAAACTATTAAATCGACAAGTAGTGCGGGCATAGGGGACAACATATTTATTAGACCCACGAGTATTAAATGAATGAATCTGAGCAACTGATATAAAATATAAAATAGTTTTTAAATATGGAAGGTACATGTAAGGTATTATTTCCACACTTGAACATAAGTATTAGCCTACAATAGACATGTACGATAGGTCGTAAATTTTTAGAATATTGAGATTATTGAATAAATGGTTAGAGTGAGTCAAATAAGATGAGTGGGAAATAATTCGACAAGCAGCTTTCGGTCTAAATTTAAACTTGCCTCACCCAGTCTGTTAATAGTTCTTTATTGGGCTTTTCGGCTTCGGTGAACGCAACTGAACTTAGTAAGGAGGTCATTTTTTAAAAAGCTGCTTTGTAGTCCCGACAGGTAGGCTATTGTCAAAGTTGAATTGATCGAGAGTTTAACGACATCTAATGACAACAAAGACCGTTGACGTAATCGGCAGAAATAATTGTTCACAGTTCTCACAAATTAATAATTATGCAACATACTATGTTCGAATTGGCTATCTAAAGTTGAGCGCGGTTCGTTAAATATAAGAGAGCTCTCTGACCAATCAAAATGGATCTGAAAGTTAAACATCTTGGCATCGAAGGTTTTGACGTCGATTAAGATTCTCATAGAAATGACCAATATTAACGGGTTCCTTTTTATATAGCCTTTTCTGACAACGTTTTAAAGGTTTCTTAGGAGAGAGCTCTGACGAATCAAATTGGTTTCATCAGTTAGACTAGACACCTTGGCATTAAAGGACGTAGAGGTCGATTATAAAAGAAAATGTTGTTACTGTGCATAGAACCTTTACTAACCAGTACATTGCAACAAGTACAGTACAACGTCTTTTGACGTTTCATACTATATAGTGTTAATTAGTTGAGACTAATAAGAGTTGTAAATCCTAATTAATAGACCATTAACAAATCACAGGTGTTCCGTTTGAACCATAGACTCCTTAAATTACAGGACTGTAGGCGCTCAGCCTCGGGACTTGGAACTTGGGTCCATTCTCAATTTACACTTTATATAACAAAAAATGAACGAATAGTCCGATTTGCATGAACTCTTTTTTGTTCTATTTGTCTCGACGAGAGCTATATTTGGGAAAAATATTGACGCTAAATTCTGGATAATTCAAAAGTCATTTCAAGGTCAGAATAAATGAAATCTAGCAAAAGTCAGAGAAAAATGGCCAGATCTCAGTCAATAATTCTTGAAATCAGCCAATTCTTTCTTGTGTTTCTCTTCTAGATAAGGGCTACCTGGGATAAGAAACATGGCTATTGAATATAAGGCGATCCAAGGTTATTTTAAGGTCAAAAAGGTCAATTTGAGAGGAAAATCAGAGGAAATAGCCTTAGCTCAGACAAATATTATTACATTTTAATTATTCTTATACCAATTTGCTCATGCCGATAAGGGCTACATTCAAGAAGACAGCGCATAAAGGTCAAAATATTACAAGGTCATTTCAAGGTCAAAAGGTCAAAATCAACAGAAAATGACCATATCTCATCCAAATGTTGTTTTATTTTATTGACTCTGTGTAATGGTCATTGGTCCTTGATTTTGACCTTTTGACCTTGAAACGACCTTGGGTTACTTCAAGGTCATTTGAAGGTCAAAGGTCAAAATCAAGGAACAATGACCATTACACAGAATATTGTTTTATTTGGGTGATTCTGTGTTATGGCAATTCTCTATTTATTTTTACCTTTTGACCTTGAAACGACCTTAGGTTATGTCAAGGTCAAAGGTCAAAATCAGGGAACAATTACCATAACACAGAATCATCCAAATAAAACAACATTTGGTTGAGATATAATCATTTTCTTTTGATTTTGACCTTCTGACCTTTGAAATGACCTTGGATTATTTTAACCTTAAGGTACTGTCTTCTCGTATGTAGCCCTTATCGGCATGAACAAATTGGTAAAAGAATAATTAAAATGTAACAATATTTGTCTGAGCAAAGGCTATTTCCTTTTTGACCTTAAAATAACCTTGGATCGCCTTATATTCAATAGCCATGTTTCTTATCCCAGGTAGCCCTTATCTAGAAGAGAAACACAAGAAAGAATTAGCTGATTTCAAGAATTATTGGCTGAGATCTGGCCATTTTTCTCCGATTTTTGCTAGATTTCATTTTTTCTGACCTTGAAATGACCTTGAATTATCCAGAATTTAGCGTCAATATTTTCCCCAATATAGCTCTCGTCGAGACAAATAGAACAAAAAAGAGTTCATGCAAATCGAACTATTCATTCATTTTTGTGATAAAAGTGTAAATGAATGAATGGACCCAAGTTCCAAGTCCCGAGCAGAGCGCCTACAGTCCTGTAATTTAAGTGGTCTATGGCTTGAACTATCTTCCTTGCAATAATTTACACCGCGATATTTAAAGAAGTGCAAAGCGGTGAAATATGGGCTCTTCTGTGTGATTGATTCCTAGAACGAAAATTTATCGATATTGAAAATTCGGCAAAAATCACTCACACCAAAGAATGCATTTATACACCTTTTAATCGCTTCATCCAAACACTATATATTTGTCTTTCAACTCGCTGAGTTACTGCAATTAACTCCTTCAAAATTACGTCGAAAAACTGCCGAGGTCAAAGACCCTCGCAGTTATAATATTGTGGCTGTTGCTATGCATTTGTTGCTGTTGTTGTTGTTGTTGTTGTTTTTGTTGTTGTTGTTGTTGTTGTTGTTGTTGTTGTTGTTGTTGTTGTTGTTGCACCGTCTACAACTCGGAGGTGTTGTTGTATTTATTTATTTAGTTCTCGGTTCAAATTAATTTTTGATCGTCTTAAGATTTCTCTAGGCCCTACCTCTTCTGACTGTTTTTTTATCTTTGTGGATTTTCTGTCAAGTCCTTTATTTGTAGTTTTTTCCAATTTTTCTGGCATGGAAAACGCTGTCGAGTACAACCTACGCACCGTCTACCCCGCTGTGGTTAAAGGTTTCGTTCGTTTTCATTATCTTCTGTGGTTTTGTCGAAAGGTCGACTCTTCTGCTTGTGACCTTTCTCCCTTTGCGGTGTCAATCGTAAGATTCGCGCCTTTTTTTAATTGTTCGCTGTTTTCTACGATCGATCAGGTTTCCACTTTGGGGTTTAGATGCTAACGAACACGGTAAAACGAACACGTCCGCCCAATAGTCACCTGAGGCAGCCATGAGCATGACTTGTTAGTGCCTTCATTTCCTTTGCCTCGGCATATGAGTTTCGATAGTCATACCTCCCTTCGCCGTCTCATCTTCCCATCGACAGGGCACGTTCAGTGTAGGCCTACACGTCATAGCTGAGTTTGCTAGGGGAGCACGCGGAGTAGAAATCTCGAGCTAAATTTTGCCCTGGTGGGAAGTTGAACTGTCCCCGGTCACTGCGCATCTGTGGTTGTATAACCAATCTAAGTCTTGAGCTCTATCTACCATCCGAAAGGATCTCCATCTCTATCCCTCTTTCTCTCACTCTGTCTCTCTGTTTCTTTCCTTGTCTTTGTCTGTCTCTGTCTCTATCCTTCTCTCTTTCTGTCACCGTAACCGTAACCGTAACCGTAACCGTAACGTCTGTCTGTCTGTCTGTCTCGTCTCTCTCTCTCTCTCTCTCTCTGTCTCTCTCTGTCTCTCTCTGTCTCTCTCTGTCTCTCTCTGTCTCTCTCTCTGTCTCTGTCTGTCTGTCTGTCTGTCTGTCTGTCTGTCTCTCTCTCTCTCTCTCTCTCTCTCTCTCTCTCTCTCTCTCTCTCTCTCTCTCTCTCTCTCTCTCTCTCTCTCTCTCTCTCTCTCTCTCTCTCTCTCTCTCTCTCTCTCTCTTGCCTTTTTGCGACTGGATTGTGTTTTCGCATTATTGTATCGCTGGAAACCCGCGTTCGTTAAAAAGCAGGTTCCAACTCCTAACCATTTCAATCGAGCTTTTATTATTGGCGTTGTTATTAACGTTCAATGTGCTGGACTCTCAACCGAGAGACCACGGTTTGGTATTCCAGCCAGGACAGAAAAGCTTTACTAGATTTCTGCTGCTTCGTATGCCGAGGCCGAGAAGAATGAAGCGACAAAACAGAAGTAACAACCTACTCATGTTTGCATATCTTCGATAGCCTAAGTTTCTGCTCTTCTTCAGCTTTCTTCTACTTTTGTCTCCTGTCGCCACCTATCGAACGTTATCGATATTATTAAAAGCGCACCCAAGCTTCCAGTTGCATTCGATAGATGTCGCTGCATAGGTGTAATCGTAGCATCGATAAGTAAAGTTCAAATTGGCCATTGACGCCACCGTGCTCAGTGGGTCGTGAGTTCAGTTCTCATCGAGGGTTGGTGGGTTTTTATGCATTCCCGATAGAAACCCGCAACAATCTTTAGTGAAGTATACAATTTAGGAAGAGGAAGAAGGGAGAAGCTGCAGGAATAGGGAAGGAGAAAATAGGAGGACGGAAATTA